>UNSF01000057.1:0-527914 GCA_900538255.1 Ulva mutabilis | reverse complement strand
CCTCACTCGCATTCCCCGTAGGATCAGCGTTGCTCGGCATGGCGGCCTGCAGAGGGTTTACACTGAGATACCCGTAGGTCCCAGCGTCTTGTCCTTCCCCGTGGGGCATGAACTGACCCTCCGCGGCCTGCTCGCGGCGCACTGTGGAGCGAGTGCGGTGGTGCGGAGGGTTAACAGCTCCCTCCACACCGTCAGATCCGATAGATCCTTGGCGAGATGCCATTGAATCGTCTCGGAATGGTGGAGTCCTGCAACGATCACTGTACGTCGCAGGACACGCAGACCCGTAGGCCTCTTTGCGAGACCAGCACACCAGCATAATGCAGCTCCGCCGTAGCATTCTGCATCAGCCGTATCTAATCTCTCTACGGTCAGCTATACGCTAGAGCGGTGTGACTCGCTTATCGAAACGCACAGCCGCAACCGCAGGTTCCCCCTGGACTCTCTCGCATGCTAATAGACATCACAAGAACACCCACAATCATCACCGATACCATGTTGTAATCCATTGGACCGCGGCCTAAGGCCTGTGGGATCCTGAGCATGCCGTAGCTATGCGCAGGGGTAGGGTACTGTCACATACCTTGCTGTCTAGGTATCTGCCGGTGACAGCACTGTATCTTCGTTGGAGGCGACGACACGTGAGACTTCGGACAGTAGAGAAAGAGTGATGACACTACGATCGACAGAGCCTATATAAGCGTTCTCTAAACGACTCATACGGATACGATCAGAATCAATGTCTGCTGGCACGCAATCTGCATGCATTATTGCTCGTGCATATGGTCAGCCATCGGTGCATGGCTGCCCCATAGCCACTCCGGATCAGCACCGTGTATCCTGGCACACATGGTCACCGTAGTCCTGTGTATGCCACCATGCATGGTCACCGTAGTCCTGTGCATGGCTGGATCACGACAATATGTGCCTCCGGTCGTGATCGACCATGTGTTGTGTGCTGACGATGCTGATTGGTGTTCACTGCGAAGTGTGCACACTTAGATGGGGCACAGTGTGGTTCGACAACTAGCAGCCACTGATGCTGTATGTGTCTGAGTCACTTAGTTTGTCCAAGCAGTTTTAATGCATTATTGCATGTGGAATGCCATTCCACAACATCCAGCATTACCTGTCAATGGTGCCTCTTACGCGTACAAGCACATGCTATCTAGCATGCACTCTCCCCTCGATTGGAGACTAGTCTGGGCGTCAGGCGGGCGGCATACTGATTAACATCGGCAGGCGCTGCGTAGGCTTGTCGATCCGAACATACCGTCCCGTGAACAGGTTCGAACGTGACGTCCTGCATGACGGCCCCATCGTCCGCACCAGCGGACGGACCGATGACGTCCCGGTTACGTACCCACGGTACGTCATGCACGTGACGTCCTCCATGACGGCCCCGTCGTCCGCACCTGCGGACGGACCCATGACGTCATGGCGTATCTGTTACGTCACCCACGGAACGCCATGCGCGTGACGTCATCGTCTTGCGAGCCGCCTTGTCGGCGGCCGAGATGACGTAACTCAGACGTCCCTATTTCGCGTCACCGGCTCTATGCGTGACGGCGCAATGCCGTCATGCCAGGACTACCGTCATCCTGTGACGTCCCTAGGCCCCCTCGCGACCATCAGAACTTGTCCATGACGGTGTCGTGACGGCACCTCAGCGTCCCGGTGACATCATCGGTACATATTTTTGCGAGGATCCCGCGAGGACGTCCTCGCAGGACTAGCAGCATCGTTGTAGTGGTGGCGTTCTCACTTTTGAACGTTTTCGACCCTCCCAAGAAGTCGAGCTTCTTTATTGCAGGCCCCCACCACCATGGCGCCGCGTTGGCTGCCTTCATATACATGCCGGGATTGATGCCCGCGTTAAGCGTGAGTATCGTCATGACGTCATGTTCCGCCGTGCGTTAGACGTCGTTCTTTGTGTCGTAAGTGCACAGATTAGCTCGCGGCAACGCCGAGTCGTTGGCGGATGGCCCTGATAGGCTATACAACTCGGATACGAACTCGGCCAGTCGCTGTCGCAGTGCAAGCACCATGCCTGCGTAATGACTAGAATCATGTGCTGCCGTGTCCGTGTGGGTAAGCGCGATGCTACCGGTGTGCAAGCAAGGCTATCGCGCGCTGGCCGGAGTCCCTGCCGGTCGATGCCGTGCATGGATAACCGCTTCGGCCGTGCATGGATAACCGTTGTGGCCGTGTCTGAATCGAATCACATCGAATGGCACGGTGTGCGTGCGATGCAAATTTATCCGCGCATAATATGTGGTAGTGGGCTCGCGGCTGTGACGTGTGTTCGGACTGTGGCACGATAGTGACGCGCACGACGTCGTAAGCATCGATTCACACGAAGCAACAGTTAGTGTCAATGGAATGGTCGAGGTGAGGTTGGATGATCGTGCGCATTGGTGGGACTATCGCTCGCGCGCATGGCAAGAGGAGCGTGCACGGCGCTGAGATCACCATGCCGCGGGCGCAGGTCATCCAGGTGAAGGTAAGGCGTACATTCTGAGAAGCTAGAGCCCTGGTATCGCTCCTTGAGCTTGGCAAAGGTCCCGGAATATTGTAGTGTATCGTCGAGGGCGGATACCGCCTGCCCCAAGTCGTACAAGCCCGCCGCGTTCTTGTTGTTGACGAGGTCTTTGAGGCTATCGGCGACTTGGTGGTTCTCTTGAACTGCCTGAATGATGTCCGCGGCATCCGGGAGGTTCTTCGCGATGGCCTCACGGAAAAATACGTTGACCGCTCGAAAATCCTCGAAAACTTCTCGAAAATCACCGGAAATGCCAGTGCATACCCGTGAGAGGTCGGATGGTGGCCATCTGCTCGAGTGCAGGATGTAAATGCGACAGACCAGCGTGCAGGCAGTGTGTGGCTGTACTAGCTGTGCACGAAGGTCAGCCCGAGTGCATGTGTGTGTGTGTGTGTGTGTGTGTGTGTGTGTGTGTGTGTGTGTGTGTGTGTGTGTGTGTGTGTGTGTGTGTGTGTGTGTGTGTGTGTGTGTGTGTGTGTGTGTGTGGTGTGGGTGTGGGTGTGGGTGTGGGTGTGGGTGTGGGTGTGGGTGTGGGTGTGGGTGTGGGTGTGGGTGTGGGTGTGGGTGTGGGTGTGGGTGTGGGTGTGGGTGTGGGTGTTACACGGAGATGAACGCAAGAGCCCGGAAGCGAGGGCAACAGCGGGAAAGTAGACGGCCAAAAACCCCCGAAAGCAGACTACAGCAACAAGCAACCCTTGTTTCAGGTGAAAAGCCACAACGAACCGACACAGCCGACACAACCACACCCACGCACCCACAAGCATGCGCACTCCCGCACCCCACAACCACGGCACCCGCGCCACAACCGCACACAGCAACCACCTGCCAAACTGCGCACTGCCGCCCACCCCAGCAAAACCGGCCACCACCGACCCCCCAACAGCAGCACCCCCACCCCATCCGGCCCCACTCGAGCAATCCATCACGGGCCCCCGGCACATGAGGGCCAGGGGGCCCACGCCCCCCACAGTGCAGGGCGTACCAGCCCTCCCCCTCCGGCCGAATGGCGGGGGCCTGAGGGCGGGGCGCGAAGAGCACTGGCGGCGCAGCATCGCTCTCCCCGCGGCAGCTCACGGGAAGGCAGGGCGGGCCAGCACGACCAGACGCGGGGCCGGCCTGCGCCGCTGCAACCGCGGCACCCGGTCCATCAAGGCGGCCAGCGGCCGCCTATAGCACGTCCGACGAGACAGCGTGGCAAGGCACCACCGCCAGGCCCGCCAGCCGCATGCGCAGCGGAGCCGCAGCGAGGACCTGGCGCGTCACACCACGGCACAGAGTGGTGGAGAGTTCGCACATGGCATTCTGCAAGAATGTTCGCCTGGACACGGCCCCCAAAGCCGCAGCGAAGTCAACAATCTTATTTAGGAAGGCGAACGCACCCGTGCCCACACGGCCAAACGTCTCATGCGACAGGGACACAAAGCGACACGCGCCAGTGCCGGAGCGGCCGTACTTGTCTCGCTTCCGGTCGTCCATCAGCTGGGCGGCAGCGCCTGGCGTGTTTGCCGCGGCGACGACCCGGGAGGGGGCCACCGGACAGGTCACGCACACATCGGCCACGATGGTATCGCAGGGCAACATCACAAATAGATCACCCCGTTCCGGATCGCGCTGCGAGCCGGGGGGTAGCGGCCGGGCGCAAGCCGCGGCCGTGCGGCCCCCGCGACCCTCGGGCAGGCGCTGCGGCGGATCAGTGGCCACCGGGCCCACCTGCGGCAGGTGCTCACACCGCACCGTGCACTGGCCGGCCGGGGCGGCAGCCTTCACGTCCACGGCGGCGGCGGCGGCAGCCGCCGTGCTGAGCTCTCGCGCGCCAATGTGGCCGATGGCCGCCTCGCCGGGGACGTCGACGTCCATGGCGCTTGCCGTGTTGGCCGCGGCAGCCTTGACCTCGGACGAGGCAACAACGGCTGAGATGGCAGCAGCGATAAGCGCAGCCGCGGCGGCTGGTCCCTCTGAGGTGCCGTCTGTCGTGATCCAGCCATGCACAGGACTACGGTCACCATGCATGGAGTGGATGCACGGTGCTGATCCGGAGTGGCTATGGGACGCCATGCACCGATGGCTGACCATATGCACGAGCAATGCATGCTAGATTGCGTGCCGCAGACAATGATTCTGATCGTATCCGTATGAGACGTTTGGTTGAACGCTTATATAGGCTCTACTGATCAAAGTGTAATCACTCTTCTTCAGCTAAGTCTCACGTGCTATATTCCAAAGACTGAGAGCGCACTGTCACAGCGGAGCCTGTACACCAGCCAGGTATGTGACAGCGCGACCCCCTGCGCACAGCTACGGCAGTGCTTAGATCCCACAGTGCCTAAGGGCTTCGGTCCACTGAATTACGACATGGTATCGGTGATGATTGTGGGTATTCCAGCAATGTGTGTATGCTTGCGATAGAGTCCAGGGGTCTACGGCTACGGCTGAGCGTCCCGATGAGCGATTCACACCGCTCTAGCGTTTAGCTGTAGAGTCCATAGAGAGACTAGAGTACGCAGATGCATAACGCTACGGCTGGACTGCATTCTGTTGGTGTACTGGTCTCGGAGAGAGGCCTACGGGTCTACGTGTCCCGCGACATACGATGGTCGTGTTGCGGGATGCCACCACGCCGAGAAGTTCCAATGGCATCTCGCCAAGGATCTATCGGCTCTGACGGTGAGGATGGAGAAGAAGTTCGTCCTCACCACCACACGCGCTCCACAGCGCGCCGCGAGCAGGCCGCGGAGGACCGGTTCTCGACCTACGGGGAAGAATACCGCGTTGGGACCTACGGGTATCCCAATGCAGGTCCTCTGCAGGCCGCATTGCCGGGTAACGCTAAACCTACGGGGGAAGCAGGAGCTCAGGCCGCGGCGCACGGGGCGCAGCACGCATATGCACAGCGGGCTGCACAGCGGGCTGCACAGCGGGCTGCATAGCGGGCGGCACGCTAGGCTGCACGCTGGGCTGCACATTGGGATGCACACTGGACTACTCAGTGGGCATAGTGAAGCCAAAGGAGGATAGCGACTTCGTGGCAGACTGTAGTTTCGTCCATGAGGTCTGGTCGTTGCTACATGCTAAGTATATGCCATCAGTGGAAGTAGAAATACAGAAGCTGTATCACCAGCTCAGCAGTACCCAGCAGGCTGGTAAGCCACTGGAGAAGCATGTGAATGAGGTGGTGGGCATAGTGAATCAGATGAGAGGACTGGGTGAGACTGTGTCTGATCAGTTGTACAGATCACGGTTGCTGGCAGTAGACAGAGAGTACAGCCTGTTGCAGCCCATGCTGCAGGCCATGCCAGTGCAGCAGATAGTGTCTACGCTGTTGACACATGCCCAGACGAACAGCAAGTAGGGTCCATCGCGATTCCCACGGGACGATCGCGGTGGACAACAGCGCCATGGGGGACGTGGGTACCGAGGTGGACGCTACGGTGGTCGCCAAGGTTCACCCCCACAGGTAGCAGCAGTGGGAGCAGGGGCAGCAGGGGGAGCAGAAAAGAGGAAATGCTTCAACTGTGATAAGCCTGGACATGTGCAAAAGGATTGTCCATTGCTCTCCGCAGAGGTCAAACAATTCCTGCAGAAGCAAGCAGCTGCAGGGCGAGGCCGTGGCAGAGGCCGCGGTGGCCCTCAGGTAGCTGTAGTTGACCTAGATAAGCTGCGAGCTGACTGTGCTGATGGGCCGTCTCCCAACATGCCGTACACTTTCCTAATAGATGGTGGCTCAGACATAAACATATGCTTTGACTATGATATGTTTTGCGAGATCAAGCCACCAGATATGCCGCAGTGTCAGCCTCTTGACCAGGGCAGGCTAGACATGTATGGTGTGGGCACGATCAGAGCTAATCTGGGAGAGTATGTGAGTGAGCAGGGCACTATCACACCAGTAGACATAGAGTTGACAAACGCTTACTGGGTGCCGGCTAGTCCTATCAACATCCTTTCAACAAAGGAGTTGAAAAAGTCTGAGATATACTTGCATACGGGCAAACATACAAACCGGGTAGTGATGCCTGGGTTTTATGACCAGAGCTATGGGTTCCACAGGAACTGTGAGCAGGGTGAGGATGAGGATGGAAAACCTACTCTGACATGGTTCTGTGGGCAGGGCAGGCCGATATGGCAAATGCGGCCGGTAGATAGAGGAGCAACCTGGACGAGTGCGAATAACTTGTTCCATAGGAACGGGAAATGGGTGCGAGAGCAGCACCAAGTTGCTGCAGTGACCGGTGTACCGAATGAACAAGGATATTCCTTCCAGGTTGACCCATCATTCCTAGTGCATATCGCTTTTCATCATGCCGGCAATCGGGTACTCCAGTTGATGAGAGACAACCCACAACTGTATGAACTGAAGATGCTGAAACCTACGGGGGTAGCGCTTCAGTGTCATGGTTGCCACGTGGCTGAACAAAGAAGTGGCGATAGAGCACAGCACGGGGGCAAGGTGACTGAGAATGCCACCTATGCTGGAGAAGTGTTGCATGCTGACCTAGCAGGGCAGATCAAGCCAGTAGGAATCGGGGGTATGATCTACATCCTGGTAGTGGTGGATGAGTACTCCCGGTACTCCCATGTGATTCCGCTGAAGTCCAAGAGTGGGGCTGCGGAAATGATATGCCTGCTGATTGAGCGAATCCGCACTCAGATCGTGTATGATAGAGAGGTTGGGGTGCGGAGGCTGCACACTGACCAGGGTGGTGAGTTCAGCTCTAACCAGCTGGCTCAGTACCTCGCGTGGCGTGGCATTGAGCACACGTACACTGCCACGTGCCAGCATGAGTCCAACGGAATGGTGGAGAGAAAGATCGGTGTGCTGAACAGGAGTGTGAGGGCAAGCCTGCTACAAGCGGCTGTGCCTGCATTTCTGTGGCCAGAGGCGTATATGTGTGTGAACCATGCGCATAACCTGACGCCTAGCACGGCTCTAGAGGGTGTTAGGCGGAAGGAGGCCAAACAGAAACTGGAGGAGAGACATGTGCAGTCCAGTCGTGAACCGTGGTCAACGAATGAGGCTGTGAGAGCCGCACAGTTGCAGACGAGGAGAGCTCAGGCTCAGCAGATGAGTCTGCAGGCTCTGGCTGATGAGGGTATGGCCAGGGGCGATGGAAAGTTTGTCGCCCAGTGTGTGAAAAATGTGGATGTCAGGCAGATTGTGCCATATCTGTTATAGTTCAGGAATGTGAGTGAGGACACGTTCAATCTGGTGGTGGCCCAGGTGAAGCCTTTCGGGTGTCCGATGTATGTGTATGCCCGGAGAGAGGACTTCAGGCACCTGGACGAGAGAGGAGTGCTCGGTTTCTATATGGGACCGGGTGCTGGTCCTCACATGGATAGAGCTTACGTGAAGCAAGGGAATGGGGGGGCAGTGCGTATGTATAGGCATACGGCTTCTCCACCAGCTCTGCTGAGAGAGTTTGCGAAACGTTTCCACATGTCGGAGCAAGCTACGGTGGATCCGGTCATGTTGGAGAACTAGGAGCAGGGAGAATTCGAGATCATGCCCGATGAGCATACTCGTGTAGTACCTGATGTTGGTTTCTTGCCCAACATGCAAAAATGGTTGAGATCAACTAGTGTTAGGGCAGTGCGACCACCAGCCAGTCGTGATCACATGATGCCAGAGAGGGGCAGAAATGTGAATTAGGCTGAGGGGGAGCATCCAGCGCTGGGGCACACACACTGGGAACCAGGCAGGCAGTTGCATCGGCGCTATGTGACGGATGATGAGTTGCCTGAGGGTGAGCCGCCGTTTTCACCGCGTGTTTTAGGCTCTGAGCTGATAGCCAGGCATGAGCGGTGGCACACGCCTGAGATCAGTGAGGCAGTGGTGACAGCGCGTTGCGCTTACACGGCCGAGGACTGTGTGAACAGGGTACCACACTGGGAGTATGATGCGGCTCAGCAACCATCCGGTCCGCACAATGCTGAGACAAGACCGAGAGATGTGATCCCTACGCGGGATAGAGCAATGCTGGATTTGAGTGGCTGCCGCATTGAGCCACAGGGTAGTGAGAATGATGTGTCTGAGGGGGAGGAACAGCCAGAGGCTGCCAGTGACTCGGCTGAGTCATTCCCAGGGGCATCTGAGCCCTCAGAATCTCGGTCTCGATCGCGCTCGCGTTCACCGCAGCGAGTCCAACGGTCGATGGGCAAGGAGCCGAGTGAGCCACCCCCACCTGCGAAATCTGATAGCCACGGGAGGTACGACCGAAGGCAAGGGTCAGCGGTGTCAGGACGTGCAGTACGCTGGGAGCATGATGAGCCACGGCATATGCCACAACGTGTTGATAGTCAGGGGCAAGGCAAGCTACGGCATGTGCCTAGTGAGGAGGCAGGCGGCGCTGGCTCAGGGGGAGAGTTAGCACCAAGTGCCGCAAGAGGCAGCGGAGAACATCTGGACCCACCACCAGAGGTGAGAGTTCGATGGGTTCCAAAGCCTTTCAAATTGATTCGCAGAACCTTAAGACCTGCTGTCCATGCTGTGGGAGTGAATGAAAGTGATAATGCTGCTGTTGAGCGCATTTCCCCGGATGATGCACGTGAGCATGATGATGCTGGGAGCCCCACAGTAGTCCATATGAAGAGTGACGTCGGTGACCTGGCGGATGGAGTGTTTGCTACGGCTGACAGTGTGACTCCTGATGCAGAGAAGACGACGGGGCAGGAGGTGATTCCGAGCAGTGGCAAGACTGCTAGCCGCAGTGAGTCCCGGCGTGCAGCTGCTGCGAGGAAGAAGGTCAAAGCTGTGCTGGACGATCCAACGGTGCAGCAAGCCATGAGAGGCTGCCATCGTGAGCAGTGGATCATAGCAATGCTTGATGAGTTGACCTCCTTAAGGCAACACGATGTGGTTGAGCTAGTCCGGTGCCCAGCAGGAGTGAAGCCTGTGACAGGCAAGTGGGTGCTTAAGATTAAGCGAGGAGCACAGGGTTAGATTGAGCGATTCAAGGCTAGATATGTAGCCAGGGGATTTACGCAAGTAGAAGGCGTAGATTTCTTTGAGACTTGGGCGCCTGTGGGTAGCTATGCTACTTTCAGGGCTCTGTTGTCTGTCTGTGCTGTGGAGGATCTGGAGACGAGGCATATAGACATTAAGTGTGCTTTCCTGAATGGTGTTCTGGAAGAGGAAGTGTATGTGGCTCAACCTCCTGTACTGGATGATGGGTCTGGTATGGTGTGGCGCCTGAAAAAGGCGTTGTATGGTCTGAAGCAAGCTGCCAGGGAGTGGCATAAGGCCCTTGCAGAGCTCTTGCTGAGAATGGGCTTTGTGAGATCAGCCAGTGACCCCGCACTGTTTATTTGCAAAGTAGGACGATGTCTTATTTTCCTATGGGTCGATGATCTGTTGATCTTCGGTCGTAAGGAGCAGATGGATGATGCCATCAGCAGGATCCTTGAGGCATTTGAGGGTCGTGACCTGGGGGAGCTGGGATATGTGCTGGGTATGGAGGTCATACGTGATCGGTCTGCTCGCACTATCACCATCGCGCACAGAAAGAACATCAGGGACATGCTGGAGAGGTTCAGTATGAGTGAGTGCAGACAGGCACCAACGCCGTTGGTACCAAAGCAGAAAGTGTTTAGTCTGAAGGATGATCCTAGCCAGGAGAAGGCTACTGTCGCAGAGCATAAGAGGTTTATGCAAGCCGTAGGAAGCATCCAGTATGTGGCTGTTGTGTCGCGTCCTGATACTTCCTTTCCGGCTAATGTCTTGGCCAGGCATATGGCTGGGAGTGCGAAGTGTCATTGGGCTGCTGTCCAGCATGTACTGAGATACCTGCGAGGGACCATAGATCTTGGCTTGACATTTAGTGGCTCCAATGAGGGAAGTGCGGTGTTGGAAGCATTTACGGATGCTGACTTCGCCAATGGTGCATGCTTGAAGAGTGTGTCAGGAGTGATAGTCCGGATGCATGGGAACTGCGTGTTCTGGCGTTCGAAGAGACAGACTATTGTGGCTGGTGACACGACTGAGGCAGAGCTTATTGCGACGAGCTCAGCAGCCAATGAGGTGATTTGGGCTAAGCAGTTGTGCACTGATCTTGGGTTGTCGGCTGTGAAGCCAACTCTGTGGGGTGACAACAAGAGTGCCAATTTGCTAGCTGTGAACCCCATCTCTAGTGACCGCTCTAAGCACATCAGGGTGAGGGACCTGAGAGTCCGTGAGTTCGTAGAACTCGATGAATTGACTATCAGCTGGGTTAGCATGGTAGACATGCTAGCTGATATGTTCACGAAGGTGTTGGCAGGACCAGCACTGGCAAAATTTAGAGATAGACTACAGCTTGCGGTAGTACAAGCCTAGTCTAGGGGGAGTGTCGTGATCCAGCCATGCACAGGACTACGGTCACCATGCGTGGAGTGGATGCACGGTGCTGATCCGGAGTGGCTATGGGACGCCATGCACCGATGGCTTACCATATGCACGAGCAATGCATGCTAGATTGCGTGCCGCAGACAATGATTCTGATCGTATCCGTATGAGACGTTTGGTTGAACGCTTATATAAGCTCTACTGATCAAAGTGTAATCACTCTTCTTCTGCTAAGTCTCACGTGCTATATTCCAAAGACTGAGAGCGCACTGTCACAGCGGAGCCTGTACACCAGCCAGGTATGTGACAGCGCGACCCCCTGCGCACAGCTACGGCAGTGCTTAGATCCCACAGTGCCTAAGGGCTTCGGTCCACTGAATTACGACACCGTCGGCCTTGGCGGCGTCGCCGAGCGGGGCAGCGTTGTCCGCCGGTCCGGAGGGGCGCAAGGGGGCAGGCGGGGAACAACCCAGCGTCTGGGTGCCATATGGGGTTGAAGGCACGGCCGAGGCACTGGGGGGCGGGGTGGGTGGAGTGAGCGCTCCAGCGGCAGCACAGCTGGCAGGCTCACAGTCTGGGCCGGGCGGCTGCGCATGCGGCCGCACGCCCGGCACATCCGGGAACTGCGGGACGCTCTTGATGTTGGGCTCAAGAGACGTGGAGATGCCCGCCCGCATGATGAAGCGGCGCCATGCCTGCGTGATCGCATCATGGCGGGCGACCATCGTGCTCCACACCGCATTGCACACGAGGGCATGCGAACCATCAGCAGGCGATGCCCGGCCGCACACGCAGTCGCCGTCTGCCTCTTGGCCGGTGAACAGTGACTCACCTAGGCGCAAGCACACGTTCACGCGGAACTCCGTGGCAGTCAGCTCAGTCGCACTGGGCCTGGCTTTCAGGAAAGCTGAGGCCATTGACCCTGCGCAACTATGCAGGGGCGCCTTGCTGGTTAGGCTCTGTTCGCGTGTCGCTGACAACGGGCTGCCCGTCCCTTGATCCAGCGCTGCAAGCAATGCAACCGCACGGGCGTCAGAGTCGGCCCGGCTGACTGCATTCTGCAGCCGCGACATGCGGATGGCAGACCCTCCGCCACTCAGGCCCGCCTATTCCGCGGGCTCGGCGGGGCACTCAGACAGCCCCGGGATGCTTGGCCACTGCTGGCGCAACTCGTCGAGAGTGTGGCGTATGGCGACGCCCGCATCGCCGCGGAACGGCAGGCCCCGATCTGTCCCTTCCGCGAGGGCTGCATGGGCGAGTGCAGCGGACGACAGGCGAGCAGCGTCGGCGATGTTTTGGGTGAACCTGCGTAAGCCCATGCCGCCGTGGCGGTGGGGAAGCAGCGCTTGCAGGCACTGCGCGTCTGTGAGGCTGGTCACGTTGTGATGAATCTGGTAGATAGTCACTCTACCACGAATCCCATGTACATCGCGAGTGGTAGAGTGACTATCTACCAGATTCATCACACACGTCCTGAATGTCGCCGAGGCCCTTCAGCAGCGCTGTCTCCACCTGGTGCAGCGGCTCCTCCCGAAACCGCCACTGCGTGCTGCGCAGCAAATGGGATTCTCTATGTTGTAGGCAGTTGTGCATGACAAGCCATTTCACCTGCGGGGACAGTGGCAGTGCGGTCAGCTTCGCGATCTGCGCGCGAGTGGCTGCGCAGCGGCGGGAGACATGCGCTGTGACGAACCCATCGCTACCCAGCGGGATGCCGCACACCACGATGCCGTCCGGAGCGACGCGCGCACCGAGCACGGCGGCGACATGCGCAGCTGTGTCTGTGTCCTTGCAGTAAACGCTAGTCTTCTGCGGCTGGCACGGGTGCCTACCCATGATCAGTGCTGCGCCGGCAGCGACATCTTGCGGCCTTCCTTGCAGGTACGTGTCATCGTGGCATGTTGTGACCAGCGCTCCGCCGCTGACCTCGCTCGCTGCTTGCAGAGTCGGCTGGTACGCCAAGTTGAAGAGGAACGACCCCATCGTGTCGCCCTGTTGCACGCCGGTCTCGCTCCACAGCAGTTTATGTGCGCCGTCCGGGCGCCGCATAAGCAGCGCCGATGCCTGCTGGTATGACATCCGCACGAACGGCAAGTGGCCCGGGGCGTGCTGTGCAACGGCGGCTAGCATGGCGGTCCGATCGCACAGATTGAAGGCATTGCGGAGGTCCACTTGGACGGTCACAACATCATGGTCATGAAAGTCAGGGTACAGCGCATGGCCCGGGATCTCAGCACCCCCAGAGATGCCGACACCGGCCTGCAGCGGGGCAAACAGGCTGGCTGCATCCGGCAGCGTCGCCAGCGCGCAGATGCCCGCCAGGCGCATCAGCGACTCACCGATCGCGATCGGCGTGACGCCGCCTGTCGGCTTGGCGAGGGCGATCAGTCGGCTGGCTTGGAGGAGAGCCGTGTGGGGGATGCTCCCTGACAGGAGGTCATTGACAAAATAGCGCAGCGCGGCGCGGATGTGTGGGTCATGGAGTGCCACGGCGCGGATGTGCTCGTTTGTCCACCCACTGGGCCCGGCTGCCGTGCCCCGCAACAGATTCAGCACGATCTGATGGAATTGTTCCTCCCCGATCTTTGCGGCGGGAGGCGGGAGGTCAGCGGTGTGCGGCAGAACGGGCGGGGGGGCCGACGGGTGCAGCTCCCGCGTGGGTGCAGCTCCCGCGTGGGTGTGGGTGTGTGTGGCATGGCGTGTTCGTGACCTCAGGAAACCCATGCATTACATGTAATACGATAGAGATACGTCGGGTCCCTACGCCACCGCGAGGCCAACCGCGTGCACCAACGTAATACACGGCGCAAAAGATACGCAGATGATCAGCAATGGTACAGTGTGCCGATTGGTGCATCGTGTGAGTTTTGTGGAGCTATGCTATTTCAGCACGAGCGAGTACCTGTACGTGGTGCACGTTTACATACGCCATGCTGCAACAACGGTGAGGTCAACCGCGTGCCCCACCTATTTACCGACAGCAAAAACTATTGGACACAGGCATACTGAGCCAAACATAGTTGGCTACAGGCTTACTGAACCAACGTTGATTCGTCTGGGGGCTCGCACAAAGGTTGACGAGGATGCAGCATGGTTACATTCATACGCCGGCACGCGCGGTGTCTATGCAATGCTGTGTTGCGGCAAGGGCCAGCACATGCTATACTTAGCCACAGCCACACTGCGCCAAACATACCTGGCTACAGGCAGCTCACTCGGTGATTCCGACTGCTTGCCACTGAGTTTCGCTGCCATAAAAATGTTTCAGAAGTTATCGGTACAATGTCAGGGATGCAGTGTCGGACCTGTTCTGCGAGTCTGGGCTCGCCAAAAGCACGAGGCATGTGACCAGCCGTGTGCCTGCCGCATCGATCAGCCCAGCCTGTGCCGATTTTCTATGGCAAATTTGGGTTGAAATGGCATGCCAGGCCTGGGCCAGCTGCAGCCATTCGCAGGGAAGCACCACGACTGCTATTGGTGGACACCAGCATGCAGCCCAGGCGGATCAGTGCGACTACGCCGTGGTCGCTATGCTCAGAGCTGCCTAAATACTTGTTACAGTTTCCCATTACCAGCGGCTAGCGTCCTGGTGCCTTGGTGTGGTTGGGCCACTGCAAGTTGCACCTCGGAATCAGGTGGCCGCGGCTACGACGGCAGCTCTGAGTCTAGCCGACGCCTCGACGCTCAATGTTTTGAAATTGATTAGCTAAATGTCATTGCGGCTAGCCACCGCTTGCGCCACAGGTACTGGGCTGCCCATACGCATCGGTACATGGAGCGAGCGACACCGATACAGGACAGCACGTTTAGCATACGTACCTATTGGCACGTTTAGCATACGTACCTCATCATCACGTATGGTGTTGGCTAGCCGCGGTTGTGCCTGTGCGCGATCGGCCAAATGCATGCGAAATCACACCCCTCATCCTCGAGGATCCTTGCGAGGCCTCGACGGATGAAATTTTCACGCCAAAACTGCAGTTGACGTAGCATTGCCGAAAGGACTGATTGTTGTTGTGCTACACGTTGTTCATCACACACGCTCAAGCCAGCTGAAGAAAGACTGCCTTGTTCTAATGGGCCGACTCGGAATAGCCAGGTACATACCAATCTGTCCACATGAACGAACAGCGTTGCTTTGGCGTCAGTGCAAGTTGTGTTGCTGAGATGCTGCCACAACATGACGTCTTTCATCACAGCGAGCTTCTTAAGAGCGTTATTCCATACGATCATGCCAATCTGTACCAGCACCTTCCAATCTCATCGGACGGGTGGCGCCTGTGGAGTATGTACCACGGAGGTACTGAAGTCCTGCCCGGACTTTCCTTACGTTCGTTGGCTGACACGCGCGCGCTTACAGCGCACCTACTGCTGCTTCAGGTATGTAGCCAAATTATTCAGCCATTGAACGCAAGGCTGCATGATTTCCCCGTCGATGCACTGCTCTTACGTAGTGGGTATGGGCTCCAGAACTCCTTCCCACCAATGTGGATCGCCATGGTGCCTTGGATTGACTCGTGCTACATCGAGTGCAGATCGCTGATTATCTAATAGACGTGGAATGTGTAAAACAAATTGAATTGAGGCTTTCAAGTTTGCTCTGTGATGCTCTTGAGGTTTTGTCACTCAACGAGACGCAGCCGAGAGGACCGGCAGTGGTCAATCAACGAACAAGTGCCGCGCAACTCTCAGAAGTTGCACCCCATGCTGCCTCAGAGTTCAGTCAAGGCAGGCTGGTGGCAATTACAAACATCAAACAGGTGCAGCTTGATTATGCCATGTTGCTCTAGGCGGGTAGCCAACATGACTTTGGCACACTCTGCTCCACGACGAATCCGACTCATGCTGGCTGGCATGTGGGCAAATCCTGCGCTGTGTGAGCCCATAGAGCATTGCATGGGTGCAAGACTCCCGCGACTGCGCTCTTGCACGCGGTCGTCGAAACTGCTTGAGCACCAATGTGCCAACATGTGCAGGTCTTGTCTACCCTTCCAGACCATCATGCAATCTCAATTCTTGAACGTGCCATTGCCAGTGGCACACCCTCCTTGCAGGCCTCCCTTCAGACGCTCCTACAAACCCTTCCTGCAGCACTCCACCCAGTCGTCCTGCAAGCCTCACATCCATGCACGATCTCACAGCAAACGCTGGTTATCTCCCCCTGCCCGCACCATCATTCACAGCCGCTTCCCATCGACGAAGCCCGCCTGATTGTGGCAGCTGCCTCAACCCTACCACCACTCCATAATCTCATCATCCAGGACATTGATCATAATGCCTGCGATTTGGCAGGCCACTCCTCTGACGTGCTTCACGTCACTTCTGTGCAACTTGGCAACCCACCAGAGAGAGCAAACTGTGGCCAAATCCACGATGCTCCCGATGATCAAACAGAGATGGGTGTCCGTCGATGCTGTGTAGAATTCATGAGAAGAAAAGCATTATCGAAGGCAAAGCTGGACGGATTCTTTCATAAACTTCCGCACCTGAAGTCCCTGGCTACATTGCACATCTCAGGAGTCAATGTGGGCACGTGCAGCTATGCATTTTGTGGCTTCAGGGACACCACCAATGCCATCGTGTGCAATGCACGGCACGAAGCACATGCAGCAGCTCCAGCGCTTGCCTGGGCACTGCAGCAGTGTGAGCACCTGCAAGAGCTGAAATTACGTCGACTGAGCCTGTGTCAAAGCTCTGCTGCTAGCATTGCAGCTGCCTGGCCAGCGCTCACACGCTTGTGTAGCCTGGAGCTCGGGGGAGTCTCTCACTGCACAACCTGCACCATAGACACTGATGGGCACGCAGTTCACAGTGTCGGTGTACGGTGCACGTGCCGCTGGACGTGTCGCGGCAGCGCTGTGCCGCATCTTTTGAGCGGTGCAAGTGCACTGTGCGCACTCAAAGATCTGACCTTGTCCGGTGAGCAGCTGACGCAGTTGGGGGTATGGCAAGTGCTGCAATCTGTACAGCAGCCACCAGTGCTACACCAGCTGGTCCTATTGCGATGCACCATATCCTGCGGAGGCACACTGCCAGGCGCATCACACATGAGTGGCGGGCGTGATGAAGGTGCAAGGGCATGCATTCTGAGCCAGACAGATGCAGACGTTGTGCCGGGGTTGTCTGATGGGGGGGGCATGGCAGGACTTATTTGCACCATGCATGCAGCACTTGCATACGCAAAAGTGGCAACTGCACTGGTGCATCTTAGTGTGACACAGTGCAGCATGGTGTGTGCAAACATGCGTCAGGATTCACCTACACATGGCGATCAGGCAGGGTGCTGTGTGGCGGCACCGCGGTGCGCAGCAATGTCGTCTGTATGCACCCAAGCAGCACAGGCTCCGCAACAGGCTGATTACATGGAACAGTTGAGGTTAAATAAGTGCTACCATGTAGCACACAAGATGGTTGGCACGGACGGCGATTGCTGTGAAGATCTGGATATTCGGGCACCCCAACACTCGCTGCCGCCATCTCAGCAGCTTGGCACCGGCGAGTGCTGGCAGGCCGAGGCGCAGCGCACCTCCTCGGCGCAGCGCACCTCCGACAGCCAGCCGCAACCATATTGTTGTCTTGGTTGCAAGTGGCTGGCACAGCTCCGCAGCCTGTGCATAGATCGACTGAACATGCCTGATGCACAGCTCTGCAGCCTCATGATCGTGATACCTCGCATGACAGCTTTACAAGAGCTTTCCCTCAGTGGCAATGGTATGGGCCATCTCCATGCAGCTGCCTCAGTATCTGCAGCACTGCGGCAGCTCTGTATGCTGAGCAAAATTCTCCTGAACAACTGCCAGATTGCTGGAAGCTCAACTTTCGCCATCTTTCCTGCGCTCGCGGTGCTACCTCATCTGCAGGAGCTCCACATGAGCCACAATCCGCTGCGTGCAGCCGGTGCTGCAGCAGCGGCCCAGTACCTGCCACAGTTGGCCATGCTGAGCCGCTTGTCATTTGCAACCTGCTCCTTGGGCAGAGCTGGGGTGGCCATTCTGGCTGAGGTGATTCCTCAAATGCCAATGCTCCATGCGTTGAACCTAGCCAGGAATCATGTGAACGAGGCAACAGTCAGTGTTCTGGTTGAGGCTGTGCAGCAGGCCCAGCTGCTGCGCGAACTGGTGGTGTATGAGGAGTTTTTCAGCAAGCGGGCACAGGCAAGGTTGCAAGCAGCTACCCCAGATGCCTGTATGGTGGTATATGCTTGCACCACCAAGTACATGTAATTTTTTGCAGCCTTGCCGCTCTAATATCCAAGCACAGAGAACTGTGTGATTTGTGTGGGTGGCATGTAAGTGCACCAGACATTCGGTCAAGATGTACTCACATCCCCTCTACGTTGAGGGTGTCTCCCGTTGCGTCTGAGCAATAACTTGTTCAGTTTGAATCCTGTCCAGAAAGTCAATGCATCTACTTGTTTTGTAATTTTCACCGAATCACTGACTGGTGTGTCTCAAGCGTCGAGTGCACACCTTTTTCCCTCCTTCACACCTCCGCACGTGCATCGATCCTGCTCAGGCTATGTCGTTCACTGCAGTACCTTTGCCTACACTTGCTCTCCATACACATTTTCAGTCAGCTGCGTCCCTGTCTTGCGGAAAACACGGTGGTTCCAGGGGGCTTCATAAGCTTATGATCGTGAACCATGATGCGCTCCACCCGAATGAGTGAAATGCTTCAGTTTCAACTACTCTTCGATACTACATAATTCACACTTGCTTGTATATCGCAATACTGTTGGCGCGCGCGTAACAAGCAGAGTTGGTCTTTCCTATGCACAACATATGTGTTGGAATACAGCAGACCATATCAGCAGCCTGCAGCTGTGGTGATGGTGGCGCCCTTGGCAGACTACAACATGTTTCTTCAATGGCAATTGACAAATTTAGCAGGCAGCACCTTATGCAACATCCACTTCACAGTCTGGGCGCAAGAGGGTGGTTCTTGCATTTTAAGTGTGTACGAAATGCTGCCTGTGTGGAAGATTGACCGGAGACTGCGCGCACACGACACTGCTTACACATGTCTGATGATGTTGCACAGCGTCTTGTGCTGGATTGGAGCATCTACATGCGGGCACCAACTTCATTTGCACGGAATCCACCCAGATGGCCGCATGCAGAGGTGCTGACTGGTGTGGTCAAAGTATGTGGTGCCACTGAATAGTGTTGACTGTCACTGGCACTGATACACCTCTGTGGGTACCACAGATGCTTTGAATAACATGATCGCAGATGTCAGAAGATCGTTCTAAGGCAAGTGACTACACGCATTAATCTGCTGACGGGGGGCGCTGTTTGATTCAAACCGCTTCAAGGAACCTATTCTGGCTGGTGTTGCACTGACGGGTTACACAGGGAGAAGCAGGAACAACATGTCACTCCAGTCACGGCGGTCACTTTACACCACGGTAAAGTCAGGACTTACAGCCAGAGTTGGGACACTCTCCGTGACAGCTTGCGAGCTGTATGGGCAGAAGAAGGCATTCAAATATATGTTACATCATCGGAGAAACAGCTTGAACAGTGGAAAACTGCTGTGCGTGGCTGGCATGCCGAACGCCACCTCGTACAGCCTTGCACAGCTGCCGACTCGAGTGGCCCATTCAAGTAACACGGGGGTAGGACGTGGTCACGGTGCATCCTTAACAGATGATCGATGCGCAAGATGTGCGAGAAGTCTACATACAAAGCTATATTGGCAGTTGACAGCCATTGGAATAGGATCGGGCTGCGTTTGGCGCAGGCTCGGGCACCACGCTGGTTCGGCAACACAGCTGGTTGGCAACACCCGGGCTATCTTTGAGCATATAGCTGATGTGAACATCTTCTTATGTTGTAAATCTGCTATTTTTATCGTGTTATAGCGCCCACAGCCTTGTCGATAGCCTTGAACCGCCAGACCGATGCCGGCTCCTGCACACCCCGCACCTCGGGTGCACGGCAAGCGGACAAGCAACCGGGCAACACCAACGACAGCCAACCTTAGATATGAGCCTTCAATTGCCTCTGCCAGAGCATGTATGTTTGGGCCAGCGTGTTCACCCTCTCCACCACGGAAGCGCTCAGCGCACGCGAACAAAATTCGATTCATGTCCTGCATAGTTGCACAACCTCAGCAGGTCAGAGGCAACACAGCCTCCTGATGATGTTGCAACTGCCAAGGCAACTGCCAAAGCAGCGATGCAGCCAACAGGACTAGGTACATGTACTACTCGAAGGCGTACAACGCCGACCTAGGAGGTGAGCATATGCTGACCAGTGCGTATCGCGCTGCCTCGTCCTCAGTATACTCACAGACAGTGTCAGAGCTAATGTCAAAGCCAGTGATAGGGAATAGCTGTCAGATCGGCCATCGAGTCTTCTGGGACATCTGAGTCATACTCATCATGTGCTGGAACCTCGAGAAGTGGTAGTTGTGGATAGGCAGCCTTCATGCGTGAGACATTCCTGATCTGGACGGGTCGAGCAGCGGGTGTATGGTCCACTTCTGTGGATACCACAGCCTCAACAGTGTAGATTCCATACTCTGGGGTCCACGGATTATCTAGCGCAGCAGTGAGTTGGTGATCAGCCGCGCCCACAGATGCTGCAGCCCCTTCGCCACTCTCAACATCCATTTCAAACCCATCAGAAGCGACCTGTTGGTCACGCATGGCGCAAGCATCACTAGCGTGATGCACCTGCATGGCACTGTTCTCTCGATATCCATGAATGGCACTGCCTTCAATTTCTGCCTGGGCGGTGATGTAGTCCTGGACATTCCCAAACAGATCGCCGAAATGCTCATCGTGGTCAGCCATCTCGAAATCAATACAGCACCCAGGTTCAGCGCTGCTGGTGTCATCTGGACCATGAACACGATTGAATTTCTTTGCTCTTTCTTCGTCATAAGGTTTCAACTCAGCTGCCTCCGCCTGCATGCTTTCTCCCGATCAAGTGTCGTGGGAGCATGGCTGTGTTACACATCCGCAGCATAATTGTGCGTGTTTAAGCCACGCACAAAATTTCACAGACTCGCAGGCACCAAATGTTGTATCACTGTCGGGAATCGGCCTACTGAACAAGTAGTCAGCAGACCAGCAAGCAGCTGGTACACAGTCCTAATCCTTGGCAAGACTGCGATCGCACTACCGCAGCCACCATGCCAAAGCATACGGCAAATCCCATCTAGCATAGTCAGAAATGAGCTTGACCGAGCGACGCCTCAAGTGGTTGCTGAAGTACGTTCACAGCTGGGATCACACATTCTGATGGTGCTCACTCCGCCTGTGCCGTGCTCTATTCCGCAAGAGAATACGCTCGCCACAGAACATTCACATTCGTCGTCTGGACCCGTCTTCACTGCGTGATTGCCACGCAGCAACCACTGTGCTGAAGCAGGATGGAGCACCGTCAACACAGAGACTCAACACCCTTCACCGCCAACCTACATTCAGACCGAAACGAGGTCTGGAGACGCGACGCAGTGTGCGTATTCGAGTCACGTTCACACACTCCGGCAGCAGCGATGGTGCTTTGATGTCAAGCAGAACCGCGATGCGCAGAGACCCAGCTCTGTATGAATGGCAAAGGCACATTAACGACTCACCACGGACACTAAATTCCTGATACAGCGTCAGTGACGAACTTACAGCGAGCGCGAGGAAGACCTGCGGTCCGGAGCCGTCGCTGTATCGGACATAAAGCGACCGTCGATCACCTTACAGCGAGAGTCACCACTCCTCGCACTGTCGCTGTATCGTCGACTATACAGTCACAGTCATACCCCGTAAAGTCACAGCTGACTTTATAGCGGCCTAGAGTGAAAGCTGTAAGCACCGTGCGTAGGCAACCACCTGTGCTTGGTTGAATCAGCTAGACTGACTCTACCACACCTCGGATGATCTTCCAGGAAATCCATGTGTATACATGATGAGGCATTGCATATCATTGCTTGGCATCACCTGACCTACTCTCCTCTTTCAGTACATCAGTGAGAGACTCACTGTCCAACCTGCTCTCTTGATATGCCGTCAACCCGGCCAAAACCGCCATCACAGCCAGAGTCAATGCCTGCCAACTCAATGGTGGCGAACCTGCGATGGTCAAAATTTTTTTTTGTGGGAACGGACACATGATGCACTGTACAACAAGCACGGCTTCACAGATGGATGGTTGTCAAATCAATATTTACTGCCAGTGCCATGACATTGCAGATGGTGCCAGCAGGCGGAGATGCAGTAGGTCGCACGATTCACACCAGAGGAAACTTCCAGCAAGAATCCACTCAAAGCCACAAATGATACAAACAGAAAGGAAGCTTTCCGGCTGCGCCGTTTCATGGCATCCACCGTGGCCTCATTCACGGCCTTGACATATTCATTGTCATAATCAGCTTTCTGCACCAGATGCCATCATGTTCATGTCCAGTATTATCCTCGTGCAGTGGTTGAAGTTTCGAGAATGCATGCATGAGCAGCGCAGCGGATATTCAGGAGGGCAATCCTATAGCAACCCCTGATATACTGTTGCTCAAAAACATGTTTGCATCCAGACAGTTTGCATCCAGACAAAGATGCAACCCACAATCAAGCTGTGCCTTCCAGACAAAACGTGTGTAGGTGTTGTGAACAGTTAGGAGATCTTTCAGCCGAAGCTGCAGCAAACCGACCAGACGGGCACGCCAAAACACAGCACCGGATGGCAGTTGGGAAGATGGATTCACCCACCGGCAATCGTCCCGGCTGTGAGTACAGTGATTTGAACCACAGTCCGGTTTGCTGATCTCGCTGAACTTTATCTTTGAAGGCTGCAAGATCTTGCTGGTCAGCCTGCATGCCCGCAGCACAACTGTCTCGCCGTGTCCAGTCCACCACTGCAAATGAGGCATGCATGGGCAGCATTGAGAGTCAGAGCTACCTCCATCTGCTCCCGTGATGCTTTCAACTCGGACGACATCTGCCTGAATTTCTCGTCGATATCCGCTTGTGCAGACCCAAATGCTAGGTTGCGACGAGCTTTGTTCAATTCTTGTAGCGCATCCAGCTCCTCCTTTGCCTGCATACATCTATAGTTTGACATATACAATGATTGCTGATTCCGGAACACAATCATGGACGGAAATGGAGTCAAGCAGGTCAAATGAATCGATGTGATGAAGCAAGTGCTGGTTTCCAGGTGCGTGCCCACGGCATAAGATAAACGTTTCATGGCATTGATCGAAGTGGATCATAGATAGCACAGGCTTGTCTAGACACATCGGTGTTAGCACTTGCGATGCTCTCATTGCGCTGACCTGATCATTTTTCTGGATGAGCTTCAACTTCTCGTCGTCGACAGCATCACTAAGCTGTTCTAATGCTTTCTTCTTGCCGACATTCAGCCGAATGACATCTACCAATGCATCTTGTACATTTAAGCTTCCATCTAGGGATGAATCTGCGTTCTGATCGCCTCCGTTGCGATTATCCGCCACACACTGGCAACGAGACCGCCTAGACACGGTACATGCCTTGCCAAGCCTATGCTGAACTTGACGTCCGTGTCCATACTGCCAGCCACTTGTTGGTGTCGGGCCCGACGTGCTACGCATTTGAGATGCGCAATGTGAGCAGTCGCTGTTGTCAGTATCGTGACGTGTTACCAATTAATACACGAGGTTTGAGCCCACGAATGCGACAGATCCTGTAAAAGCATCGATTCGCGTGCACCCGATCGCATAGTGGCAAACATATTCATGCATCGTTGTTTCCGCACCTTGCGTTCTGGTCGAAGTCAGTCGCTGCGGACGTGCGTGTCCGGGTGCACCCTGGTGGCGAAGGTGACCGATCAATGACGGGCCACGCGTTGCAGTGCGCTGACAACGGGGGTCACTGCAAGTAGCAATGAGACAAAAGAACTCCAGGCGCAACTGGCATGCCAGATAAATAATGCAAGGTTGACATAGGCTGGCACGGAGAATGCTTCTGATGACCTTGCACCATTGCTGGAATGCTGAACCAGTCGCAACCGTTCAGCATCCTGATGCTGGTCGTGGCGTGTGCTCGACAATCGATACTCTCAGCAGCGCTTACCCAGCGGCCAACCTCCGCGACCAGGAGATGCGAAGGGTTCCTGAGATCATTGTATGCACCTTCATATCGTTTGGGGCGGCATGGAGTTGATCCGATTGCAATCCGAGTCCTGTGCACCTCAAGCTCGCGGGGGATGGGTGATGAGACGACGCTGCAGCGTTCGCAGCGAACACAATGTTGGATGCTGATACGTCACCGTACACGGATCACTGATACTGTTGGAAGCTCAAATAATATCGCACGTTACAGTTACAGCTTGCTTGTGTGATCTGTGCAACCATTCGCATTCTTTGTCGTAGCTGCAGCAGACACTTTTGACCGACAGCATGCACGGCAGACAGGCAAACCCGACATATGTTTAGCAGCAGTCCATCGTAACTGGGGGGAAGAATTCGACGGTATACGAATCATGTAGGCGAGCCGTGTTGCTTTCACAGCTTGAGTGACAACCAGCTGACAGTATGGTTGTGTACGCGGTCCAGCACGATCGCATACCTCGTGTTGATCACCTACAACGGCATCTGAATGCTTTGAAACTCGAGGATCATGCCGAGGCAGCTGTGCCTTCGCTCGGCGCCTATGTCGAGGCAGAAAGGCGCGACTTGGACAACGACGCCTTCGCCAATCTGGATAAAGAAGTCCAAGCCCGAGTGACGACTCTTGCGAAAAGGTGTGTCCGCTGATCGACTGGCTTGTGCGCATGTGGATAAGCTCCCATGAGCAGCATTTCAACGGCTCGCAACAACGTTGCCTTGCCTGCAGCAACGATGCATCTGACAAACGGGCCGCTTTGTTGGCGCTTGAAGAGCTTATCGATGCCAAGTTTCCTGTGGAGAACCCTGTGAGGATTGCTGAGATGGCTGAAAGCATAAAGAATGCTACCATGACGAACAATGATCAAATTCTGATCAAGGGAGCGGAGGTCATGGGAAAGCTCGTGCGAGCTGGTGGCAATTTAGCTGCAGAAGTCGCAAATTCCGAGATTAAGGATGCACTGGACAGATTGGACAAGTCTAAGCCAACCCCAGAGCATACGCGCCTTGCATCCTGCCACATGCTGCGGGCTCTGGCAGGTATGCTGCGCAAGTCGCATTGTTGCGGGTGCTTGCCCATCGAACTGCCCGAACATCAGTACCCATGTGATGACTTCCTTGTACATGCAGAAAGCGCGCCCGCTGTATTTAATGTTCATGTGCTCCAATTCATTGAGCGGATCAGCGGACCACTGAAGTCATACAGCCTAAATGTTCGGACAGTCGCTGTTCGCTCATTGCGAGCATGCCTCATGCTGGTGGAAAAACGAGAGACTCGGTATAGGGTGCAGTGGTGGTATCAGCTCTTCGACCAGACCATGCGTGCCTTGGAAAGGCCTTGGGTGTCCTCGGAACGAGAAATGGAAGCGACCGTGCATGGAGCTCTGCTGACATTGGGAGAACTGCTGCAGCATTCTGGAGAGTTCATGCTTGCCAGGTGATCTCTTGACTTGTGACGTATTGTATACATCGCCAGCCCATCGACTGCTTGAAGCCTGTGAGGCTGGGCCACCTGTGCACCACCTTGCAGTGCAGGCCTGCCGTGCTGCTACTTCAAAGCAGCAATCCGAACATCAGCCCGAGTCTGAACGATGTACCAGGCATTACCAGGCCTGTGCATGTTGGTTTGGGCAACCTATACGCAGTCGTGATGGCGGTCAGCCTGCAGGTACAAGCAGACTGTGGACACAGTGCTGATGATGCGCGACTCTAAGCACGTCACACTGAAGTCTTGCGTGCTCACGCTTTTCCCCCGTATGTCCGAGTTTGCACCAGAGAAGTTTGTGATCTCATACCTGGACCCATGCACCCAGCACCTTCTGCACATCATGCGTTCCAGCAACACCAAACTCGCGAACGAGGGGTACATAAGGCTTGCGAATGAGGCGATTGAGAGTTTTGGCAAAATGATCAAGCCTCTCGCGTGCCCCACATCCGTCGCTGAGCTTCGAGCGCGGCTGGCCAAGTACATCCCGGACATTGAACGGGAGATGGTTGATGCCTTCAACCAAAAGAAGGACCGTACACAGTTCTGTGTGACCTCGATGGGTGTTTCTGCCACTTTGGCCGAGGTGTGGACCCAGCTTCTGCTTCATCTTCCTCTCAGTGTTGGTATGTCTGCTGCTGCCATCAGTCCTGCACGCATTGTCACCCAGGGCTTAACATACCACACGTCATCAACTTGGGCCTCCCTTCCATACATGCTCAAGCGGCGGCTGGGAATGTCAGAATTAGGATGATTCGATCAATGTTCAACGTGAGCTGATAGTCTGTGTGCGGCATGTGCCACTGACAACGTGACAGCAGCACATCGCATCCCAAGGCTGCCGCTGCTGTGAAGTGGTACATTTTATGCAGACATGTGGTCCGGTGTGGGAAGAAAGTGCTATACGACTGATCAGGCCAATGATCCATCTTGGTCTGTCAGACAAGCTCGTGCGGTCCCTGATGCGCATCTCCAGGAGTCTGCCAAACACAACACCGCTCATTCAACAGCACCTGTTGCTGCCCGTATTGGCCGCGCTGCCCTTGCCGTATGCCGACTCTGCATCTGTGCACAGCAGCAGTGCACGCGGCGGCCGAGACACTGCTTCGCAACACCGGCTGAGCTACCACGTGCGGGGTGCGCTTGTGCGGAGCGCCCACATGGAGGAGTTTGCCCGCCATGTGCAGTTGCAGGTGGCAACTCAGCTGGAGGAAGAGGGAGTACAGCGCAAGCTCATGAAATGTGCGCTGGACACACTGCAGGACATGGACTTTGGCAGCTACATGTTGCTAGGCTTCACACAGGAGGTCTTGCTGAGCTATGCGTGCAGCGAGGACGAGGGCATTCGCAAGCGCGCTGCATTGGCTGCATGGAAGGTGACCGAGCGACAGTGGCATGTGCTCAGGTGTGCTCTCCGTATTCACTGATGCTGCTCAGTGCGCATTGCTACTCAGCACGACATGGACTGCTGCCACTGCTGCCTAAGCTTTCTATATGTAGAGCCGCATGTTGACCTATTTGGAATGCTTCCTTTGCAGGAGCCTGGTCAAGGACAAGACCAACAGCCGCACGGAGAGCATGCAAATGTGCCATGCCGCAGTGGAGCAAATTGTGCGGCAGCTGCTGACCATGGCAGCAGCAGACATGGACACATCTGTGCGGCGGGCCATCATTGAGTGCTTACTGCCTGCATTCAAGAACTGTGATGAGGACGCCAACCCTGACGAGCACGGCCTGCTGATGTTCTTTGCACAGGTGGATAGCACCAATGCGCTCACGCTGTGCCTCAATGACACTGCGCAGCAGGTCAGGCTTGCAGCGCTGACCATCATGGGCAAGATTGCGCGCTTCAACCCTGCTGTGTCCTTCCCCACACTGAGGCGGCACCTTCAGCAGCTCCTGGTGGACTTTCAGTTCTCGCCAGACTCAACGCGATTGGATGACACAGCGGCGCTGCTGTCCGCCATGATCGAGCAGTGCCCGGAGCTGATCCGCCCCAATTTGTGCACGATACAGGAGAAGTTGGCGCGCAAGCTGATTGATGCACGCACGCGCGTAAAAGAGCGTTCCGGCAAGTCAAAGAGCGGGCACAGCATGATGGAGAGCATCATGCAAGTCATCTCGTCGCTCGTCGCACGCACAGCAACCGCTTATCGGCCATATGTGCACTTTGTGCTGAAGAACGTGATTGATTCAATCATGGACAAGTGGAACGACGCCAAACACCTACCGTCGGCAGTGGCTTGCTTGGGGCGAGTCACCGGCTGCACGGGCTATGTGATTGAGCCCTACATCAACCATCCAACTCTGCTGCCTGCCATGCTTGCACTGCTCGACCAGTCATTCCCCTTTGCTCTTCACATCCAGGTGGTAGAGGTGCTTGGAATCATTGGCGCGCTCGGGCCTCACACACAGAAGCTGATCCAGGTGTGTGCAAGTTTTGCAGGGCTCCGAGCCCACCGATCCCGGTCAGTGCACCATGCTTGGCCATTGCTGCGTACAAAGCAAGGCATGCGTATTGGGCAGTTTGCAGCCCTATCCTGCAACTAGACTTGAGCCCCATGGCTCTGCAGAGATTTCAGCGCATGGCATCTACTGTGTAGGCAGCCTCAACAGGCGAGGGCAAGCTGGAGCGAGATGGTGTCAGCGGCATTGCAGAGATCAACAAGCAGGATGAGGAGAAGAGCACGATCAAGTTTGAGCCCATCCCGACACAGAACCTTGCACACTCGGAGGACTTTTATCCGTCCACTGCCCTCAATGCGCTGCTGAAGCAGCTGAGCGACATGAAAATGGCGCCGCAGCACCAGGAAGTGATCACTGCGCTGATGTATATCTTCAAGGACCTCAAGCTCGGCAGCGTTCAGTACCTGCAGTACACGATGCCTGTGCTGCTGCAGGTCGTGCGCATGAGTGACGACTCCCTGCAGGCATTCATTGTGCGGCAGCTTATCGACCTCGTGCGCATCGTCCAGGCACACATGCGACCCTACCTCTCCGACCTGCTGGACCTGATCATTGACTTCTGGGACTACTCGCGCCCCAAGCTCCTCACGCTCATGCTCCTGCTGCTTGCTCGCCTCGCCATGATGCTTCAGGAAGACATGCGAGACAACGCTGGCCGCCTGGTGCCACGCTTTGTGAACCTCTTTCAAGAGGCCGAGCGCTCAGGGGACTACGCGGCTATGGAGCCCGCCCTGCATGTGCGTTCATCCGGCAATTGAATTTTTTCATCTGCAGTGATCCTGGACATGCATGCATGCTCATGTCGCTTCGCGTCTGGAGCAGATGCATCGGGAGCAAGGATGTGCGACCATGGCATGTGGTGCAGGCGCTGGAGGCTCTTGGGCAGTCGCTGGAAAGCCATTTCCACACGCTTCTGCCGGCGCTGGTGCGGCTGCTGCCGGTGGTGAACCAGAGTATGACGCCCGTGCCCACAAAGCGGCGGATCCTAGCAACGCTGTCAGCGCTGCTGCCGCGCATGCGCCTTGCGCCATACGCGAGCACCATCATTCACCCCCTCATCCGCACAATTGCAATGTCGCACAACCCGGAGGTTTGCTCAGACGCAATCAACACCATCTGTGACATCGCCGTTGCGATTGGCGGCGGGCTGTCGCTCTTTGTGCCGACTATCCAGAGCGTGCTGAACCAGATGGACGTGCCGCAGCCAGAGCGTTGGAGCAACATCATGTGCACGCTGGCAAAGAATGAGGCACCATGCATCACTGACATCGACTCGCGCTGGGACGATGCGAACGGGTGGGGGCCGGAGATGGACAGTATCCTTTACCGCATCCCGGTGGGTGAGGTGCCGGAAAACCCTCCCGCTGCTCTTCTCCGAGGTGTGTGCGCCCTCATGCCAGGCGCACTTGCTTCATCATGCTTAGAGAGCTGTGAGCAGCTGCATGTGTCACATGGCGACTGGATTGTACCTGCCATTCTGTTTGGGGTGATCTCTGGCGCCCAATTCCGAAACGGGACTCACCAAGGTTGACTGGCATATGTGGTGATGCTTTTTGGGGATGGCACGCAAAGAAAGATCGTGTGCATGCAGTGTCACAAGAGAACCTGCGCAAGGCGTGGGAGAGTTCACATCGGTGCACCAAGGAAGACTGGACGGAGTGGATTCGGCGGCTGAGTGTGGAGCTCCTGGCACATTCTTCATCGGCCGCGCTGCGCTCGTGCCACCAGTTGGCGCGGATCCAGCCCAGCATGGCGCGGGAGCTATTCTCAGTTGGCTTTGTGTCCTGTTGGCTTGAGATTGACGAAGCGAGTCAGCGTGAGCTGGTGCGCAGCCTGGAGGCTGCGCTGGTCAGCCCCTCCATCCCGCCAGAGATCGTCACAGCACTCCTCAACCTCACAGAATTTATGGAGCACAACGAGCGGCCGCTTCCTCTCGACTCCCGAACACTCGGCGCCCTGGCTGAAAAGTGCCATGCATATGCCAAGGTGCTACCCCTGTCTGAGCTAGCTGTGCTTTGTGTACCTCACTTCTTCTTGGAAATCTATGGACCGCCTTGTCAGGCAATTGCTCTTGAAAGCTGCTGTATCGGGGAATGCTCTGCCAAACAATCACAGTTGAGTGGTTCAATATTTAGCGGAGATTCGGTATGTGCTCTCGTGTCACAGTGTCGGGCATGGCTTAGCATGCAAGAGTAGCTCCAAGGTCATAATTGTTTATTTCTAGTGTTCTGGGATGAGCAGTTCTTGCCATTCGTGGAGCATCAATGATTGCAAGGAGCGCGAGGGTTGCCAAAATGTGTGTGTATTTCTTCAGGCGCTTCACTACAAAGAGCTGGAGTATGTTCAGAGCCCTCTGACTGCAGCTGAGTCCTTGGTCCACATCTGCAACCAACTACGGCTGCCCGATGCAGCACAGGGCATTCTCAACTACACAATGTCGAATGTCCCAGGAGCCAATGAGAAGATCAGCGCCAATTGGTACGAAAAGCTGTGCATGTACAGTACCTCTCTGGCACTGTACCGCAAGCAGCTAGACGTGCGTCCTCCTGACTCTCATTACATCAATCGGCATGTATGTATGCAATTGTCTATCTGATGGCGCATGAGCCATCTAGCATAACAACCCTGCTGTATGCCTTGCCATGTGTGCCTGAGACGAAATTGCATTGGTCGTATCAGGAGCAACACCAGTGGGGCAGAGCTACCCCCTGCTGCACCGTTGCCTTGAACACAAACCGTTGACAACCTGGGCGAGGCATGGTGCAGGCATGCCCAAGGCACTCCCCAGCCCACTGGGAGAGCATGACAGGCGTCATGCGGTGTCTTGCATCCATCGGAGACTGGGAGCACCTGCTCGTGACATGTCGTGAGGAGTGGTCGCATGCCGATATGGTAAAGCGTCAGGAGATGAGTGCGCTTGCAGCACACGCGGCGTGGCACATGTCGGAGTGGAAGAGCATGGCCAAGTTTGTGGATGCGATGGAGACATCCTCAGGGCGCGACAGTGCCAGCAGTACCGGCTCCATTTTGCGTGCGGTCCTTGCAATCCAGCGAGGCAAGCCATCTGGCAATTTTGTGAATGCACTGGATCATATCCAGCGCACAAGGTGCACATCCAGCTTGCCAACATGCATGCGTACTACCTCCCTGGAATGCATGTAGACCTTCGCTGGCTATGCTGTTGACGGAACGGCTGCGTCTACCACCACGTCTTTAGACTTGTGGTACAGGGGAAGCCATTGTGTGTGTGTGTGTGCTTGGTTCAGGGAGTTGCTGGCAGTGGAGTTGGCGGCGCTGGTCGGCGAGAGCTACGACCGTGCGTATCCGGACATTGTGCGGGCGCAGCAGTGCACAGAGCTAAGGGAGGTGGTGGAATACATCCGCGCAGAGCAACTGGTGCGGCGGCACAGCGGCAAGGGAGACCTTCACGCAGACAAAGAGACTGTAGAAGACGATGTGGAGGCGGCCAAGGCACGGATGAAACTGGTGCGGGAGGAGTGGAGGATGCGGCTGCTGGGAGTGGAGCGCAGCGTTGACACGTGGACGCAGCTTTTGGCGGTGCGGCGGCTGGTGGTGCACCCCACAGACGACGCAGATGTGTACGTGAAGTACGCTGTGATGTGCCGGAAAGAGGGCCGGGAACAGTATGGGTGGCGCACACTGACACAGCTCCTCGGATATGACCCAATGATGATCCAGAAGGGCGAACCTGGTTACAGCACAGGTTCACCCAACCCAATGGTGTGCCATTTCTCGCAAGCTGGTACTGTCAGATGCACATTGCACATGAGGCCACGGTGGGCTGCTGGTCCTTGCTCTGTATGAGCAGACTGCCCCAGCACACTGGTTGTCGTCAAATTGACATCCTGTGTGCATTCATCAGCTAGACTCCATGCTAAGGCCAGCCTTTCTGTATTGCGAACATCTTTCAGTCCTACACAATCCTTGACTGTTTGGCGCCTGTCCGTCGACAGAGCAGCCGTCAAACTGTAGAGTCACTGGAGGTGGCTTGTTCAGGTGATGCTGTATTGCCTGAAACATCAATGGGCTACGAATCCAAAGATCAGCATGAAACTGGAGATCATCGATCGTGCCATTGAGCTCATCCATGAGCTGAACGCAGACCCCCAGAAGGCACAGCTAGACAGCGGCCTCAGCCTGCCGCGCTTCACAATTGTTTCATCCCTCATCCACACCAAAACCACCAAGGCGCGGACTGCTGTCATGTCTCGCTCTGGCGAGTGGGACCTGGGCTCTCCTGAAGTGCAGCAAGCGCTGCTGCCGGCAGCCTCCGCCGAAGCGCCAGCGTCTGTCATCCAGCTGTCGGACCTCACCCTCGCGAAGAAGCCATCGCTGGTCGCCAAGGCATACTTCTGCCTCGCTCAGTGGAAGAGCCAGGTGGCAACGGAGCTGTCACAAGAGACAGCAGATGAAATCAACGAAGTCTTTGAGCTGGCCACTCAGCGAGCGCCGACGTGGGGCAAAGTCTGGCACAAGCAGGGCATCTTCAACATGCTCGTGCTGCGAGACTGGATTGCAACTGGCCGGCGGCCTCTACAGGACTGTACATACATCATTGCCACATCTGTGATGGCCTTCTTCAAGTCTGTCACGATGCACAACAGTGGCAGCCGCCACGAGACACTGCAGGTATGGCAGCCAATATATGTGGCCACAGTCCTGCCAATTATATGTGTGCTGCCACCAGTTTGTATTATTAGCAGAAACAGGATTGATTATCAAGGCTCAACAGGAATCTGAGCGGGCAGACCCCTGTCAGCCATGACAGAATACAAGTTATTTGGTGCAAAACTAGTCAGTGTCATGCATATGCAAGCTTCTGTGATCAACTTTTACAGCATATTGTTGCATGCAGGATGTACTGCGGCTGCTTACACTGTGGTACCGGTATGGTGCATTTGATGATGTTCGGGCAGAACTGGAACGTGGCTTCAAAACTGTGCCGGTGGACACATGGCTTGTTGCGATCCCACAGCTGATGGCCCGGATCCATGTTGAGGATGCATACATTGTGGAGCCCTTGAAGGACCTGCTTGTGAAAATCGGCCGTATCCACCCTGAGGCCCTCATGCACCCTCTGCTGGTGCGCTCCCATCTGTGCACACGGCTTTCGAAGGGTCACAGCGTTGTTTGCCTGCCTTCTCGACCATGAGTATGGCATGGCCTGGAATCTCAGATTGTTCGACTGCATGTGACAGCAGCGTGTGACAGACAGAATATGTCCGCACATCCCAAATGATATTTCATCATTCCAGTACTAAACTGCTTGTACAGGTCGCCACTCGCTCGGCAAACACTGCCCGGCAGCAGAACTCACAGGCTGTCCTTGCGGAAATCACTGGCCATAGCTCAAATCTGGTGCAACAAACGAAGCTAGTCAGCGAGGAGCTCATCCGCATTGCTATTCTTTGGCATGAGCAGTGGCATGAAGCCCTGGAGGAGGCCTCACGGCTATACTTTGGAGAGCAGGATGTTGAGGGCATGCTGAACACCCTATTGCCACTGCATGCAAAGCTCAATGCTGTTTTGGCTACAAGCCCAGCTGGAGAAACCCGTTCTGAGAAACTCTTCAAAATGGTACACCCCGGCCTTTAGTCTTCATGTGTTGTCCCACGTATGGCACATGACAGCTGGCCAGTTTCCTGCCAGCAGCTGAGTATACACTCCTATGATTCCACCAGACTGCATGAGCATAACCTGCACATGATCATCATCAAGTGGGACTCCACTGAAATTCTGTCGTCAATGCAGACGTATGGCAATGATTTGGCGGAAGCATATAAGTGGTGTACAAAGTATCAGGAGACTCGCCGAGATGCTGACCTGCATCAAGCCTGGGACCTATACTACCACATATTCCGTAGGATCAATAAAAATCTCCCCACCGTGCACTCGCTGGACTTGAAGAACGTGTCCACCATCTTGTACAATGCCCGTGATCTCCAGCTCACAGTCCCTGGGACCTACGTCGCTGGAGAGCCCATTACGACCATCCAGCGCTTCTCACAGACGCTCCAGGTATGAGCCAAGAGCAAGCTAGTAGTCATGCACTCAGGTGCAGCTCGGCATGTAGAGTTGTTATGCATGCCGAGCTGCATAACCAGCTGCAGCAGCTCATTCTCTCGCGCCCCCGAACTTGTTAGGTCTGTAGTTCTGTGCAGCTGCATGCCTGTCACCATCCACCATCAATCGATGATGCAAGCACCAGGGGACCACGGCGTAGGCTTGTGCATGCGGGTGTCGACATTGGCTGCCACCAAGTGAATGCTTGCCAGGGTACGGCCATAGCGGCACATGGTTTTGGCGACCGGACTGGCTTATGTAGGTGATCCAGTCAAAACAGCGCCCCCGGAAGCTGACCATCATCGGCTGCAACGGCTGCGAGTTCCAATTCCTGCTGAAGGGCCATGAAGACTTGAGGCAGGATGAGCGTGTGATGCAGCTCTTTGGCCTTGTGAACAACCTCCTGGCCGAATGCCGGGAGACGGCTGAGCGGGACCTCTCCATTGCCCGCTATGCTGTCATCCCACTGTCTCCAAATTCGGGTCTAATTGGGTGGGTGCGTAACTGCGACACAATGCACGCCCTGATCCGCGAATACCGTGAGTCTCGGCACATCGCGCTGAACGCAGAGCATCGCATCATGCAAAGCGCCGCACCCAACTACGATCAGATGATGGTCATCCAGAAGGTTGAGGTCTTTGAGGATGCTCTGGAGCGAACCTCGGGAGACGACCTCCACAAGGTGTGCCTCCAGCCGCCATGGATCTGGAAGATCTCGTATCGCTGCATGATGCCCGGATCTAAAAGTGTCGTGGACACAAGCAGCACCATAGCCACTCTAGTGACTACTGATTGGGCCTCCTTCGACTGTGCATGTGCGGTGGTGCTACTGGATGAGTGATGACTTGCACGTCCTCGAAGTCAGGTAGGGTTTGGATGAAGCGCTGAATGTTGCAGGTTCTTTGGCTGAAGAGTCGCAACAGTGAAGTGTGGCTTGATCGGCGCACAAACTACACCCGCTCCACCGCGGTCATGTCGATGGCTGGGTATGTGCTTGGCCTGGGTGATCGGCACCCTTCCAATTTGATGCTGGACCGCTACTCTGGCAAGCTGGTGCACATCGACTTTGGCGACTGCTTTGAGGCATCAATGACTCGCGAGAAGTACCCGGAAAAAGTGCCATTCAGGCTGACCCGGATGATGGTCAAGGCGATGGAGGTATCTGGAACAGAGGGCAGCTTCAGCAAAACGTGTGTGCTGACGATGGGCGTTCTTCGAGAGGAGAAGGTGTCGGTCATGGCGATGCTTGAGGCATTTGTGTTTGATCCCCTCATCAACTGGAGGCTGCTGCAGAGTCGTCCAGCCCAGGTGTGCTCAATCGGCAGCGGCATCTGCAACGCAACCCCAGCAGCATACGGTCGGCAAGGACTCATGACTGTTATGTCCGTGTGCAGGTACCTCAGCCCCAGGGGCCGGCAGTTCATTCGTCTCCGTCTGTGACAGTGGATGCAACCAGCGACACAGCTGCAAACCAGCATACCACTACTGAGCACTTGAGTCAGGTACCTTTTCAGTATCACTCATGTACCGGCAGACAGTCCCCGAATGATTCGTGTGCAAGGTCATGCTGTGATGATTGCCGCTGCACAGGTCTCATGTTGCGAAAATCTTCAGGGCATGCTTGGTTGCAGTTTGTGGCGATTGATCAAGCCGGCGCTCAAGCCGGAGTTAGCAAAGAGCTGATGGATAAAGCACAGGATGTGATGATTCGCATGCTGAACAAGTTAGAAGGGAAGGATTTCAGATCGGACCGCTCTGTGGCGTTGACGTTGCAAGAGCAGGTACAAAAGCTCATTCAACGAGCGACCAGCAATGAGCTGCTGTGTCAATCTTACATTGGCTGGTGTCCGTTTTGGTGAGTTCCAAGCTTTTACAAGCTAGGTCTACACCTGCGTGGGATACGGGATGGAGGCAGGATGGGATGTTGGTCCAGTGTTCTATTCGACTCATAATACATTCTCGATGAACAATTGTCATCAGCTGTAAACTTGATTCTGTACAGATACAACGCTCACAGATTTGGTGGCTTTGCGTGCATCGCAAAGGTGTTGCATTCGCATACACAACATCAGAATTTTGTTGCATGTTTGTGCCCTGTGCTGGCACAAGGACTGGCATCCACTCTGGTGCCAGCCTCAGGGGCACGATGCCAGTGTATCACTTTCATGTGATGGCCACTGTGGAATTGAACACCCAGAATTCGGCGCTATTAACAGCCATTCCCCAATGCTCAACAGTGTCATCAGTCCAGCGGCATTGCGCATGGACATGATCTGCGGGAGGTGTAGCCATATGCGTGCACATTATAAGGCCTGTGCAGGTGATGCCGTTTACACACAAAGATGTTGGGCTCTTCCCTAGATTGCGCTACAACTCAATCAAGCAGCGAATGTGTTCAACGAGCTGGTGGTCACTTGCAAGTACTACTTGATCGCCACAAGCATGAAGCACCTCGTGAAACGAACATTGCACAACCTGACGTGTGCGTCGCACAGGATCAGCCCCCCTCCATGCAATCTCAACCTTGCAGCCGGCCATCAGTCCACCCTTCGAATTGGGGAAGCTGTGCATGGGTGTCCTGACTCTAGACAATTTGTCCTCTACTCGTCCTCATATCCTGCATCGCTTAATTCCTCTGCTTTGGGCATGTGCAAAGAATCAAATATAGTACCCAAACACTTCAGCAGGATGGAACTTGGTCTTTGGTGGTTGGAGCGTGTAGAGGCACAGGAGGGTCGCACGCATGCATTGCAGCGTGTTTCTAATCCCTTGATTTCTTCCCCTCATTTCCGCTTTTAACTTCGCAAGTGATGTTCAGATCCTCGGAGGTCTGATGAGGTCATGCAGGCAAAGTCTTTCTGAATCTTCAGGCAAAGCCAATGCAATGTTGGTTGCTGGGCCATTACATCTTAAAGTGATACAGACATCTGGCAATGGAGTGGAAGTGCTTTTCCCAGAATGATCTGCAACGCTTCCTCTGGGGCCTTTTGCCATGGACATGTTAGTCCAAGCCTTGCATGTCGGCCCATGAGGAAAGCTAGTCGCCTGTCATGCACCTCTGCTTTTCGCAGGAGCTGCCAGTGTTTGCGCAGCTCATTGCAACTGTTGGGTGCACTGCCTGGCGCGAATTGACGCGAGACCTTGACATCTTTAATCCACAAAGCATGACAGGTCACCAAACCTTGCAATTCCTGAACAAGAACCACGGCAATGGAAGCTCTGTCACTCAACGACACCATTCTACAGCACAACACTTGCCAGCAATTATTGATGGTAAATGAGCAACACCTCGATGACAGGCTTGGGGATTGGAGGCGCTTCTGAATTCATGGCCTGCTTCGCCTCTTCATGATTCAATTGAAAGTTGAGGCCTAAAATCTGCATTTCATAGCAAGATTTCATGGCTCTCATAACGCATATCAACGCTGCCATCGCGGCAGTGGCTTTCACTGACAGGGTCTGCATGGGCTGCAAAACCCCAATACAGACTTTGCTGTAGCTGGCAACGCCGAGGTGTTCCGCCAAGCACATCAGTGTTGGGCCATCTGTGTCCATAATCATTAGTTGCGACCCTGCAAATCCTCTGCGTTATGATACACAATTACACGTTTCCATTCAATTGCTTTGGCCATTGCATGTAGCTTAGGCCCCACCACTGTCATCTGGGTCAGGCTCTTTGCATTCTCCGCATTTTGCATGCTCACTTGCAGTGACAGTGTATGCCTGTGGCACATCGCCTTCATCGACGTGAATTTCAGGGTCAGCAGCAGCTACTACATCTACACAGGCACCAGCTATCTGCAAATCTAACGGATTCGCCGGCATGAACTGTGCGTCCCGGTGCACTACACGCGTCTTCCCGCGCGCAGCTTCTTCGACCCGGACACGGCCTCTTCGCAGATCACACACTCTAGAAAGAGTTTTCAAGGCTTTGTGATAAACGCCTCCAGTACCGACCAGTGCCGCTACCAATGAGCGTACATCATGCGAAGGTTCTTGCAGAGCGTCTTCGTGTGTTTGAGGCACGCATTCGAACTGAGACATCACTGGCCCACCATACTTGAGCTCCAGTATGCTGCGTCGGTGTCGAATGCCTGCAGTGTGCTGCTGCCAACTGCCTTTTGAAACGTAGCAATGGCACTGTTCACAGTACTTGCTTATCCTGGGCACGTCTGAGCGCTGCTTCTGCTTGCCCATTGTGCGATTTACTGTGGATGCAATGCAGCTTGTTGATGCCGACACTGTTGTGTTGTGTAGCTCTGCCTCGCATGTCATGCACTTGAGCTGATGTGAGACCAAGGAACAACGAGTACCATCGCCTATTGTGACTCCTGCGCAGAAGAAGTCCAACTCTTTCTGGACGCCGCGCACGAGATGATTGCTACTGCGATCTGTGCGGCAAGAGCACGTCGCGTCGGTACAGCTTGGTCATCGCGATATCGGCGCGGCGAACTCTTGTGGCCACAGCTGTGCACAGCCGGCACGCAACGAGCAGCTAGCAGCGGCTAGCCGCACGCTTATGGAGCACCTCATGCACGGCACCAATTCCAGCACAGCGAGATCGGCAAGAGACACCTTCGCTACAGGTTTCGGTTGTTGCAGCTCACACACAGCAGCACACACTGCTGGATGCATGGGTGCTGAGCCGCGTCTTGCACTCCGTTGCAGCTAGATTGTTGCTCAACTTGTAGCGTTGGCCGCACACAGTGTGTGACCACCTCAGTAGCATGTGCTAATCACAGATGTATAGGGAGAGCCATATGTTGTTCGACAGGTGTAACTACAGATTCCATCTTCAACAGTCATGCTCTCATTGCAGGAACTAGGCCCGTTGCTCGCCATCTACAGATATTGTCTTCCCCTAGGATGTGTTCAACACACGCTTGACTACAGCCTGCTCACAGATAATGCAACGGTTGCGCGGTCGTAGTCCTCATGCCGCAGTACTCTTGTGGTTGTGCCCCGACACTAGGCAAGACAATATCCGAAAACGAAATGACTCGGCAGTTCCTGCTCCAGCAACCTGTGCAGTAACGGTCGCACTCAAATGTATTGGACGTGACAGCACGAAGTAGTGCTGCATGCGAGGGGCGCAGCAGTTCATGTGTAGTCTGCGCCATGGCTTGCAGATGGCAGGCAGAACACAGGCGCTGGCAGCGGTGAGCCTGCCCCGGAACCTGCAGCCGTGGTCTAATACCTGCTTGGTCTAGATCATGCCAGTTTAGATCATGTACGTTCTTGTTTTGACCGCAGGACCGCAAAAATGACCTGCCCACACTGTCATCCTACATGAGATACGTTACAGGGGTATGCTCCACAGGGTGGTTTAACAAATAGGCAAGATTCATGGCAATGAATGTCATTCTACATCGCAAGGGACACACACCAGGCATGGCAGTTCAGGACATATATCACATCTGCACAAGTGGACCTTCGCTGATGCGCACTCGTGGCCATCAATTTGCAGGCCCATTCATGACACAAAATGGTCCCTGAATTGGTCCCTGAAATGGTGCGAGCCGAGATGATGGATTCGGGTGTACTTGCACCAGCAATGAAATCCTGCTGCTACACAACACAAATTACCTGATCAGCAGACGCCCAGCGGCAAAAGTAACCCAGTCTCCGTGCGGCAGTTGAAACTTCACTCATGCATGAGCACAGCATCTTCTGATTGGCCAGTGCGGATCGGAGTTTGCTAGAACATGCTCATTGTGCCTGCATGCACATTGCAAGTCCCAAAATGCCGGTGCCGACACGCCTCAACGTTGCATGGCATAAACCCTTCACTCAAGTGCTTTGTACTGTGCACGACTGAAGTTGTTACGCCATGGTGCAGATGAATCACATGCACTGGAATGGTGGATTCAATGGACACAGAACTTTTGCATATCAGACACACGTATCGGGTGCGATGCAGTTGCAAAACATGCAGGACAGGCTGCAGACAGAACAAGAGCATGCGCTTGAAAATTCAGTGTGCATTTGAAACATACAATCCCATCTGACGATTTGAGGTTGCAAAAGCTACAGCCTCGTTGTTGATACCGGGGGCATCGCTAGTCCACTACCCAGGCTCCACATGCTGGCGTGTGGCACTGTCACTGCTTTGCTTGGCAGGTCCACGGCTGATATCTCCCCAGCGTGGGCAGTAGCCGTCGCCAGTATGATATCCATAGTCATACTTCAGCTCATCCCCAGCCTTCATATCTGTTTTGGCATACATGCCCACATGATGATCCCCAGATACCATCATGACACGTGCATACGTGTTTGTGTCGACCTGATGATTCGCAAACCTGCACAAAATGGCACCTAAGAGGAACAAAAACAAACTGTGTGTAACTAACGCGGCAAGGCCATTGCGACAGCCAGCAGCAACTGGCACGCGATCTTCTGAAAATAAGCACGCAAGAGGCAGAGCACTAGACCTCAAACAACAAGATGTTGAAGCCAGCCCCATGAAGGGTCAGCATCTGCTTCTAGTCAATGGCACAGCACGGGCAATCCAGCACAGCGCACATAATGGCATCACAAGTCAGCATTACATTATCAGGAGCAGCACCTGAGCTTGCTCCCTGCTTTTCTGGCATCAATTGCCCATTCTGTATTAAGTTGGAATAGGTAGGAGGAGTTGATGATGTCATATACCTGCCCACGCCTCTCACATTCGCCCTGGCTAAGCAACTCACCGACATACTCTCCCTGCACCATGGCAGCTACGATTTCAGCTGGCCCCCAGCTGTGGCCAGACTGCAACGCAACATACATCAAATGTCAGGCTTGCACCATTGTAGTTCCAAACTGCAAAAACCGGCAGGGTCGCATGCACTGAATGTGTGACGGCACCCAAGGCAGGGAGTCGCACAATGAACTCTCCACGTGCAATGTCCTCCATGGCAAAGAGGCCCCAGCCAGCAATGCCTGAGATACCCATGGCCAATGTGCGCCGCCTGCCCAGCCTCAAGTTCATGTTGCAGCAGATGCGATCGCCCTGCTGGACAAGGCCATGTGCAGTGGGCCGGCAGCTCAAACACTTCTGCATCGCATCATACCAAGCCATGAGCAATAACACCAGAAATGTGGATCAGAATCCAATGACGTCGCAGTTTTGCCGATTGATTCATGAACAACGAAGCATTGGCCCTGATCTGAGTGCACTGTGCGGACAACACGGTTTCTTTGGAACGTGACAGTACAGCCTGCAGCTGCCCACAGGCACTGTTTCAAGCATGGTCAGGTCGTAAGCAGGCTGAAATCGGGTCAATGATGCGATCGTAGACACGAACAGTAACAAACAATGTGACTGAAAACAAAAGACTAGGATAGCAACACCTGCGGGTCGCATTCTCGAGCATCGTCGTAGCATGGGCATGTACTGGTATTGCAACTTCCATTGCATTTACAGCCACGATGGATGTTAAAGCATGCGCCCGCACAGCCACAGTACTTCTCACAATAGTTCTTTGAGGCTGCACATGGGCATGCGCCGGTGCAACCTTTCGAAGGGTCGCAGTTGCACGGTGCATATTCTGGCCACGGCTGCTGTGGGTCGTGCCGGCGGCGAGACAGAAAGGCAGGGGCATTTCGGCGCAGCCCATTGCCTGGCTGCCCAACTGGTGCAGAGGTCGCCACCCTACAATGCATTATGGACATAAGCTGCCGTGTAGCGCCATAAAATTTGAAACCCTGTGCAAGGTGAACACGGAGAAATGGATTCATGGTCATTGTGTGGTGGCATGTGCACTGGACAGGACTGCGCGGGTCACGACTGAGAAACGTGTCCCTACAAAGAATGTGGACGGACCGACCTTGCTGTATGATGGCGAGCAGAACAAATGCATGCATTCGAAAAGGTAGCTCACCGCCGCCGTTTACGCCGCGCTGGAGCGTTCAGATTGTTGACTGTAAGAGGGAAGTCTGCTGGGTCCCTGTCTTTTTCGGCGCTCCGTGCGACACCCTGCCCTGCCCCAATCAGGCCATGCGTCCTGAGCCAAGCGTGCACCTCGCTGCATAATCTGCCAGGCACTAATGGGGCCAGCAAGCATGCTACTGATCCCATTGTCCCGATCCACATGTCTAGAGTCTGTATTTCTACTTCTGTCCAGCCTGCATGACGGAAGCATGAGAATTACAAGGAGGCTGGTCTGCTGGGATAAGAGCGGCCCCAACCTCCGCGATCAGACACTTCTCCTCACTTTCGCCTTTGTTGCATGGCCTGTAGAGCTTTGCATCCGCACATGCCTGAGCATACACCTTGTGAACCAGCGGCGCACCACAAGCCTGCGAGGATGTCGCGGTTTCAACTAGTAGTTTGTGGCAGCCTGGTCCACATGGGGTCTTCCAGTGCCGAGCATCGAGATCTTTGAATATCTGCGAGTCAGCATGCATGTCCGCCGCCTCTACCTTGTCCAGGGCATCTGGATCTACCACGGTTCCAAATGCCGAACCATGCCGCTCACAGTTGAACTCTCCACAGCGCGAGCAAAACGCGTCTGCAACTTCAGGCATCAGAGTTGCATTACATTCTGTGCCACCTGCAATCAGCCCAAGCTGTGACTACTCTCGGTCACAAGATGATCTGCATTCCCTGCACTTGCAATGTGTGAGGTTAGTCATGGACACCAAACACTTACAACTGGCCACTCTGTCAAGGGTGACCAAACGCCGTGAAACACCTCAGACGCAGATAACACTTCTGCACAGGCCTTGGAGAGGGCCTTGTAGCTGCAAGGCTGCTCCATATTGACGCTGACACTGCCACAGCCAGGATTGCTATGCATGAAGACATGTAATGACGTTTGTTAAATGCGAAATCCATCCGTGCGTGAGCATGGACACATACAGTTTGAGCAGTACGCTGTGTTATAAGCTGGACTGTGAAATTCTGGCCATCCACAGTAACACACACACAAACCAGCCAGAGGGAAAATTGAGCAGTGTGTGTTGGCTGCCGCATCTTATGCTGGGGGCGCATGAGCATTTGGATATGCGTGAGCGGTTGTGTATTGTCATCAGGGGCAGTCAGGCCCATACGGAGCACACGTTTGGGCAGCCTGAGTACATTCTGAGGCTCTAGCGCAAGCTTGACAAATAGTCAGACAACAGCAAGCAAAGAGAGATGCCAGACATCCCCACATCAAAGGTGAGCTAGTCATCATGGATGCCTGCACCCTGATGGTTGCGCAGCTAGGGACCTTACCTGTCTCTGGGCTCAAGCCCGGACGGCTGTTTGTCTGAAGTGGAGTTGATGGGCCGGCGGCATTCTCAGATGCCGTGTAGTCATATTGCCGTGGTACGCCACGCCGACACATGACCTGCCGGTCGCATGGAGATCGCGAAGCGGAACATGCATCTGAAAGCCCCAGGCATGACTGCAGAACCTCTGAGAGGTCTGATCCGCCAATGGCGCCATGCTCATCATCGACCCTCTCACTTGCAGAGGGCAGTGGTGCGGGCTGGCTGCTTCCAGCCTGATGCCTGCCGACTGCACCTGCTGGCGAGGACTGCGCAGTGCACCGGTCGGGGGCTTGTGGGGCGGCAGGTGCTGCCTCCGATGCGTGACTCCCAGGGCGGCTCGGAGCATCACGTACACCCCCGGCGAAGCTGTGTGCTTGGCTACTGGTGGCACGGCTGAGGGCGGAAGGTGCAACAGCTGCACCATCGGCTGCAGCAGATGCTGCCGCACGCATGCGGCTGTGCAGCCAAGGTTGTGGGGACTGCAACAGAATTATGAGCATGTGCGGTGATGCCCTGACAAAGTCCACCGCATCTTCCCATTTCCATTCTTTCAGCTTTGCAACTGCTAGGATCGCCTGCATAATATGGCTGTCAAAAGAAGCTGCCAATTCGTGCAGACGATATAACTCGCTGTGATGCACAGGCGTGTAATGATCTGGGCAACATGTACCACTGCGGTATCGATCCGTAGCACAGCCAAGACTTGTACCTGAGAGTGCCACAGCCAGTGGTGACGTTCTGCGTACCAGCATCCGATTCAAGTGGTGATCCCCATTGGGAACTAACGCACGATCGCTCCTGGGAGTTAATGCATCTCAGCAATGCAAGGCTGACCGAAAGATTCATGGGATGAGCGCAGATACGATCGCCTTACCGCCGCACTGATACTGTGTTGCTTGATCGCCGCACACAGCGCCCACTGTTCATCGTGCAGCGCATGGCGCAGCAAGCTGTCACGCCAGGCTTCTGTGTCCACTTCATCGTCATGAACCGGCCTTGCCTCGCCATTTTCTGCGTAAAAAAGCCTTGTCCGGATCTCTATGGCCTGCACACGCACAAAACAGATATGGCACAGTCGACTATCACAGAACTGGCTATTAAGCACCTGAAGCCATTTGTCACGGCCCTGCCACCGACATCGCGACACACAAAAGTTACCTTTTTACATCCTGGCTCGGTGCGCCACGTCGTTGCGAAAGGGAGGGTATCTATCAGGTGGAAGTCGGGTTCACACACACCTGCAGCACTGCTGAACGGCATAGTAACATGTGAGCATGAACCGGTCACAACAGCCGCAGGGCCAATGCCGTACCATCGTGTAACATCATTTGACCGGAATCGACCTTGCGAGCTTTATATGCATTAACAACTCGGAGATGTTCCTTCAAGCTGCCCATATTACACTGCAAGGCAGGCTGATTCAAAGTCACGAGGACAGCACTGTAAGTATCCAGATGATCCCGTAGCGCTGCTTGAATCGCCTCCTGCTTCGTGCTATCTGCAATCGTGTGAATGCGGTGCCGTTATCGTGAAATGATCGTCTTCAGTGTCTCCCGCAACGCAGGCGGGATCGAACCGACTCTTTCCGGGCGAGACAAGCCACGAGATACAGCCGTTGCGGCGTTGATGTGCTCAACTGTAGGCGGTAGTGGCTCATCATCCAGCTCCATGCTAGCACGGAAGGTGGACAAGGGCATATGGGCAAGGCTGAGGTGCGACGATGCAAATCTGGAGAGCGGCTGGCCAGTGCATCACGGAACATGTGATGCAGCATGCATCACTGAATCTGGACACTGTCAGCATCATACTTGTTCATGAGTACCTGGTACCGCGCTGCACGAGAATCCGACTTTCACATCTGTGTGACGTTCACATGTGCACATTGCATGCACCCCATGCAGCAAGCGGGTTCTGTACTGTGGCGTGAGTGCTATCAGCGAGTTTGTGGTCGCGATCAGCCTCTGCGCCGGAGCTCAGGCAGCTGAGCCTGTGCTGGCAGATGTGGTTGCTACAGCAGCAAGACAACAAAGACTGGTCCACAGTACTAGCGCTAAGAGGTCGCGAAATAGCATTGCGTTGAGCGAGGCGGTCTTGTTCCAGAATTGATAACAAGACTTCTTTTCCAGCAGAAGCCGGGCAACTTTTGGAACAAGTCATCTTACTTTTATCGTAGTACCCTTCGCATTCTTGAGAGCAATGCAGTCTAGGAATGCACTGGGCAGCCGCTCTGCCTTGCGCGTTGCGCCCGCCCGCCCGGTGGTAAGGGCTGTTGCAGTGACTGTCAGCGCAGAGGAAGACCGATTCAGGCTAAACAATCTGGGTCCAGCACCTGGCTCCCGGAAGCGCAAGACGCGCAAGGGTCGCGGACATGCCGCAGGACAGGTATGCGGCGTTCTCATATCGTCCCTGGACATCACGTGTGTGCGCGCGAATACTTGGTCCGAATAACAAATTACTGTTGTGGCTTTTGTTGACGGCGCTTCTCGCACGGCCACCGAACGGGTCGGTATTGTCGTGCACGTGACTGTTCATGCCAAGTTCATCCCGCGCTAGCTGTGCCACTTTAACGTGGAACGACGGGGTTATCTGCCGCTGAAGCCTTGTAATGGCTTATTAGATTTGCGCTGCACGGGGAGTACCGCAGGGCACGTATATGTCAACCCAGCACAGTTCAGGAAGTAATTGCCTCTACATGCAGGGTGGCCCTTGTGGCTTCGGTATGAGAGGGCAAAAATCCCGATCTGGTCGCCCGACCCGCCCTGGCTTCGAGGGAGGTCAAATTCCTCTCTACCGTCGCATTCCGAAGTTGAAGGGCATTGCCGGTGGTATGAGTGCGGGGCAGCCAGACCATGTCACGATCAACCTGAAGACCATCGCGGAGAAGTTCGAAGAGGGGGATGAAGTGACCCTCGAAGTGCTGAAGGACAAGAGTGTGCTGAACGTGTCCGGCCGCGAAGCTAAGCTGGGATTGAAGGTCCTGGGTGAAGGCGAGCTGCCCTTCCCACTTAACATCAAGGCCGAGTGCTTTTCAGCTTCTGCTATGTCGAAGATTGAGGCTGCAGGGGGCTCTGCAGATGTTGTACCTGGCAGGATGAAATGGACCCGTGCTGCCCATGAGGCCAAGAACGGAAAGAAGAGCAAATAGTAACACCAGCCATGCTTTCTCCCACAGTGCTGCTGAGGTGTACATGCTTGTCCTGATGTAAATCTCGGCAACAGCAGATCACAACACAATACTCCCTCCGATTACAACTTACACCTCGGTAAACACCGTGTTGTTGTGACAGCACAGGCAAACGCTTTGTTGGAGCTGTGGCAACGCCTCCAAGCGGAGCATGCAGTGAACAATTGGACACCAGTGCCCTTGAGGGTGTGGAGATGTACGACAGGTCCTGTGAGGGGGCAAACTGCATATGTGCTCTTGCGAACTACGTCAGCCGTTACAAACTTCACTATTGCTGGTCGACCAAACGCTACACTGAGGGTCTACTGAACAACTCAGTTGCTGCCCCTTGGAGCAAGAACTGTTCGAGTCTGTATCGCTTGGCTTCAATCATCAACTGCCGCTTGACAGACATCATGTGAACATACCGAGGCGATACAATTGAGCATGGCTCCCAGAAACTGTGCACATATCTTATAATATCTGTCCCCACTGGCGCCAAAAATGCTCCTGGACATACTCTGGCCTAGGGTACGCCACCATTTGTGCCGCTATGGTGCATGTCAGAACACATGTTTGACAATTCGGGGTTCCTACATGGTAGATGCATGGCGCACCTTGATACTACTGCAACGGCCTGGCTACCACACCAACCTATGCAGCCTCAGCCTGAGCATTCCACGCAGCCAAACTACCCCTTGGTGAGACTCGCACTCCAGCACCTGCTCGCCCCTTGTGCACTCCTTGCGCCTCATCATCGTTGCCCTCCTTGCCAAACCCACCTCCGCCTGGTGTCAACATTCGTATCCTGCACGACCGACGAGCCCTTGCCAATAACATGGGCGATACAGCGACATGGACTGGGTTGTGGGTGGTGGTTGTTGCATGTTGGCCGCACCTGTCGCCAGCCAGCACATGCACTGAGGCCTTGCCCCCGAGGTTGACAGTCTTACCACTTGCCTGGACCCACAAGTTGACTCCGCGCAGCCCGTCTGCACCGCCCAGAATCCCTCTGGGAGCCAGTGCACGGCGCTCTGTGAGCACACCGACCTGCAGGCCCCTCAGGAACTCCAGCTCCCTGATGACACCTTGTCCCCCCCGCCACCTTCCAGCGCCACCACTTCCTTTGCGCAGTGTGAACTGCCGCAGGCTCACCGGGTAGTACCGCTCGAGAATTTCAGGGTCAGTGATGCGGGTGTTGGTCATGTGCATCTGGATACCGTCACAGCCGTCAAAACCTTCACCAGCGCCACCACCGCCTGTATGCCGCCACATCTTCATAAACACGACCGCTCAGATTACAACTTGCACTGCTTTATGCAATAAAAAATCCTGGCAGCGTTTCCTTGACTGCAGAGCAGAACATTTCACAGTGTCAGCAGAGCTGTGTTGGCAGACACAGCTTATATGTGAGCCATTTTTCAACGGCAGGCAAGCGAAGGTGCACCAGCAATCGTCTCGTAATAGCCCATGCCCTCATCTCCAAATGTGAAGTTGTTCATGCAGCCGTATGAGCATGCCATTGCCTTGAAAGCGGTGAGGATGACGTCCGTGACACGCTGGCTGGTAAGCACGTTTCCGCCGACAACTGCTGCATCATGTGATGGGCTCAACAGCGTGTTTGGGGGCACCTGCATGCTGATAATGCTCTCAGCCACTGCTTGAGAACACATCGTCACTCCCGGGACAACATTTGCGACAGTCCTAGCTGCACGCAACTTCATATTCACGGGGTGGATGTCGACTTCCAATGATGGATGGTACAAACAGGGAACCGCACCTTGATTGTGACAGGAGCGAGGCAACCGCCGTTCAAGGGAATGTCCCGGCGCACGAGGCAACGCAGCGCATAGATGGCAGCAGAGTATGTGACAGCGCGTGGTGCATTTGTGTTGCCGAGGACTTGCGGGCCGGTCCCGGCAAAGTCAAACACAGCGGAGCCTTTGCGGCGGTCGATGGTGACTGCAAGCTTGATCTCAGTGCCATCGTCCATGAAATCCGCGCTCCGTACAGTTCCAACCTCAGCGAGGCCCTGCGAACACCGAACACCGCAGGGATATACCATGTGCATCACAAGATATGCATTGTCTCCCATGGAGAAGTCCTGTGATTGAATGGAGCATAAGGTTGCAGCTGTCGTGGACCTCGCCACTAGACACAACCAGCTGGCACACACCCAGACGCATCAAGGTTGAGTCAAGCCACAGCTTTTGGAATGGGGCCTGGCGGCACAAAAATGGCCGCATTCCTCATGCTTGCCCACCCGGCTGGCTGCAATCAAAGCTGACCATAATACGCTAAGGTCAACTGACCGCCTGTTCAGACAACCTAGGAACAGATTTGCCGCACTCTCAGATCCACCAAGCTACATCGCCATGCAATATGGCGTAACTATGGAGGTTGCATACTTGACCACAACATGTTCAGCAACAAGACTGGTGCATGGGGAAGCCACTGGACCACACCTGGCTCAGAGAAAACTCCACGAGCATGTTTCGCACGGAAGCTTCTGCATTGGCCTGGATATGCGTCATGTAAGCCTGCACAACTGCCAGCGAGTACTCTGCTATGAGCGCTGTGACCAGCGAGATACCCTTTGAGTTAGCCGCAACCTGGGCCTTGAGGTCCGAAAGGTTGTCTGAGAGGCACCGTGTGCCAACAACGCCCGGCACGCCTGACCGGCCTGGCGCCTGTAGCAGCTCCGTGATGCCTTCCTCCTGCACAACAAGTCAGCACTCATGCCACTCATGACTCAAGGAGCACAAAATTGCCCGTTCTGCAGCATGGCACCATCTCAATGGTCAGCGGTGTCCACCACATGTACATTGCTTCACCAGTGGGTGCGGTGCAAGCCCGGGAGCAACCATCAATGCAAGCACATACACCATATCTGTCTCTTTATCACTCAATTATCAAACAACATAGCTGGGCCGCAAGTGCATGTTATGCAACGAGCGGCCAGTACTGCAAAGTGATGGCCGCAGCTTTGTCCGAACACCCACGCAACAACATGAACTGCACCTGGAACGCGCCGTCTCGCACGAGCTTGAACGACACAATAGTGGCGCCCTCCTCTGCAAGGCTTTTGCTGTGGGGTGGCATGCTGCCCGGGGAGATGCCACCGACATCTGCGTGATGGCCGCGCGAGGCGACGAAGAAGACGATGCAGCCGTCCTCCCACACCGGCGTGATGACGGTGATGTCTGGCAAGTGCGACCCCCCGGCTGCGACAGGGTGGTTCGTTACCAGCGTGTCGCCCTCCTGCAGGCCTGCGTCCTTGCCAGCGCCCTCTGCAACCATAGCCACGCCATGTTGGCAGAGGCAGCCCCAATCACAGATGGCCTGACACCAGCGGGCATGACATACATGGGCGTGCGGTGGTGGATGCAACGCAGGGGGATGTCTGCGCTGCCTGGATGAAGACTGGACCATAAGACCATCAGGCAAAAATGGAACTCATAGGTGTGCGCGGGACGCCCTCCAGGGAGCACTACTTGCAGAGACACTCTGTTCGGGTTAGTCAAGCTCTCAACAACACCAAGCAGTGCAGCTCAAAGATGGTTGAGTTGATGTTCACAGTCAGTGCCAGGACGCAGGGTCCAAGGCCGTACCAGCGTAGTACCGGATTTGTGCTCTGACTGCCTCCGACATGGCCCCCAGGTGTACTGGCAGGTGTGGCGCATTGGCGACCAGCGTGCCATCGGGCCCAAACAGCGCACAGCTGAAGTCCAGGCGCTCCTTGATGTTCACGGATATGCTGCTCCGCTGCAGTGCACGCCCCATCTGCTCCGCAATTGACATGAATCTGTGCGAGAAGATTGCGAGCTGAATCGGATCCGCACGCTCTGTGTCCGCTGTAGCGCTTGTGGCCGCCGCTTGTACATCAATGCGGACGTCCCCTGCGGCAGTGACATGTGCGGTGCAGTCTGGCTCGATGACCAGAGTGGAGATGCGGTTGATCAGCAGTGCTGGGCCCGGCACAGAGTGGCCGGCCTCGAGCGAGTCCAGCTCATACACGGGCGTCAGCTGCTCCCCACCCGAATGAAAGGCAACGAGTTGCTTGCGAGGTTCCGGTAGCGGCCCAGGCTGCTGCGCAGGGCGCGCAGGCGGCAACACCGAGCCTGCGGCTGATGCCCGGACCCTACAGTATGCATGTCATTGTCAACGGCTCGTGATGCTGACATGTATAACAGGTGACTGCTATGGGCAAGATCTCTGCAGATGCTTGCTGCATCTGTCCGGCCTCGTGAAGCACCATTGCAATTTGCAACCACAGGTGATCATGCAACCAGCATGCGAGCCCGGATCGTCTGCATGCCAACTCACAAATATTTCTATTGTTTTAGCATGATTAGCAACAAACTTTACAGTACGCCATGATAACACCATACCTGCAAACAGCTCAGTCACTCCTTGAACTATTTTATCAGAATGGTGCTTTTGAATCGTTTATTGTATGTCACGCAGCATTGAACAACACAACGGGGGTTTACCAACTGAGCTTAATTTGAGTTTATTTTTGTTGCGCCACCAACAAACACCTCCGGACCAATGTCAAGAACAGGGAGTAGCTTTGAGGAGCCAGACATTGCATCACGGCAGTCGTGGCATGCAGGCGTGAAGGCAGACAGCTAGCAGTGGGCACAGGACCTGCAGTCATCCACCACGATTGTGCGGTCCTGCAGCACAAAGCCAAACTCGAGCTTGTACATTCGCAGAAACTCAGTCTCATACGCAGCCATGTCGTCAGCTGCGACCATAAGCGCTACATCGGTGCCTTTGAAGCGGAGATTGAGAAACCGTTCAGCTTGCACCTGCTCGTTCGTGAACCCACGCTCCAGCAGCGGAGCAACTGCCGTCTGCTGCAGCTTGTCCAGTTTCTGTTGCAGCTGGGCATGCATCGACGCCTCCAGCTCACACGCCTCGGGCTCCTGCAGGACCATCCCCAATGTGCCGTGCTGAGATGTTCAGTACTACGTAGGTGGACCACGCAAACCCATGCAGAACTCAAGCAAACATCAATTGTAATGCTGAATGGGTATGACTGAACATGCCTGAGATGCGCTGACTGCACCACCAACTCTGACTCTTGATCCTGCTGCAGTTTTTACAGGAGTCAGAGGAGCTATTGCCTCCAGTGGATATGCTGACTGTTCAGAGCATCAAGCAGTCGCTTTCACAGGTGTCACCGCACATCAGCGTATGGTGCACACCTGGGCCTCCCGCACAAGGCTTGCAAGCCCCATCCCGACAGCCGAGAGAATGCTAGCATACTGGTGTACAAACACTGTTGCCATGCCAAGTTGCCTCGCGATCGCGCATGCATGCTGGCCGCCGGCGCCACCAAAACATGCCAGCACATGCTGGCTGACATCCAGGCCGCGTGCCTGAGTCAATGCACGGATCGGGCGGCACATGGCCTCGTTCGCAACATCGATGAAGCCCAGCGCCACCTCAGGCATTGTCTTGCGAGGCTGCCCCGCTGCAGCCGCATCCGCATTCACCCGATCTGCCACCTCCTGCATAGCCTTCTTGGCACCTGCACAACCCACAAAAACCATCTTTCCACCTCACTTGGGGTGACGCCTGGCTCTGGGCATTGCAATCGCTTACGTAAATGTCTAGCTGCGTCATAACCGGGCGAATGCTGCCACACCAATTGTGAACCGAGAGCATCAAATCCACGATGAATGTTGGATGTATGCACAAGTTTGCATAGCACAATCATGCATGCACGGCGACGCCCGCACCCTCGATATCCAGCGCCTGATCTTCATTCGATCCAAATATCTTTGGGAAGAAGTCTGGCACGATGCGGCCAAGGGCTGCATTCGCGTCTGTTACCGCGAGCTTTCCACCAGGCTTCCGGTAGCAGACCGGCCCGGGGTGTGCCCCAGCGGACTCTGGGCCGACGACAAAGATGCCATTGTCATAGAAGAGACGCGAGCCGCCGCCGGCAGCCACAGTGTTGATGTCAAGCTGCGGCGCCTGGATGGTCACGCCAGCCGTGGTGCTCTCAAGGACGTGTTCCATGCTGCCGTCATACCGTGACACATCCGTTGACGTGCCACCCATATCAAACCCAATCACCTGCAGATGAGCAGCTTCCTCCGCAGGCCTGTGGCATGTCGGCATGCGACAGGGACAGCCCGCCCTGAACGGCTGATGGATGCATTGACGGCCGCCCCATCAGCATGACCAGTTCATGGATCACGTGATTGGCAGCAAAAAATGCGATTTGGGTTCTGACCGGCTGCACTGTTCAGTGCACCCAGACCCAAGACAAATGTATGGCATGCTTACCTGCAGCTGCTCGTTGTCTGGTGCTCCGTCCCACGTGGTCGTTGCGGCGTAGCCCACGTATCCTGCGGCGGGGCCAGACAGGATCGCCTTGTGCCCGGAGAAGGCGTCGGCAGGACTTAGACCGCCGTCGCTCTGCATGAATGCCAGCTCAACCTTGCTGAGGCCCTCATCGAATCCCGAACGGAATGTGTGCAGATACTTCATTATGTGGGGCGTCAGGTATGCATCCGCCGCAGCCGTGAAGCCTCGTGCCACCATCTTTACCATGGGCATGACCTCGTGGCTGAGGGACACGTGCCCAAACCCAAGATCCCGCGCGATGGCCCCCACAGCCACCTCGTGCTCAGGGAACAGGGCTGCGTGTTTAAGTACGACTGCAATGCTGTCAATCCCACCAGCAAGCACCGCTTCCAGAGACTTGCGCACAGAGGCCGTGTCTACAGGTTTACGTATGCAGAGCTGCTCCCCTGTTTGAGCCACATATGTACGACCCTGCGGTGCTTCCGTCCTACAGGAGGGCGAAGGTTGCTGTCTCACGTGCATGCCTTGTGCATACCTGCCGGGGCTTCAGATTGTCATCAGGCCATGCAGGCCGCACGTATGCAATACTTGTCAGTGAGCTATGAGATTGAGTGCAACGCAGCATAAATGAAGTCTCTGTTATCCATGCATTGTTCAAGGTGTCCGTTAACATTGCCTCTTTGCCTGTCATGTTCGGCGGCAATCAGTACCCTTGACGCAGCCTTGGCTGTGCCACCCAGCTGACAAATCTGACATATGCAATGTGTAGCGCTGCATGTATACGCTACAGGGCCTTGCACGGATGGTAACATGACACGGGAGGCACACGGTTGTGGTGGGGCGCCGCCGTTACGCATGTTGCTGGTACTGCCAATGGGCACGATGACATCTTCTGGCACCTCGACCACTTCTTCATAAAGGAGGTCTGGGCGGTGAATATCTAGGTCGAAGATTTTGGGGCGGGTCTGATTGCCGATGAGCAACAGGTCTGCAAACCCCTCTGTAACCACCAGCGCTGTGCGTTCGCCCTGCCGCTCTAACAGGGCGTTGGTCGCAACCTGCGCCACAGCTGCTCAGTTACCATACACATAAGCACTTGACGTTTGTAGCATTACAAAATTTTTATAACAGAGCTACTGCGTTCTTTAAAAGCATGTGACAGGCTTTATGCATGGCCCAACCACATGACGGGGAGCTAACCGTCGTTCCCATACGTATGCTCAGGATGCGGGTGGTGTCCACTGGCTGTCCTCGAGGATGTGGTGTGCCACTTTCTTCCTCCAGCATTCTTCGGATACCTTCTGTCGGGGCATCTTGATAGCTGGACGGGTCCACAGACAGCAGTTTGAGTGTACGATGTTTGACAGATTCATCTCCATGAAGCACCTGCACGTGAACAAAGCCTTTTCAGCGAGAATGTGGTATGGCATGTGTTACAAAGTCGATAACTGCCATGGCGATGCTTTCATCCCGCTGTGAATCTACTCAGCACGCACGGCATGTCACGGTCCCCGATATTTCACTGAACCTGGTCACCGCCTTTGCGCCAAGATCATGCACTGGTTTTGCGCGGCCACAGCTGCACGTAAATGCACGAGATGTATCAAGAGGACTACCTCGCAAAACACGTCTGTGAAAGTCCCTCCACGATCTATCGCAAACTTCAATTTGAGGTCGCCAGCCATGTCCACAATGTCAGTCTTTGCCCGCAGCTGCATGGAGCAACGACTCTGCGAACAACAAGATTGTCTTGATGATGACACACTACAGGGTTGCCTGCGGACAAATTGTGCTCCCGCGCGTCGTATGCCGATCCGTGATGTAGCTGGCTTCTTGCAAGTCAGCACATTCACGCGCCACTTCACGACCATGCTTGGTGGATTAGCAACAGCTTACATCAAAATGGGTGCTTTTGAGGGTTGTGACATCATCATGTGGGCCTCGGCCAACGCATGCTGATAATTGATAGAATTACTGTGAAAGCTGACATCCCGCGCTACATCGGCTGAAGCTCGTGGGCATGCACCACTGTGCAACGTGTGAAATGACTTCAAACGCTGACCACCCACGGTCACCGGCGCCTGTGCATGGCTATACACAGAACAGATGTGTCTTGCAGTCTTGCCGTCGCACATTGTCAACATTGGCGCGGGCGTGTGTATTTGACAAGTGGTGATGCTCAGTGGCAAACGGCCTGCTGAGCTCCAGAATGATATATGAACCAGCCAGCCACACAGCATGCGGTTGTGTGCTGGGATGACCAATCATGACTGTTGGATGGTGGCGCTGGGCCCAAAGCGTCCCCCGCCACTGTCGCGCCTCTAACTCAAGCAGACATGACCTACAAGAGCGCAAGCAAGAGCACAAGAACCACCATGAAGGCTAGTGTGCGGCTGCCATGTATATCCTTTTGCCCCCAATGTTGGGCTGCTGCTTCATTCTCGTGGAACGCCACCATGCAGGCGGTTGCGGCGTCCCCTCCGTCAGGGGCTTGCCTTGTTCAGCTCGTCTGTGTCTTGCCATCTCGTGCCGTGCACCCACTTATCTGCATGTCCACGAGGCTTGCTGCATAACTGTCAAGATTCCGGAGATTGTCACAACATTACCCTGGCATGCACAGGTTGTGCCACCCAGCTGGCATAGATCTCTGTGACAAGCCAGACTGGTTTTAACAGTGCGGCAGCATGCACGAATTCAGAAGAGCAACTGCCGTAGATTGCAGGCAGGTTGAGTACAGGCGTCACACGAAGCGTGAAGTAGCAGTCCAACAGCTAGGACCAAAGCGGGCAAGGATGCTCATGGTAGCCACACAACAGCATGCAGAGACACGTTCAATCTTGGCGGCTACTGGCACCGACATCCCTGCTAATATCAGGGCAGTCCCGCGCTGCAACACACACACACACACACACACACACACACACACACACACACACACACACACACACACACACACACACACACACACACACACACACACACACACACACACACACACACACACACACACACACACACACACACACACACACACACACACACACACACACACACACACACACACACACACACACACACACACACACACACACACACACACAGAGCTTGGGATCGCGCATGCAGAGGCAGGCGTGGTCATGACTGGCATCCCCATCGAGGGGCCGAGGAGAAAGGCGGAGCCATGGCCATGCATGGGGGAGGAGGGAAGAGGGAGGGAAGGGTGGGGGATCTCGGTTGTGGAGTGTCTACAAAAAGTTACCAGTTGTAGCTCATAACCGGGCGTAACTGAGATTCATCTGACTCCTCCTCATCCGCGCCCATGTCGGTCGTGTACGCCGCAATTCCAGTCAGCGCATGTGCAGCGGACCGCATGCAAATGCGGACAATTCATGGTGCCTGACGACCTCAACCATGCAATGACATGCAAATCGCTGTCTGGAATCCGTATTGTGAGCCACAATATTCTCCAGGAGAGATGGCGCGGGGCGGGGTCGCGGGCGAGCGTTTCCAGCACTCAAGTCCGCAACACTGGTTGTTTTCTGACGCAGCATGCGCAGGAACTCGCCGGGAATGATACGCACGCGCCGAGCAGCCTTGCTTGGCGTGGGGATGGGGCGAATGGCGGGCGGCGGGATCCAGGCAGGGCCGACGACGTGAGCGGGATGGGTGAAGCGGCTGGGCCAGAAGCTGCGGTTAGGGACACAGATGGGGGCGACAATGCAACAGAGGGTGCTGGGCATAGGGATTCGGGCCAAGAGGGGCAGGGTGAGCCGCTGCGGGGGGGCGATGCACAGGCAGAGGAGCTGGATGATGCCGAGCCGACCTCAGGTGTGGTGCCTGAGGCGGACAAAATCGGGGATATCTTGAATTTTCCGCCCAGCGGTGAGCTCCGCATTGCGGATGTGTCTGGGATTGACCCTGTGGCGCAGACATATCGCAGAGCGGCGGCCCGTGGGGATGGCGCTGCGGCAGCAGTGCGCGATAGGCACAAGGCGGCTGCTTGTCGTTGCTATAATCCGCATGCGTACGTCTTTGATGCATTGTCGCATGAGACATTCAGCAGGTTGAGCAAGGGTGCATTGTCACATCTGAAGTATCTGGCTGATATTGCTGTCGAATGTGGTATACAGGATTGGGCGCAGCACATCACCAATGTGAAAAGAGAACCGAGTGTGGGTTTGTGTAGAGGCAACGCGCTGTTGTTCAGGATGGGCTTGCAGATTATGACTGGTGTGTCTGGAAAGGGGGCCGTGGCGGGCAGAGTCCGCCCGCTTGCTGAGTTGTGAGGCAGTGCGTCAGATGTTCTACTGGCATCACTAGCGCATAACGACACTCTGTAAACACGCACCCGTCTGCGGCCGCATGCAGGCAGATTCCGCCTGGTCGATGAGTTACGGCTTGGGGCCTTTGGTTTGCCAATCGCCAGATTGGCAAGTCCGTGTGACAACGCACTCGCAGCAAGCACCCCTGTGCCCAAGACCCACACTTTGCTTGCCCCCACTGAGCCACACTAACACGTACTAGCCAGATCTCACTGAACCACACCCCGACATGCAGCACTCACGCCACTGTGTCCCCCACCCAAGCCGTGCTGACCCCACGCTCAGCTCAAAGCCATGGTGCGGCAGCAGCCACACCGGCCAGCACTCAGCCAGCTCCCCCAAGCGGCCCCACAGGGATGACAGCGGTCGCCTGGTGCTGCAACACTCCCTTGCACCGCAGACCGGCTGGGGCACCATACCAACCCAGCACGTGGCGTGGAGGGCATGCATGCATGACTGCAGCCATAGATTTTGTGGCAGGCGCACGACGGGACAGTGACAAACGCGTTTGAACGTGCACAGAATGGCTGTGGTGGTGGCTGCTGATGAACTTCCGCAGCAATTGCAGAAGTCGACGAGGGTGCATGTCAGCCCATGTATGGCGACGGTCGTTCTAGCCAGTTGTCATCGCTGGCTGTGATGCTTGTCTGCTCAAGCCGTTGAAATTGCTGGGTCCCTGCCCTAATTGTAGCTTAACACTGGGCTCCAACAGTGCATGCGCTATAGGTCCTGGCAGACTTCAGTTATGCATACCGCAACACATTCAACCTAACTGCAAAACAACATGCCGCGGTTTGTTCATCGCATTGACCTGAGCTGGAAATCTACCACATGGACCACAGCGTGGCAACTCATCTGCCTGCAGTCCCACACGTGCGGCCTAGCTTTCATTCATCGAGTGTGTCATGCATCGCTCACAATCACATCATTCGCGATCGACCAGCCGCCTGCTTTCTTCAATGCCGACCGCACTTGTTTTTTGAGCAGCTGCGCATTGGCTTCCTCATGCAACTGCAGCGTCCTCACTGCCTTATCCACTGCAATGTTCAGCTGAACGCTGGGGCCTTTCTTCCGTAGCAACTTTCCCACCACTCGCACGCACTTGTCACGCTGTTTCTGTGTCAGTTTGAACTTTCCCGATGACGGAGGGGCTGCAGGATCGCCAGAATTGCCGCATGCAGGCCTGCCTGGTGCAGCAACCCCAGTGCAACAGCCCTGCATCGCTGCTCGCCGATGCATAAACCATTCAGGGCGGACACCATTCGCCCATACGATCACTGTGCCACCCGGCAGCATGTCACCATTGGCATCGTGACAATCCAGATCGGCAGCATCAATAGCATCCTCTGCATGCTCCCTTGCATTGTCGTTTTCATCCTCCTGCACAACTGATTGAGTGTAAAATTGGAGATTCGATGTGGTTGGTGGGGTCCCAAGTGCAGCTGTGGGTCCCTGTCGCAAAATTCTGACAAGGTGCACAATAGATAGCACTAATCGCGCAGTTCAGCCCCAGCTGCAGGAACCCGCGTATGAGTAGCCAGCAGATCCAATCGGAGCAGCCACAAAAGCTGTAGCATTTTACACGTGAGAGCATGCTTGGCACAGACCAGTACCACATATGCCGGCACAGCTAGCACACGCACACCTCATCGCTCTCAAAACGCATCTTCTTCCCTTTCCATGCAGGCTTCTTGAGCTCTCCTTGCCTAATCCCTACACCAAGGCCCTGCTTGCCCTGAGTCTTCCCATCGTGGGTGCTGTTGTACAGGTCTGTCTGGTCTTGTTCTGAGAATCCATGCCTGTTCTGTGCAGCCTTCTCCTGGGCCCATCCGCCACCAGCTTCACCCATCGATGTACGTCTGCACCGCACTCCGTCTTCATTTGTGCACAAAAAGGACACTAAAGCACATGTGTACAATCAGCAGCCCGGCTGCATATATGTTCTGCCACGAATAAAATGCGTGCACACTGACATCATGCAAAGTCTCTCTGCATCTATAAAGTGCTCCCTGATAATGCATGAGGCTGCGATATGGGAATGCACATCCTGGGCAAGTTAAGCCTCAACATCAGTCCAAACACACCTCGCAAAACCTGAGCACCACCAGAATGATTCAGGCTCTGCAGCTGGTCCGGCCTGCACCACTGAGCCTTGCGCCATGGCCTGCACTACTGGCCCACCTTGTTCATTGTCACCCCATTTAGGGCGCTCTGCTGCAGAGCCAGCGCGAGGCTTCTCATTTTTACGAATCTGCTTTGTGACTTCATCAACGCGTGGCATGTGGGGGCCTGCACATCCATACACCATCACGACACAGCCCAGGTTCCTCGACAGCCACACACTCACCTGGGCACACGGATGAATGCACCAGCGGAACTCAGCACATGCAATAGAGAACACACAACACAATCAGACTAGCTGACGTGTATATACGCAGGCATGCCGTAGCAGCTGGTGTACATTCTTGGCTCTGTGGTGTTTCATGCATATCGCATCAGTTACGCTAGTGTCCCAGTGTACGCAGACTGCGCCACCAGACAATATATCAAAATATAACCCAAAGCGCGCACCAGCGGTTTGACCTAGAATTGCTGCCAGGTCCGTCTGTGAGTAGCCTTTGACAAGCTTGTTGCGCGTCCGGTTGGCATAGCGGGCTGAATGGGCAGAAAGTTTTGTGGATGCCGTCTTCTGAGCAGCAGGAACCTCGGTACTTGATTTTGCAGATTTTCTAGCAGTCTCTGCTGTGTTTGTACTATCATCTGAGTCCGGCTTGATGCGTTTCCTGCATTTCTTGGACTTCTTGGGCTTCTTCTCTTGTCCTTCGCCGCCGGCCGATTTAGCATGTGATACGGATGTGTTAACAACCTCCTGTAAGCCTTTCAGTATGCCAGAGAACTTGCACATCTCCAAAGTCCAATCCTGAGCACGAGCTGACGACTCTTTCAGACCAACGCCTGCTGTGTCAAACTTCTTGTGAGCCTTCACATGTACACTGATACCCTGCTTGCTTGCTCCCTAAACACCCAGTCAACGTCAATATTATACAGTTGCACGCTTGTACCGTTCAGTCACGCGGTTCAAGCGGCGTTGCAGGGAATTGCGCAGCACGACGCTCACCAGCCCTTCTCCCTCTTTCCAACCCATGGACGACATCATCTTGTACGCCATGGAACCCTTTTCAATTCCCTGATACATATCTCTGAATCGGGCATCGTTCAGGCCAGTTTGAGGAGACATATGCGGTTGTACTTGTGCCATCGAGCAGAAGCCGCCTGCCAACGTCTCCGCGGGACAGCCGCGGCAACTACGAACGACAGAAGGTTAGGCGTATGTCCCACACATTGTGAAGCGTGTATCACAGGTCGTGTGAGGTAGCGTTATAATGAGCAGGTCCGTGGGGATGTTCAACGGGGAGTATATACGAATCACGGTGAATTGCAGCTGATTTCCGAGCACTGTCACGAACGTTCGCGCACAACCAGGGCCACAAGCTAGGTGGTGCTAGTTGCGATTTTAATATGCTGACTTTTCTCTCGCCTGTAGACATCGCTTCACGCGTGCTGGCGATGCATCGCGATGGAGCTCATTGGAGAGAGGTTGTGGTGGCGCATGCATGAGCACTCCACATCCCCCGGCCGCGCGGCGCCGCGCGCCAGTGCTCCAGGCGGTCACATCAAAATAGATCTTAGGATTCAATCCAGTGAATCTTGGTCCATGTACGACCACACACCACAGCACTGTACGACCACACACCACAGCACTCCCGTCGGACGTGCTACAGGCGGCCGCTGGCCGCCTTGCTGGACCGGGTGCCGCGGCTGCAGCAGCGCAGGCCGGCCCCGCGTCTGGTCGTGTTGGCCCGCCGAACCTTCCCGCGAGCCACCGTGGGGGGAGTGATGCGGCGCCGCTAGTGCCCTTCGCGCCCCGCCCTGAGGCCCCTGTCGGGCGGCCGGAGGGGGAGGGCTGGTACGCCTTGCACTGTGGGGGGCGTGCGCCCCCGGGCTCTCATGTGCGGGGGGCCCGTGATGGAATGCTCCAGTGGGGCAGGATGGAGTGGGGGTGCTGCTGTAGGGGGGTCGGTGGTGGCTGGTTTTGCTGGGGTGGGCAGTAGTGCGGTGGTGGTTGTTGCTGTGCGCGGTTGTGGCGCGGGTGCCGTAGTGGAGGGGTGCGGGAGTGCGCGTGCGTGTGGGTGCGTGGGTGTGGTTGTGTCGGCTGTGTCGGTTCGTTGTGGCTTTTTCGCCTGGGAGAGTGATTGCTTTTTGCTGGTGTCTACTTTCGGGGGTTTTGGCCGTCTACTTTCCTTCCGTTGCCCTCGCTGCCGGGCTATTGCGTTCATCTCCGTGTAACACCACAGCACTGCCCAACCCCACAACCAACATCAACATATGTACACTTGTTGAGATTGCAGTACTATACCACTAGACTGCAATCACTTAGCACGTCGCGACGTGCTAAGTGATTGCAGTCTAGTGGTATAGTACTGCAATCTCAACAATACTTCAACTTGTTCTGGCTGCAAGATCAGGTTTGTGAGAGGTGTGGATCATGGCTTTTGCAGAACGCGCACCTAAGGCTCATTCAACCCGGTTTGCCCCCAAAAACCGCCCGACGCTGCTATGCCACAGCTGCTGCAGATCAGTGGTACCGGAGCGGATTGGTTCGAAACGCCAGCACAGCCACAGCAAGTCCAGACTGTGCACCTCCGGCCCCACACTGTGCCGTCACACACTCGCTTCTAAGTCTCGTTGACGTGGAAGTGGGTATTCTCGATCGCGGTGGGCTGTAGCCAGCTCGACAGGCTGTGCTACCAGCGGGTCGAACGGGCTACTGCCATGCGGCCACACCACTTGAACAGGCATCGCACTTTCATGCATATGTGCACCATAAGCGTGTCTACACTCTGTGCAAGTCTGGCACCTCTGCGGTCTAGAAAGTGATATCTAGATAAGGGTTTTGGTCGAATCATAAGAAAGCGGTTTACGAAACCGCAAGTCCTTTTGCCCCAGCTCTTACAGACGCAGTTCGAAACCTCTGTCCCGTTGTTGTTATTGGCTGCACAAGAGCCATATTGTGGTTGTATATAATCCGGTAAATGATTAGCCTGTGCCCCGGAAAGAAGCTAGTGCAGAACAACCGTGTAGCCCGGGATCGACATCATGGCACTGCAGGTCTCAGCATGTTCGACCAGGTTGCGATTGCAGCAGCACCAGCTCCCCGCCATAATCAGTCGTAAATATGTTTTCGGTTCGCGATTAACTTCTCTTGTGTCTGTCAAACGCGATGCGACTCCACATGCTCTTCCGGATTTGGGGCAGGCGCTGCAAGCTGCTCCCGCGAACCCCGAACAGACAACTCAGGCAGTATATATTGGCCTCGGGCTGACACTCGTCAGCTTTGTGTTGACGTTTGGGGTTGCGCCTCGCTTCAAAAGCGCATTCAAAGAGCCGGAGACGTGGCAGGAGGTGCGTCCAGAGCCATGTCCGGCATGGACGCAGCACGCTATTGCAAAACCTGGAAGCGCACAGCGACGAATGCCATGGCGATCGGTCCAGCAGGTTAATGCATACAATTGAAACTTTGTGGCGTTGCATTCCTCAGCGTGTCCATGGTCCATAGCGACGTTGCTCGTGCGAATGGCACTTGGTCCCGCCATGCCACCACCCACCCGCGCGAAAGAGTGCTGAACATTCTCTGGTTGAACGTTTGCTCGACATGGTTGCCGCAGATCTACCCAGACTTCATTTCACTAGGAGCTGTCGAGTCTGTTGATCCGGAGATCGCCGCTGTGAAGGCAAGCAAGGGGTACGCTGTCAACGCTACATGAACGCCCACTATGCCTCTTCCGGCACGATCCCCGACCCGCGTCGTCGTTGCCCGTGCTGGCCAGTATGCGCTGCGTCTCGTCATCCCTAGAACTGTCTTGGCGTTTCGGGAATATACACTGCATGTTATGCTGCTCTGCCAGAGCTGTGTCGCACAGCTGGTGTGATGCGGCACCAAAGGTGACCTAGCCATTGATTGCAGGACGATCCTGATGGACATCCGACTCAATCGAAAGTTTGAGAAGAGTACCATACCGAATGCCCAGAGCTTCCCGCTGTACCAACCCATCTCGGGTTGGGGACTTGCATCGAACATCCGTCGCGCAGGTATGGCCGCATGCAGTGGAGAAAGTCTCAACATGTGACATGCACAAGTTGGTCAATGGTTCTTTCAGTATATCATCAATGTGCCCTGTTGCAAGAATACTGCCCACAGTGGTCTGCCTCTTCTGTCCACACAAACCCTGATGCCCACACAGCCTGTCCAGCCAGGCATGAAATTCATCTGCGTCATGATGTTCAAGCACACTTAACACTGAACAAAACCGCAGTGGCGGTGCAAGTGTGGCTAGTTTGTGGATCCCAATTCAACGGTCCCCAATCATTTCATTCGGCCCCCTACGCGCGACCCCTTCGCATAGGACCTCCCTGGACCAGCACAGAGCACCAGTGATCACCTAGAATCTGCGCGCTGCCCATGCACTGTAGTGTGGTCTCATCTTCGATCTAACCTGATAACATGCAACAAGTCGCACAACCTGCGTGTACGAATGCATGGCTTTCCACGTGACATCAGCTGCATCACGACTGTGGTACAGGGTTTGCGTTCTTCGGAATTTTCGGAACAGAGCGTAACTTGGAATGGCTCGCGGAGGTTGAAGCTGTGGTCCCCAAGGGTGCGCTATGCATGACCCAGTCACCACCACCTGCTGCAGCCTGTGATCTAGTCTGAGTAGCAGGCCATGCACATTGTGATGACCTTGCCTCAGGCAGCATGGCACGGAGCCCACATGCTGTAGTTTAGTGGTGGTTGCCGCCTGCCCACAGATGTTCGCCGGTCCCTCCCGCGATCAACTCATCAATGTTGAGTACTTCGACATGGACAGATCGCCTGCACCCAGCAAAGTGGCATGGATAGTATCCGTGTTCAGCAGTGCTGCTCACACAGTTGACAGCGTCATTGTGCATGGCTGTCGCGGCGCTGCTCATGCAGCAGGAAACCACGGTGTGCGTGACCAGGTGGCGCTAGGACTGGACACATGAGATGTTTGCGCTATACATGCCAGAAGCTGTATCTGTTCCCAGACTGTCATTGCAAGAAAAAACTTCGCTGAGCTGCAGATGAATGTGCAGGCACAGAAATCATTGTCGCCTGTGACACTGGCGGCAGCCTGGCGGCCAAAACGGGTGCCGAAACAGGTTTCCAGAGCCAGTCACTCAAGGCAGCATACTTTCTGAAAAAGGCTGGGTACTCCAAGGTTAAGCACATGCGCGGTGGCCTTTCAGAGTATCGCCGCTCCGTTGGGCCTCTGGTCCCTGGTGGTGCACCTGCCGCGGCTGATGTGCCTGCCAAGGAGAAGTCAGCCCTGCTGAGGTAGCATGCATCATGCAACCTCCGTAATAGCATGCTCAGGATGTGGAGCAATCATCAACTGCAGGCGGGGAGGGTGGGAGAGTGAGGGGGTTTGCAGCAGGCATGCTTCTCGTCGTTTGCGGCGGTTATGTACATGTGCGGGCCTGTGTAAACAGTGGCGCCAATGCTGTCGCCCAGCGACTGACAAGTCAAGTAGCGTGTGACCGGCGAACAAACACGAAATTCTGCACACAATAAAGGGGTCTTGCGACAGAGCTCATGCAGGCACAGGACTCTTGTAACCTTCTCTGTTGTGTGGTGTGTAGTCACAAAAAGGCAACATACATGAGCGTCTGCCTGTGCCCTGGTATGGGCACCACTTCAGACCACATCAGCAGTACCGGCAATTCAGTAATTCGAAATTCCTCCTTGTTGAGCTGGCGGAAGAGGCTGAAGTATGACTGAAGCCCATCAAACATGCTCAGGAGCATGTGACTGTGCCCGAACAGAGGCAACTATTGTATACACAGAAGAACCAATCAAGAAAATGCTAGCTGCGCTCTAACTATACTGGTATGCTGCAGCCCATCCACGCGATTGTGCGCACGCCCAGGACAGTGGCGTTTCTGTGAGCCCAATCTCACTTCCAGATTGGCATGGTGCTCACTAAGGCACCCAACCACCATCCGCTTTGACACGCATGTGTATATTGCGGCCTCTGAAGGTTCATCCAAGTGCATGGTATCGCGTACAGGCTAGGACCTCACTGCTCTGTAGGCTGTACATCTATACCAGACGGGCCAGCAAAGCCCGCATAAGTCTCAGGTGCTGCGCTGGCAGCCTGCTGCTGTGACATCTCCTGCTCTAGCTCCCTTGACATGCGCTTCTTTCGTACCCGATGGGCAATGAACATGCCAAGTAGGGCTAACGCTATCCCGATGCCTACGCCAAAGAACCCTGCACACAGGCACGTGCCTATCACTTCTTGTGTGGGTCTGCTTGCAGATGCATTGCAGATGCAAACACCCGAATTACAAACTGCGCATGTATGGTACACCTGAGTGACATTGCCTAGCATATGATGTTACACAATACGAGAACAGTTGTTGTTTGAGTTACTCAAAGCATGGACATGTGCCGGGCGGGGCAAGGCGTACAAACTCCGAGGAGCTCCCGATCATGCTCTGTGTCAGAGTGGTGGCCATCTGGAGTCTCACATGCTTGTGACACTGCTGCCGTCGCGCTAACCGAAGAAGCATCTTGAGCGGTAACGCCGCCATTTGGATTTGTGAAGAATGACACATCATCTGCGCTGGCTGAAGTGCAGCCAAGTTCCAGGCAATCACAGCCATCCCCCCCGGGCAGCATTTCGCAGGGCTCAAATGTAATGTACGGTGGGATGAACGGGTGGAAGTCCACAAAGTCATAACTGTGCGTAACTGGGTTCTGCATTGTGAAACGAAGTAAGACCTTCATGAAGATGTGGCAGGCCTCTGGGCTCAACAGCCCTTCACACAGCCATGGCGGACTCAGGTTCAGGCTGAAATCTTGACCCACGTGAACAGCGGGAGCACACCGTGCCGTTAACAGCATTCTTTCGCCCCTTCAGTTCAATCCGCTGCAGAGTGCGGAACCCGTTGCTTGCGCCAAAGTGCCACTCCGGGGCAGAGAAGTACAGGTGAACGGTGTAGCGGCCGGTTATATTAGCACGGTCGGCAGAGTCCCGCGTGGCCTCCCTATACATCCACTCATCAACCGGCACACCCCTGTACGAAAGAACAGCCTCTTGTTTCGCATCCTCGCCATGACAAGGATACTCACGATGACACCTGCATTGCAAAACGGTGCAGCGCTTCACCCAACAGAGTAGAGACTGCATGCGCACCGAACGAGGTCTCGAGCGCCCGACTCTGGAGGCTGGTATACTGCAGGCTCGCCGCCTTGGTTCAGGAAGCCGAGGAAGCGGGCAGAGCTGGCGAGCCGACCGCCTTCGAACGCGACCATGCTGCTCTTAGGGTCCAGTGGTACTGATGCGCAGCTACCCATGGGGTGAGTTGAGTTTGGGGGATGCATGCGGATCATCTTGTTATTGTTGTAGTCTGTCAGGATCCTCATGTAGCCGGCAATTTGGCTGTAAAATGAGAACATGACGCTGTTGCATGAAGCGCTGTATGACTCATACAGGTGGAATGTGTAGCCTTTCTCCGTTATACTCGCCTCGATGCCTGTACAGCACGTTGATGGTAGTGCACGTGGCTGTGCAATCACCGAGCATTATGGCGCATGAGCGAGGTCCACACGCATGCAGCCATATGCATGACAGGGTGGAAGCTTGGCAGACATTAAGCTGTGCAAGGGCATCATAACATCTGACAAATACCTCGACTGTCTTACATGTAGCACATCAGGGGTGCATGGGTGGTGCCAATGTGCAGTATCTCAGACATCATGCGGTGCAGGCCTGGCTGCTGTGGCAGGCTGGTCTGTGACACCCTTGCACAGGTGTATGATAAAGTGGATCCCACCTGTATGAAATGACTCTGGGAACGCTGGCGTAGTAGGAAGCGGCTTTGCTGCAAAAACACACAGACACAAACACTCAGTGGTCTCCCTGGCCGGCATCTGTCGATTTGAACAGTGCTGCACAGATCATCTTTCACCCCAATGGCATAGTTGTACCATGAGAATGGACAAAGAACGGCATTGCCAGCATTCTCAGGTCCATCGGATGTTGCTTTGAAGCGCGCAGGAGATACATTGCAAGCAGCAAGGGCTGGCCTGTAGCCACAGTCGGCCGCCGCTGGGCAGACTGCACACACAACAGCTTCCGCACATACAACGCTGGAGATGGCTGCGTACCACTGAGTTGAGCCTGGCTTTGACTATCTGCCAGCACGACGCACGGCGCATGATTAATGTCCATGACCAGCCGCTGTGGCTCCAACTCGTGCGTAACAGTTGTCACCCCATTGCTGCGGGAAACATTGGTACCATTATCGTTGAGGAGCCATTCCAGCGACCTGCCGGTGCTGCCATACGCGCTGCTGGTGGATGCCACATCCACTTTGTCGCACCCCTGCACCGCCGAGCAACTTCAAACAAATGATACAAATGAAGGGCACCCGAGGTAGCCGAATCCCGGTCATGAAAGCAGGGCAGGGGTGGGTACATGCAATCGCATGATGAGCAGAAGGTGCGGGGTTGGGGACGGCTGCACGCTTCACATGGTGCACCGCCATGATGCGGAGTCATAGGACGGCGCATTGGTGACTGATGCGTCGTGATCACTGTGCACTGTGCACACGGTGAGGAACGGGATCCGCGAGAGGACTGGTTACTTTCGCCCGAGATACAACATTTTCTGCTCTACACTATCGCTGAGTGTCAAGCTCGTGTTACCTGTGCTCGGCCGAGGAATGCTGGTTCATGAATGAATGGGGTGCCTGTCCTACGCATGCATTGTGCACGCATGCGTTTATGTATGACAGTATATATATGCGGCCATGCCAGCGCATGTGTACACAACGCAGCGCTTACAACCTTGGGCTGTACACTCTGGTTACAAACCCTCCGCCGTGAGGGCGAAAACCAGAGGATGAGGAAGAGGGAGCTGACTGCACAGGGTGTGCGGTCCTCACGGCCTCCCATGGGTTACGTAAGGCGAGATTGGAAGGACTGCGGCGCGCGACCGCGGTGGTCACAGTGCGAACGAGTCACTGCAGGCCCACAAAGAGCTGCCCCTGAGGTCGACTGCCCGCAAACACAAAAACCAAGCTATGGGGTATGAGATGACCGCCTTTGCATGTTCTTGCATGATCGTAACTCGATAATGGCAGTGCGGACCTTCGTTGACACCCGCAGAGTGGACGTCCGCCAGGGCGTTCCGTCCACCCCTGCCCATGTCGTCTGTAATACAATCTTCGTGCTCCCATGCTTCCAGGTTAAGTGATTACCGTGCGTTATGTCCGGAGGAGTCCTCGTGGCAAGGGCCACCTGGATTGTCGCGTTCATGGTTCTGACCGCTCCATCCAACTTACTTGCGACTGCGCCTGCGATCTGCATTTAAAGCATAAAAAACCGTTGCAGCGTGATTACATCGGGATAGGTACGCATGGCAGCCCAGCGTGAGTTAGACTGTGTGCAGCTGCACGCTGCTGGCGACGGTGAGGTCAGGACTCAGGCCGTGAAGCACAAATGCATCCGGAAGGTATACCGTTATGTACTGACTGTCCTGCTGTGCGTTCGCGACATCATGCAGTAGAACTGCGCTGGCCACCAGGCAAGCGCAGAAGATGACACGTCGCATCTGAGCCTTCCCTGGATCCCGTAAACTACGAATTCACATAAGAATGTGTCCTGGCCACACAATGCGAAGTTTTTCGGCTTACAGCGAATGACGCAGGGGCTACAATCGCCGCAGTACAGATGGTCTGTGTTGCAGCTTGATTCGGGCGCGGAGACGAAAGAGCATCAGCAGTTAACATTGACAGAATTTCGGAGCTGACACACGAAGTAGATCACTGGCGTTTGTGCTGCCACAGTGATCTGTTTGAACGAGAAGCATGAAGCTGAAGCGCCCTGGACACCACTGTGATGTGCTCATGACACCACTCTGCCCTGTCCAGGCCTGGCCCGGAGGCCTGGCTCATGCGTGATCATGAGTCGTTTCACTATCACGGCTTTTGTTCGGCACCCAGATCCGTTTCCTTGTATGTTGGTGCGGTGAGCAAGTTCAGACGGGCATGTGCCTGCATGCAGCGTGACCGCGAGACTAGACTGCGGAGTTCGGATCCGCAGCTTGTCCTGCATACCGAGGTGAACGCTGGACGCACTCATGCACACACACACGCAGCTTTAGATGAAAGAGGTGTCAGCAGGCTGCAAGTCGAACTCGTGTTTGCGAATAGAAACCATCGTCGGCTGTCAATTCCTGGGTTGCTTTACTGAACGAACTGCGGCATGCCCATTGCCGCCACGCACTCCGCTCACATGGTGATGGCCGTCACATGTCATAGCTCTACCTCGCGGCTTGGACTGCAATTGCGGTCCTCAAAGGCTCGCGGTCCACCACAAGCTGCAGTGAGCCCGCCTGCGACTGTGAATGACGGGGCACTTGGCAAGGCGGTCTGGCGATTGTACACTGCACAAAAACATGGTGAAGCATGCCAATGGATTCCACAAGAGCGTATTGCGAGAAAAGGGCAGGAGGCACGCATCCGTTTTTCCTTTCAGCACTGCTCACTGCTGTTCGAGTGCAGGCTGTCACTAGCATGACTTATGAACCTTGCTTGATGATGTGTACAGCGTCGTGCAGGGCGTGTGCCACGTCGCCTCTCGAATTACAAGGCTGGTGCCTGAACTGTCTTCGTCAGCTCTGACAGCTGTGTCATTGCAAATGGCTGCGACAAATGTCCCAGCTCACTGCATGCCAGGGTTCTACGCTGCATGCGTGGCCCGAGCGCAGATGCTTGTGCCGCTGTGCTCTCTGCAGGAGTTGGCAGACTTATGTTGGGCTTTCTTTCGCGCCCAGGTAGTAGCACCCGTCGAATTTCATGCTGGGGTTCTGAATGCCGCCCAATCTTGGGCGAACGCCTGCATGAGTGACAATCAAGCAGCTCTAGTCGTCAGCAGGGAGAGCGCACATGAGGCCGCAAACTTCCTGTTCCGGCTTCATAAAGCAGGCTTATTGCCACCGGACTGCGACCTCAGCCGCCAGATGCTGCATATAGTCGCTGCTGGCACCAAGCAGGTACTGCGTGCTGATCACAAAACGGCACGTATATGCCTCACCATGGTGCACCATTGCCAAAGTGAAGACAAATGCAAGGCCAGACCATGCCAAATTGCATGTCCTGCAGTCACCGCGCGATGCTGCAGAACCATAATATGTATGACCGTAAGTGCTTGTTTCCTCTCAAGTGAAAGCCCGCACACAGTAGCTGGAGCAAGCTCTGTTTCTGCTGGTACGAAGCGTTTCCATTCGGACCGGATACGAAGGTCTGAATGCCAGCTTAACTGTGGTGGCTGCAGGTGCGGTTGGTCGAGGTTCCAGGGCTGCTGCGCAAATGCCGGTCATCGTTTGGCTTTCTCTGTACGCCAGCATCCATCAGAACTCATAATTCACAAAGGCACAGGAACAGCTCGCCTGAACTGCTGTTGCCCATGTCCCAGGAAAGGCTGCGAGGCTTGGACTTCTGGGAAGCAGCTGTTGCATCTGCAACGTCTGATCTGCAGCCATTACTGCAGGCTACACAGTATCTGTTTGCTGCAGCTGCAAGCGAGCTGATGGCTACAGCGCCGCTGAGCGAAATCATTGATTTTGCAGAACAGCTACTTGCCAATGATATTACAGAGGATCAACCGATGGTTGTTTGGTCCATGGAGGGTCTTCATGAGAGGTTTGCAGGCAGGAGTGGCAGGCTGTTGAGCCAAGGCTGCTCACCAAACCAGCTCGCCCAGGCCGTGAAGAAACTGGCATGGGCGGGGTTATCATCAAGTGAGGTGACCAAGTCGCTGAGTGTAGCTCTATGTGATGCTTTACTGTCCGACACGCAGCAGCCACAATTGCCACCAAGCCATCTGGTAGACACCATTCTGCAGGTTTCTGATGCAGGTGTGGCTCAGTCTCTCGCAGTAAGGCACACTGCAGAACCCACATCCGTCTCGTTGCAGTTGGCCCGGATTGTGAAGCCTGTACGGTCCTGAGCTTATTGCCAATTTGCATTGGTCACTCAAGAAGAGGGCGGCTGATCACGGCGAATTACGATGTCGCATCTGCGGTCAACCATGGGCAGGCTGAGGGGGATCGGAACATGGCCACGTGTGACTGCAGGTTGTGACGATGCGAGAGTGTTTCAGGTCTTGGAGACACACTTCTGCAACCACCCACAGCTGCATCGCGAAAAGCCCAAGGCCCTGCTGCGCATGGCTGCACGGCTGGCTGCTGCGGGTTCAGCAAGCCATGGTATTCTGCAGCTCCTCTCTGTTCGGCTGGCAGCATGGGATAAGAAGGGTTTCCGCTGTGCACCTGGGCTGGCACGTCTCCACGGAAGTGTCCTAGATCTGTCTGACTACATGCATGTGTCTTCGAAGTACTTGTAAGTGGACTACTTCCAGCATTGACGGAGGTACCGCGAAAAACAACCAGGCGACTGGTGTGTACAGCAACTGACATACGGATATGAGCAGGAGTTTGAGCAGGCAGCGTGGGAAATTCGAGCTGGAACATTCGGTCCCTTCTCGCTCACAGCCCTCAAGACAGGATGGAACATAGCGAGGAGCCTGCCACGGCCTCCAGCGTCCTATCCATCAGGCAGCAACCCTGTGGTGGCGGCAAGTGGCCTGGAAATTGCCATGACGGCACTAGACTGCACTAAGCCGCTTGTAGTGGATGTGGGATGTGGCCTGGGATCATTTGCAAGGGCCATGGTGCTGCATGCTGATGTTGGGATTGTGGGTGATCCACCTTCTCTTCCCAATTGTGCGCATACATGCTGAGCTGATTACAGGCTGATTTTCTATTCACTGTATGCATGACTACTCTGGATGGCCGGCTGCGAAACTCTGCCCCCAATGCATGACCATTGTTTGCCTGGTAGTTTGTGCCGTAGGCGGTGGGCTGTGAAAGGTTGCTACTGATCTTTGGATTGGTGTAGATGTGCAGGGCTAGGAGACGTGCTTCCCTGTGGCAAGTCTGAGAGGCGTTGTTTGACTGACTCGAGGGCTGTTTCGCAGGCAATGTTCCATATCCAGGACTGCAACGGAACGTTAAAAAAGCATGTGGTGCAGCAGATCATCTACGTCGCGCCTGTGCTGGTGAGCGACAATGGAACGTTTTAGGCTTGGACGTGAGCCCTGTTGCAGTGAGACGTTGCAGGGCAATGGCTGCACGGGACAAGATGGAGGGCAGGTGTGACCTTCCGCCTCTAGCACACAGTGCCATTCACATTCGATCATGCTGCAAACTGCATGCGAACACGAGCCAGCAGATGACAGTGTTGTGCGGTGCCTGTCCAATTCTTGACTCGCCCAGCAGATTTTCGTCAGTGCCTTGCAGAGTGGTGTTCTCCGAGACGGACGCGCTCTCTGCATTCGACTGGCTGAGAAGAAACTATGCAGGCCGGATAGCGTTGGTACATATCGGCTTCCCTACTCCATTTACCACGAGGGGGGCAGAAGCTGCTGTCGGTTCATCAGGTGGAGGCAATGCTGTCCGCACTGTGCACCAGAAGCCAGACTTTATGGTGCATGTATGTATATTCCACCACAGGCAATGCTGCATGTATCTCTTACTCACGCCCATTTAACTGCTTACAAATTGTCCATGGTGGGCTGTGCAGGAGCGGATGGTAACAAAAATTCACCGATGCCTTGAAGCAGACGGGCTGGTATTTCTCCAGAGCAATGTTGAAGCCGTCGCTGTGGAAATGATCCAGCGCTTCACACATTCTGTGCATACTGACGCAATCCAGATGTCAGCTGTGCAGTGTGATCCGGACTGCTGGGACCCATCTACCCTTGACCCGGAAGCCCCGTTCACATGGCTGCCAAGCAACCCTTTTGGCGCTTGCAGTGAGACAGAAGCTGCTACCACTTCGACAGACAGGAACGTCTGGCGATGCCTGCTCAAGTCTGTTTGACAGATGCCTTGCACAGCTTCAGATCCGGCAATAGGCACAATCGTGCATGTTACAGCTCATGCAGTGACAATGCTGTAGATGGTGTTGGCTGAATTGCATCAGATGCACATGTACCATATTAGATGGATGTGCGCAAGAACTTCGAAATGTCTTCTTGTGATGTCTCTCGGGATTGAAGATAGTCGACGATGGATTTGACGTTCTGAGCTTCGAGTCCCAGAATAGATGGGCGCTCGCAGATAACCTGCACTTTCAAGCGTGTCAGTTTAGATCCGACAAAGGCCGCAGCAGGACTGATCACGTTACTGAGTGCCCAGTACGATCAGCCATGGCAATGCGGCGGTTACAGGTGAATGAATTGCCATCCGAAGCCTCTTGTCCCCCAGGTGCGCACTTGTGCTACATCATCAATGCCGACAACATTCAGGCAATCTACAAAAGGTTGCAGGCGGTCTGGTATAGAGTAGCTGAGGGTAGGCGGATGGTCAATGATCACTGATGCAACTTGCTTGTCTGTCAGGCCTTGTCCTCTTAAGAATGCCACCGCTGGTTCCATGTCATCCCGAACGGACAGTCGCCGTGCCTGAACACAGAGGCACTTTCCATCTGCCCGGCTGGTCACACCTGTTGCATGCTGTATGCCTGGAGTACATGTGGCATCCCATAGTACAATGGAGTACACTGCAGTATACACCATGTGCCCAAGCACGCCTGGCCAGCGCCATGCACATATACATTCTTGCAGTGCAAGCATATGTGGGTTACGTACAAGCTTAATCCAAACAGATACAAGCACATGCAATGGCCAACGGCAGCACACATTCGAATTTTTCGCTCGCTTCTTATCTCGAAAGCTTACAAAAATGCTGTCAGGGTTCATAGCGATATCCAGGACACGCGCAACCTCTGCTGGGCTCATCTCAGGATCCAAGGACTTTAGAAACGCACTTCCCTCTTGGTATGCGGGATCCACATCCCCGGACAAGGCTGCATGTGCAAGCGAAGTATGTAATCCACGATTGGGCATTATGTGCCCGTGCAGTTGCTAAGAGGGGTTCTAATCACACCAGACCTCATCTCGGCCACGCCATCAGTAGCATTCAGGACGTGACCGTTTCTTGGCAGCGGAGGGCAGACTGCGGGACCGCGCAGACGCTCCCTGACTTGTGATCTGTCAGCTGCCAAACCTCGTTGAACAAACGCCAATCTCAGCGCCATTTATATGCAGGCCCTTACCCAGTGACAGGTGACCCTCTATAAACAACCCTCCGACAGAAGCTGATAGACCAGATTGGTGCGGTTTTGCGGGCGCGGCTGTACGACTGAAACGCGCAAGGCAGCGGCTGTTCTGTGGCGATCAAGCATCAACGACTGGTTCGAACTTGCGAGATCAGTACATTAGGATGTCCAAAGCAGCCGAGTTTTGCGCAAGCTGTCTCGATGTCCGAAAGGGCGCTCGTGAAGCCTATAAACAGCGTTATAATGCATTAGCCCGCTCGCGCAGCGGAACTGTGCGCTGGAAGCCACTCGATGAATCCATCGGATCCGATGGACACATCGCAATGCATCGCTGAACACATTATCCACGCCAGCCGTTCACAACCAGACTCAGGAGGCAATAGTTGGTCATATTCTGCATGCTTCGCAAGTGCTTCGATTTGAGCTGGCGACATCTGCTGTAGCGTGACGTGCAAGCTTCCCACTGTTCAAACGCACTCGGACTGGTAGGGGCCGGGCCGCATGTAGATCCCTGCTTTTCACCATGCTGACGAAGCCCCATCCAACCGTTTGTATAGACGGTTATATTTCCGCGATGCACAGTGATTCACCGTGTTGCAACGAGCACTGTTGACAGGCGTGTCGATGCAGCCACATCATGCCGTTCAATAATGCTGGTGGCTCCATCCGCAGTGGACTTTTTGTCTTAGTTGCTGGATGGATCTGTCATCGCTTCGCAAAAGCATGGTCATCCCGGAGGGCCACAAGCGAGAAGCAGACTACACATGTCTTGGGTGCTCCAGGGAGGCCCGCTGGGAGACTGAATTCAGCCGCGCTCGCATTTTTGGTAGGTCCCCAGCACAGTCATCTCAGAATCATTTCATGATGTCCATGTGTTCTTACATCATGTATGAAGGAACGTACCTGTAGATATCCCACCAACCCTTTCCATGCGTGATCCTCGACTTGCGTGACTGTGAACAATCAGAGACTCTTCTCCATGGAGTGGCAGTCAAGCTTGGATCTGATGCTGTGCAAATGACGTTGACAGACGATGCCAAGTGGCTAACCTGCTGCAAAGGTGGTGGTCGCCCATCACCACACCATGCGCTCGTGTTCGTTTCGGAAACAAAGGTGCCTCCCAGAAATACTTCTGCATATCCATATGCAGTGATCTTCATCCATTCTGCCGTCCACAAGTCCAAGCTGGTCCCTTTTGCGTCAGGTGACAACACAACAATGTACATGCACGTGCCACCGTTGCCATGCGTTTGCAGAAGCTCCTCGGCTATTCTGTGGCCTCGTCTGCGCATGACGTTCTCTGCAGCTCCTATTCGTGACGTGAGGGATCAGGTGCAGGCAAAGCTGCATGCAGCAACAGCCGCAGCAAGTTTGCATGGATTCTATAATTGCTTCACTGTCATGGCCAAGAGACCTCTAGAGCTACCTCAGCAGGAGCCCCCCGAGCCTCGCTTAATCAGTAGTGATGCTCTTGCGCATCTCATGAACATACGTGGCGCCTCTGGGGATGCAAAGCTGCCTGTTTTTGTGGATGTGAGGCGCCATGATGAGCGCACGCTTTTTGGATGCATCAACGGATCAGTCCACATCCCGGCTGAGGATATTGCGCTTGCACTACAATCTTCAAATGACATGTTTGAACAGATTGCACGCACACCAGCTTGGGCAAAAGAAGATGCAGTCGTGTTTCACAGCAGAGGCACATGCCGCGCCCAGTGGGCAGCCATCATAGCAGCTCAGCAAGGTGCACGAGGCCCCCTGCTACACGTGCTTCCTGCTTTGAGGCACACAACTGGCCTCTGCTTCCATGTGCGACTGTGACTCCGGAGCAAGACGTACAACTATGTGCTGCAGGATATGTCAATGTTTTGGTGCTGTCCGGGGGAACAAATGAGTGGCAGTTCCAGCGATCTGTGCTGCGATACGCACACTATGAATTTGGGGATCCCATCCCCGCTGCAATAGCACCTGTTGTGCGCAGTGTCAACTTTGATGAAGCTGCCGAAGACCTGTTAATTTTGGGGTTGTTGTAATTGGGAAATACTCACCTCTTAGGCTTGCGTGCATGTGTCAGTGACCTACACTTGGCCGCAGATCATACACCTGAAGGTCGCACGACAGTTCTTGGCATGGCCCCGATGAGACACACTTCTGCAATTCTGTGGGGTTTCACAATCACAGTTTCCGGCATGTACACACGATACATGATTGCAAATCGGTCCACGAGACACAATCTCGTGTGCATTTGAGTCTGCGCTACGTTCTTGTCTGTCACAACTGCCCTGTACCAGAAGACGATTGTGTGTCACTTTTGGTCCTCACATTGACATTCTGACGGTCACCAACCAACACCATGGTTTGACCGACTCCATCGCTATCATAGAATGTAATATAGTGGATTGGGCATCTTATATGTGGCAAGCGCGGAATGCAGTCCATCTGAGTCAGAAAACTGGTCACCAAATGTGGCAACTATTGTGTAACCTGCATCAATGAGCTGCTTCCTCCGCTCTGGCTTGTATACTGATGCTAACTTGTGCATGTCATCTGCACCAGCAATCGATGGTTGCAAAACGTCCAGAAACCCTGAAAGAATGACATTACGAGGTTTCAAGCCTCACACGATTTGATGTCACGGGTGATTTGGCTCAGATGCAGAGCTGTGACTTTGCAATTGGCAGGAGCAAGAGTAGTTCAGTCTATCTGCAGTATCGTTCGGTTGACAGCATCGTACTTTTCAAATCGCGCAGGTGCAAGCCCACATAGCATGGTGTGCCCTTGCTGCGAATGACATTGCCTTGGCCATCCTGGACGCATTTCACACCAAGGCCCACGGCCTTAAGGTTCTTCTCTGTGTAGTCACGGGAATCCTCAGACCGGCCAGTGATGAAAGCCGTCGACATCCCGTAATCATAAGCCTTGAGATAAATGTCTTTTATGGCGTCCAGAGCTGGTGACGGCGATGTCATGTCGTGAACTCTGGTCTGATTGTCGGGAACAGGGACATACTCGCGCTCCTGCATTAGCGGGGAGTCTGTCGAGGACTCACAACCATACATGTCCACCTCGTGCACTTCAGTGTTGGTGTCCTGATGAGTGCACATCGTGCTCCGTCCAGCACACCTGAATTGAAGCCAGATTGCTGAGTACGGTTTCATCAATGTCAAACACAACCATGTTCTTGCTGTCACCTTTCTTGAAGGTCTCACTGGCAGTCAGGAACTCCAATGCACTATCACGAATGTGCTCCAAGTCCTTCCAGTACTGCCCAACACCTGGCGAAAAATACCAATCAAGCACGCCCTGCACACATGGTTATATCGTTCTTTGCAGCTCACATGCCATGCAGCCTGGGGTACAGCCATGAGCGCGAAGATCTCCTATGACAAGCACCTTGCACTGTTTTGGATCACTTAGCCTTGCTTGTGGAAGGACACCGGTGTGAGACAAGGACCCACCTGCAGTTGAACCAACTGCATGACTGCTTGCCAGGTCCAAGCAGATGCCATTATGCACAGACGCGCGTCAAGACAGCACCTCCCACTGGGTACAGGCATTCATAATGATGTAAATCATCTGATTTCACAGGCCATCTGTACGCTGGCTGCACATCGCTAGTATGACTGTCGATCCTGCATGTCGAGTCACATGGTCACCTGCTGTGAATGCACAGAGGCTTCCGTGTGATATATAGCTGAGGGTACGGCAACGCACAACTGTATTGCAATGTGCATCGTCATGCATTGATAAACATGGCACAACATGAGACCATGCGGGACAGCTTTCTACATCTCGGACATACGCACAGGACTGTGTTTCAGAAAGCGTGCTGCCGACGAGGTTGCACGCAGGCACTTCCAGATACAAATAATAGCCCGAATGGCGAACAGCCCGAGTGTCCTATACTTGTGTAACACCTAGCGGCTAGTGGAACAGTTGCAACAGCATGTGGCAGCCCACGTCACCCTCCAAGTGTACCACTCCCAGCAACAGCTCCAACAATGCCGGAATCGAGCCGTACCTCTCAGCAAGGGTTTCATAGTCCCCTTGTAGCCGATTGAAGGCCCTCTGCAGGCAATGTAAGCATCATGTTGGCCGACATTAAAGTTACAGCACTTGCCGCGGAGACTGCTATTGGGATGTCGATGTACAGGCGTGATGCTACGCATTTCTATCGATCATTGCAGAAGGTAGATTTTGCATAATTCGATGTCAAGTTGCCATGATGTGATCGCGTTGACGTGGGCGTCGCGTCAAGTCCGCTGGACCGCATATTCCAAGAGACATCGATATCAAGACGGGCGTGGGACCTTTCTTGAGAATGCCCGAATAAGAACCGAAATACATGAATGCAATCTTGAGGGTGTTCGCACCAGAAGCACTGAATTCAGCGCAATTAGGACCGCGGCCAGCACAGCCAGTATCCAGGCGTGCCATACTCGACACCTACCTCTAGATTTAGACGCATATGGATCTTGAAGGAAAGAAGGGGCTTCAACATCGACGGACATGGTCATGATACGCAGACGTCGCAGATACAATGCTTCTACCGCGCGATTGTGAACACGCGCCAGCAACACCTCTTACATGTAGCAAAGCTACAATTGGTCTCCCCAAACTAGAGCATAGCCCAGTTATGTTGGTACGAGCTCATAGTACAGCAGCGCGCACGGCTCAGGCGTTTGTAGGCCAGCTCTGCATACAGCAGTGGCGAAGGAGCGCTGCGGATTTGGCATGTTTGGTCGATTGATTGGCAAACATGATGGTAGTGCATACAACCGATTAGTATTGTAAGAACGTACTCCAGAGAATGCCCGTCGGTGTGCAAATGGCCGATGCAGATCCCAGGTCTGAAGGAATATGTAGAGACAGACTGTTCTGTTTGAACCGCATATTACCCAATAATCACGATTAATTTAGCTACGAAGCGTTTACGATGCTGCAAATATTTCTATTTCTATTCCTCAGTACTGTCCGTACCCGAGCGGACTGTATTCTGATTAAAGTATGCTCAGACCTGTCTGTGCTACCGACACTGCGTGACGAGCCCGCTGCACCATTTTCGATGCCCCATGAAATTGTCACCCAGCCCATGCATGAACGTAGTACATTTGTATTCATCCCTGTGCAGGAAGGGACCGTGGTTAACCATGATCATCGGCACGTGTCGGATGTGCTCGTGGAGGGGCAGCTGATCACTCAGATTGCACCCAGCATAACCGTGCGCCCTGAGTAGTCTGATGCTTTGCTGGGTGCAGCAATGTGCTGTTTTTGATACTGTCTGCTCCGTTTGAACTGCTAAAACTTTCAGCGAAGCCCCACTCTTGTTGCAGGCAAAAGACAGATGCAAGATAATTCATGCATCAGGGGCATACGTCATGCCAGGAGGCATAGATCCACACACGCATCTAGAAATGCCTTTCATGGGCACAACGGCCGTTGATGACTTTTTCACGTGTGCTGCGTTAAAAAAGGAAACAGTCACATGTCATAGTCTGCATGAAACAGTCGCTGTGAACAGCACAAGTTGGTCACTGGTACAGCATCATGACGGCACATAATTCAATGCTGGAAACTACCGTATTGATACTTGGCACTAATCTTATACGATGTACTTGTATGTAGTATGAATAAAATAAACAACTGTGTTTTAGCTACGGGCGAATGACACGCTTCTGCCTCCGGCATGTAGAACTCCACACATGCACAGCTTGATGCAATGCTGCCTGATGTAGTAGGAACGCCTTGCAGTCATTGAAGTCAAGACAGCATGCAGTGGCCACAGAGCAGCTCTGGCAGGGGGCACTACAATGCACATCGACTTTGTGCTTCCCATAGAAGGTGACATTGCCAAAGGGCTTGCGTCTTACCGTTCCAAAGCCAAGAAAGGCTGCATGGACTTTGCTTTCCATGTCGCGGTCACGACGTGGAATGACAAAGTCGCAAAAGACATGGGCGCGGCAGTGAAGGCCGGTGTCAACTCTTTCAAGTTCTTCCTTGCTTACAAAGTACGATGTGAACCTGCTGCCTTGCCTTTTGCCACGTGCCACTGCCAATGAGCATGCAGAACTTGAGTGTTGTAGCTCCAAACCGGCGGAGCCATGCCGTACATCACTGGCAGATCCACAGGCAGCAGCTGTGCAGGGGGCTCTCATGGTGTCAGATGAACAGTTTTTGAAGGGCCTGCAGCGGTGCAAAGAACTGGGAGCCCTAGCAATGGTGCACGCGGAGAATGGGGAAGCTGTTCTGATGGGCCAAGCATCCACCATGGCAGCAGGCATCACAGGTCCACACGGCCACGGCCTGTCACGGCCTGCAGTGCTTGAAGGGGAGGCCACCGGCAGAGCAATCCGACTGGCCTCGTTCGTCAACACGCCATTGTACGTCGTACATGTCATGAGCATCGATGCACTTGATCAGGTCCTTTTCCAAGTATCTGCCTGCAGTTTCACTGGTCCAGCCTGTCCGCGTGGCTGGACACTTCATCCTTGCCATGCGTCTAGAATCCATCAAGGACAGCTTGCCAAGTACCGGCGGTCTGCTCTTGCATTGCATGGTTTTGCAAGCAGAATTGTTTGAAGGCGTGATTGATCTATGCCATAGCCCTTGAAATGCTATCAAGAAGCATGCATCGTAGGCATGTCAAAGTTGCAGCAGCCGTCCCTTGCGGGGGGGTACGGCTGTAGTGGCATGTGGAATGTACGACTGCATGTTGGTGTGCAGGTGGTGTGGGCGCAGAAGCAGGGACTAAGGGTAATCGGGGAGCCGGTGGTGTCTGGTCTTGCGCTAGATGACTCGTTGATGTGGCACCCCGACTTCAAGATCGCAGCGCAGTATGTCATGAGCCCGCCCATTCGCAGTGCCGAACACCGGTCAGCGCTGAAGAAGGCGCTGGCTGGAGGTCTGTTGCACCTGGTGGCCACAGACCATGCTGTGTTCAACAGCACACAGAAGGAAATGGGCAAAGGAGACTTTAGGAAGATTCCGAATGGAGTCAACGGGATCGAGGAGCGCATGCACGTTGTGTGGGAGGAGATGGTATGCCATGTAGTCCCCCTCATCCAGCATAAGCAGACTGTGACTGGATACTGTCAATGCGAGAAGACACAGCCCGGCAAACAGATGATGTGATGCACCGGCATGCTGCAATGAAAAGACAATTCCTTGATCCGCATGTGTGCACAGACTGGATGCGTCTGCGACACAGCACAAAGCAGTGGATGGTGTCCTGCCTGCACCAGCCGGACCCACTAATGCTGTGTCGATGTGTAGGTCAACAGTGGGCTGATGTCTCCTGAGCAGTTTGTGCATGTCACCTCGGCCAAGGCAGCACAAATTTTCAATGTCTTTCCACGGAAAGGCTCCGTATCTGTCGGTGCAGATGCAGATGTCATTGTGCTCGATCCCCGTGTTGAACACACCATATCCGCAGAAATTCACCATTCACAGATGGACACAAATGTATATGAAGGCAAGAAGATACGTGGCAAGGCATGTGACTTCGGTGATTATCCAGGCTGGTTGTGTTGACATCCATACATGGGGGCATGTGCCAGAGTGCCATTCACCACATGAGATGGCCATACAGGTGACAACTACCATCAGCAGAGGTAGACTGGCATGGCACAATGATGAGTTTCTTCTCACTGCTGGATCGTCCCGATTCATAACAACACCAGCCGGTGGACCCATGTTCCATGGGCTTGAGCAGCAACATGGGGCAGAGGTGACACCCCCCTCCAGCGCTGCGCGACTGCATCACACCCAGACTCTACCGCATCGCTTCGAGGGCCGTGATGAACTTTGAGGCACCGATGTCTACCACCAAACACCTGGATCATGTACAGTTCAATGTATTGCAAGTGTACTGAATTGCTCAGCGGTGGCAGCGTTTCCACTCCTCATGCATTTTCAAAGCCGAAACGTTATGGCTGAACCTGCTAGGCTGACTTGTCAGCTGCCGCAAGCTGACACTATGATCCTGTTGCAGCACGACCTTCATGTTACATTACGTCCTGTAACTGTTCTGTCTCACATGTAAGACAGCTTCTGCGCATGATAGGTTGTCAACGGGCTCATGAAAACTGCAATGCTGCTACAGCTTTCTTCACTCGGACCATGAGTTGAGCTTGTCCTTGGTCTCAAACGCCGGGTGCTGTAAGATTGCTTGGAAAAGCTGTGTCCCCCTCAATGCATTGGTCAGCGGCAAGTGGCCCTTCGTCGCTGAGTCTAGATCGTAGACGAACTCTGCTGGCCATGCGCGGTAGTTCAGATTCTCTCCCGTGAGCCAGTCAATAGCCAGGAAAAACTTTGACCACTGCTCATTACATGCCCTCCAAATTTGTCGCTGTACAGAGAATCCAAACTTGCCCTTTGACCCCGCTTTCCAGAGTTCATCGATCGTTGTCATATCTTCCACAGGGATTTCTCCAACCTGCAGTGTCACTGGCTCTTAGTCACAGATCACATGCAGTTATCCCGTAGGCAGCCAGACTGCTAAAGCGTTGACGTCACATACGGGGCGCAAGTCGCAGTCGCATCCCGATCCTGACCACGCGGTGCCTGTATCAGCAGCATTTGCGAAATGTGGCACACCTCTGAAAACCACACCCAGCCACGTTCCTGCGCGGCTTCCCCAGCTACTTCTATGAGCTTCTTGCGGTGAATATCGTCAGCTTTGAGGAAGTCTTGCTCCTTCAGGGCCTCTCTCAATGGCTCGTAGTCCACACCGCGCTGCACCAGCAAGAATAGAGTCACACATGGACACGGCGATGCATGGCGCAGCTTGGTAACAAGCAACGTTCCCCACGCAATCAATGACTCCCTGAGAAAAGAACATTGTTATGTACAGCCTTCAGCAGCGCTAACATCCCTGCGCTTGCGAGGCGGTTGCGGGTATTGAGTGGGACGTGTTCCACGACCTACCCATTACCGTGACGAGAGAACCCGTACCCCGGATTTTAGCTCCACCGCGTCCAGCACACTTTCAACGCTGTCATCTGCGCTGCTTGCGCCACTCCTTTTTGGCCCTAAGAGATCTGCAGATGATTCTTGGAACAGTGGCACATCTTCGAACTCCGTCGACGAGCTCCGGCAAACGCACCGTTGCCGGCGTGAAACATTCGAGCGAACTGATAGGGTATGTTGCGTAGCGCGCACACTCGCTGAACGTGAAGATGGGACGGATAAACAGGCTTTCATACTGACGCTGCGACGTTTTGACGTTTGGACTAGAAACGCGCTCCTACCCGTACTATCACGACACACAACCGCTTCAGGTGTTCCGAATTGGCATGTCATGTACTATGGCTGCCATGTATGGATGCATCGAAGTAGCTGTGCACGTACAGCAGGCACCGTATCTATCACAATGCATGCGGCTGCCGCACGTGGGCCATGTTTCGGAATATGTGCCAAAACAGCTTAAATGTTGTTCGCAAGCACATGTATGTGGAGCGCTCGCACCTGGTGTACATGTTTCAGATGTCCGGCATCTGCGTCAGGCAGTACATGCCACGAAACTGCTTGGCCTGATTTCTTAGCACCGCGCTGTTGTGCGTGCACAACTATTGGACCATGACTGTACGTCGCAGGCCTCGAGAGGCGCCTCTAGAGGCCGAGGAGTTCGAAGACTCGCGTGATGTGACACTGGAAGTATCCGCAGGAATATCTAGGTATGATGTATAGGATGCTTCGGTGCAACCTTCTGGAACAGTCTCTGTGTGGTGGAGCTACACAGCAGCTGGTCAGAAGTGGGGTTGCGCCTACGCGGCGCACGAGATGTGCGAGAGTGGCCGCCATGGTCGACATGGTGTGTACGGGGCTGACAGTTGATCAGACATGGATTGGTCGTAGAAGAAGCTGGAATAAGGGTATCCGCCGAATCAGAAAGTAAAGTAAGTAAAGGTTCTGAGAACAAAGAACACAGTACTGACAAAGCAAGAGTGGACCACAGCTGCGTGGTGTGTGCGTGTTTGCTTTCGCGCTGGCGTTAGTTCGTTCTGGCTTTTGCTCGTGCGGCGCGTTCACCACGCAGCTGGTCCTGCCAACACCTTCGTGAACATATCAGCTAGCATATCTACCGTGCTAACCCAGCTGATAGCCAACTCGTCGAGTTCTACGAACTCTCGGACCCTCAGGTCCCTTACGCTGATGTGCTGGGAGCGGTCACTAGAGATGGGGTTCACCGCTAGCAAGTTGGCACTCTTGTTGTCACCCCACAGCGTTGGCTTCACAGCCGACAAACCAAGATCAGTGCACAACTGCTTTGCCCACATCACCCCATTGGCTGCTGAACGCATCGCAATGAGCTCTGCCTCGGTTGTATCACCAGCCACAATAGTTTGCCTCTTCAACGCCAGAACACACAGTTCCCATGCATCCGGACTACTACTCCGGACACGCTCTTCAAGCAAGCACCATTGGCGAAGTCAGCATCCGTAAATGCGTCCAACACCTCACTTCCCCCATTGGAGCCACTAAAGGTCAAGCCAAAGTCTATGGTCCCTCGCAGGCATCTCAGTACGTGAAGGACACCATTCCAATGACATTTGGCGCTCCCAGCCATATGCCTGGCCAAGACATTAGCCGGAAACGCGATGTCTGGATGCGACACAATTGCCACATACAAGATGCTTCCTACAGCTTGCATAAACCTCTTTTGCTCTACGACTGTAGCCTTTGCCTGGCTAGAATCTTCCTTCAGACTAAGCGTTTTCTGCTTGGGTACCAACGGAGTTGGCGCCCGTCTGCACTCACTCATGCCGAACCTCTCTGGCATGTCCCTGATGCTCTGTGTGTGATGGTGATAGTGCGTGTTGTAATTCAATGGACCGCGGCCTAGGGCCTGTGGGATCCTGTGCATGCCGTAGCCATGCGCAGGGGTTGGTGCTGTCACATACCTTTCTGTCTTAGGTATCTGTCCGTGACAGCGCCTGTACCTTCAGTGGAGGATGAATGCACGTGAGACTTGGACAGATGAGAAGAGTGATTACACTACGATCGACAGAGCCTATATAAGCGTTCTCTAGACGACTCATACGGATACGATCATAATCATTGTCTGCTAGCATGCAATCTGCATGCATTGCTCGTGCATATGGTCAGCCATCGGTGCATGGCTGCCCCATAGCCACTCCGGATCAGCACCGTGCATCCATGCATACATGGTCACCGTAGTCCTGTGTATGCCACCATGCATGGTCACCGTAGTCCTTTGCATGGCTGGATCACGACAGTGCGAGCGGTGCGATCACGTATGACCTCCATGCCCAGCACATATCCCAGCTCCCCCAGGTCACGACCCTCAAATGCCTCAAGGATCTTTCTGATGGCATCATCCATCTGCTCTCTGATCCGTAGGTCAACAGATAATCGACCCATAGAAAAATAAGACAGCGTCCTACTTTGCAGTTGGTAGTGCAGGGTCACTGGCTGGTCTCACAAATGTCGTAATCCAGCCATGCACAGGACTACGGAGACCATGCATGGAGTGGATGCACGCTGCTGATCCGGAGCGGCTATGGGAGCCATGCACCGATGGCTTACCACATGCACGAGCAATGCATGCAGATTGCGTGCCAGCAGACATTGATTCTGATCGTATCCGTATGAGACGTTTTAATGAACGCTTATATAGGCTCTACAGATCGTAGTGTAATCACTCTTCTTCTGCTAAGACTCACGTGCCATATTCCACAAACGAGAGCGTGCTGTCACAGCAAAGCCTGTACACCAGCACAGGTATGTGACAGCACGACACCCTGCGCATAGCTACGGCATGCTTAGATCCCACGATGCCCTTAGGGCTTCGGTCCGCTGAATTACGACAACAAAGCCCATACTCAACAGGAGCTCTGCAAGCGCTTTGTGCCACTCCCTAGAAGCTTGCTTCAGACCATACGATGCCTTCTTCAGACGCCACACCATACCAAACCCATCATCTAGTACGGGAGGTTGTGCCACATACACTTCCTCCTCCAGAACACCATTCAGGAAAGCACATTTGATGTCTATATGCCTCGTCTCTAGATCCTCTACTGCACAGACCAACAATAGAGCCCTGAAGGTGGCATAGCTACCCACAGGAGCCCAAGTCTCGAAGAAATCTACGCCTTCTACCTGCGTGAATCCTCTAGCTACATATCTAGCTTTGAAACGCTCAATTTCACCCTGTGCACCTCGCTTAATCTTAAGCACCCATTTGCCTGTCACAGGCTTCACTCCTGATGGGCACCTGACCAGCTCAAACACGTCGTGCTCCCTTAAGGAGATCAGTTCATCTATCATTGCTGCGATCCACTGCTCACGATGGCAGCCTCTCATGGCTTGCTGCACCGTTGGATCGTCCAGCACAAACTCGACCTTCTTCTTCACAGTGGCTGCACGCCGGGACTCACTGCGACTAGCAGTCTTGCCACTGTGAAGAGTCACCTCCTGCCCCGTAGTCTTTTCTGCGTCAGGTGTGGACAGCAGATCTTAAGTTGGACAGCAGATCTTAAGTTTCTGCGAATCAATTGAAAAGGCTTTGGAACCCATCGAACCCTCACCTCCTGCGGTGGATCCAGATGTTCTTCGCTGCCCCTCGCGGTGCTTGGTGCTGACTCTCCCCCTGAGCCATCACCTCCTGCCGCTTCTTCCCTAGGCACACGCCGTAGCTCGCCTTGCCTCTGGCCCTCAGACCCAGATATATGCCTTGGCTCCTCATATCTGCAGGAGCTATAGCATGTTGCGTTCATCACGCCCCTGACACCGTGGACCCACGGTGACTTCGTCCGCCGCTGTGACCGTCAGCTCGCACAGGTGGGGTTGGCTCACTCAGCTCCTTTCCCATCGACTGTCGAACTGGCTCCGCTGAGCGCGAGCGGGATCTAGACTCAGTCTCAGAGTCATCCTCACCACAATTACTAAACTCATCATCACTCTCTTTCCCATCTGTCGGAAGCGGATAGATTTCACAGTGTCCCATGTGCAGCACAGCTCTGTCCCTCGTAGAGATCGATTCTGCAGGCCTAAACTCAGCGTTGAGTGGCCCAGACGGTTGAGCTGCTGCATCATAGTCCCAGTGTGCCACAGCTGCAGCACTGTCAGCCGCTGCCTGATCACAGCGCGCTGCAACTACCGCATCACTGATCTCTGGTGTGTGCCAGCGCTCATGTCGCGCCAGCAGCTCTACACCCAGCACTCTAGGAGAGAACTGGGGTCTCAGCCTCAGGTAGCTCGTCTCGTGGTTTGAAACGCCTATGCAGCGTTCTGCCTGGTTCCCAGTGCTGATGACCCAGACCCGGATGCTCCCCCTCAGCCCAATCCACATTTCTGCCCCTCTCTGGCATCATGGGTTCACGACTGGCTGGTGGACGCACTGCCCGCACACTGGTGCTCTTCACCCATTTCTTCATGTTGGGCAAGAAATCAGCCTCTGGCACCACACTGGTGTACTGCTCTGGTAGGATCTCAAATTCACCCTGCTCATATTTCTCTAGCACAACTGGGTCCACTGTAGCGTCCCCTGTTGTAATTCAGTGGACCGCGGCCTAGGGCCTGTGGGATCCTGTGCATGCCGTAGCCATGCGCAGGGGTTGGTGCTGTCACATACCTTGCTTTCTAGGTATCTGTCCGTGACAGCGCCTGTACCTTCCATTGGAGGATAAATACACGTGAGACTTTGACAGTAGAGAAGAGTGATTACACTACGATCGACAGAGCCTATATAAGCGTTCTCTAAACGACTCATACGGATACGATCAGAATCATTGTCTGCTGGCACGTAATCTGCATGCATTGCTCGTGCATATGGTCAGCCATCGGTGCATGGCTGCCCCATAGCCACTCCGGATCAGCACCGTGCATCCACTCCATGCATGGTCACCGTAGTCTTGTGCATGGCTGGATCACGACATCCCCAGCCATGTGAAATCGTTTCACGAAATCCTTCACTAGAGCAGGTGGAGCAGCCGTGTGCCTGTACATCCGCACTGCTCCCCCATTCCCACGCTTCACGTAAGCCCTGTCCATGTGAGGACCTCCACCCGGTCCCATATAGGCACCGAGGACTCCTCGCACCTCTAGGTGCCTGAAGTGCTCCCTCCGCTTATACACATACATTGGACACCCGAAAGACTGCACCTGTGCCATCACGAGACGGAAGTCATCTTCTCTGACCTTCTCAAACCACAGTAAGTATGGCAAAATCTCTCTGACATTCACATTTCTTATGCACTGTGCCACAAATGCCGCATCTCTCCCGGCAATCAGTTCCCCACAGAGCTCCTTCAGGCATGCACAGGACTACGGTCAACATGCATGGAGTGGATGCACGGTGCTGTTCCGGAGTGGCTAAGGAAGCCATGCTCGATGGCTGACCATATGCACAAGCAATGCATGCAGATTGCATGCAAGCAGACATTGATTCTGATCGTATCCATATGAGACGTTGATTGAACGCTTATATAGGCTCTACAGATCGTAGTGTAATCACTCTTCTACTGCTAAGACTCACATGTATTCCATCCAATGCAGACAACGGCACTATCACGAGCAGAGCCTGTACACCAGCACAGATATGTGATAGTACCGACCCCTGCGCATACCTACAGCGTGCACAGGATCCCACAATGCCCTTATGGCTGAGATCCACTGGTTTATGACACGGTGTTGGTGAATGATTGTGGGTACTCTTGTGATGTCTATACGCTTGTGATAGAGTCCAGGGGAAATCTGCGGCTACGGCTGAGCGTCCCGATGAGCGATTCACACCGCTCTAGCGTTTAGCTGACCGTAGACAGACCAGGATACACAGATGCAGAACGATGCGGCTGGATTGCATTCTGTTGGTGTGCTGGTCTCGCGGAGAGGCCTACGGGTCTGCGTGTCCTGCGACATACGATGGTCGTGTTGCAGGATGCCACCACGCCGTGAAGTTCCAACGTCATCTTGCCAAGGATCTATCGGCTCTGACGGCAAGGATGGAGAAGAAGTACGTCCTCGCCACCACACGCGCTCCACGGCGCGTCGCGAGCAGGCCGCGGAGGATCAGTTCATGACCTACGGGGGAGAACATCGTGTTGGGACCCACGGGTATCCCAATACGGATCCTCTGCAGGCCGCAATGCCGGGTAATGCTGATCCTACGGGGGAAGCAGGAGCTCAGGCCGCGGCGCACGGAGTGCAGCAAGCACACCTGGCAGCGTCAGCTGTGTGGTCAACCCAGCAGATACCGCCTCCAATACCGCAGCCTTCGCAGGCTGCAATATCATCGGGAGTAGCAGCTACGGCTGGATCCATTGATGTGAGCACGCTAGCGCAAGCGCTGTCGCTTGCCATGCCCAGGCCTGCACCGGGAAAGTCTCTGGTAGAGAAGAATAAGTTTCCGGTGCGGAACCAAAAACATGATCACTTCCGAATATTTAAGAAGGAGGTAGAGAGTTGGGCAAAGATGGTGGGCGAGAGTAGCCTACTGATCAATGATCCACTTGCTCAGAGCAGCCAGGCTCATGAGCAGGTTATGCACTGGCTGTTTACTACACTGCCAAAGGAGGATAGGGATTTCGTAGCAGACTGTAGCTTCGTCCATGAGGTCTGGTCGTTGCTGCATGCCAAGTACATGCCATCAGTGGAAGTAGAGATACAGAAGCTGTATCACCAGCTCAGTAGTGCCCAGCAGGCTGGCAAGCCGCTGGAGAAGCATGTGAGTGAGGTGGTGGGCATAGTGAACCAGATGAGGGGACTGGGCGAGACTGTGTCTGATCAGTTATACAGGGCACGGTTGCTGGCAGTAGATAAGGAGTACAGCCTGTTGCAGCCCATGCTGCAGGCCATGCCAGTACAGCAGATAGTATCTACGCTGTTGACACATGCCCAGACAAATAGCAAGCAGAGTTCATCGCGATTCCCACGGGACGATCGCTGTGGACAGCAGCGCCAAGGGGGACGAGGGTACCGAGGTGGACGCTACGGTGGTCGCCAAGGTTCACCCCCACAGGTAACAGCAGTGGGAGCAGGAGCAGCAGGGGGAGCAGAGCAGCGTAAGTGCTTCAGCTGTGATCAGCCTGGCCACCTGGCCAAGGATTACCCTTTGCTTTCCGAGGAGGTCAAGCAGTACCTGCAGAAGCGGCAGCTGCAGGGCAAGGCCGTGGTAGAGGCCGCGGTGGCCCTCAAGTAGCTGTTGTTGACCTAGAAGAGCTGCGAGCTGAATGCGCTGATGGGCCGCCCAACATGCCATACACATTCCTAATAGATAGCGGCTCAGACATAAACATATGTTTCGACTATGATATGTTCTGCGAGATAAAGCCATCGGATGTGGCACAATGTCAGCTTCTTGTCCAGGGGAGGCTGGACACGTACGGTGTGGGCACAATCAGAGCCACTCTGGGAGAATACGTCAATGACAAAGGCGCTATCATGCCAGTAGATATAGAATTGACAAACGTCTATTGGGTGCCAGCCAGTCCCATCAACATCCTTTCAACAAAGGAGTTGAAGAAGTCTGAAATCTACTTGCATACGGGACATACATGCAAACAGGGTAGTGATGCCAGCTTTTCATGACCAGATCTATGGGTTCCAAAGGAACTGTGAGCAGGGTGAGGATGAGGATGGAAAGCCTACTCTGACATGGTTCTGGGAAAGGCAGGCCCATATGGCAGATGCAACCGGTTGACAGGGGAGCAGCCTGGACTAGTGCGAATAACCTGTTCCATAGAAATAGGAAGTGGGTACGTGACCAGCAGCAAGTGGCTGCAGTGACTGGTGTATCAGATGGACAGGGATCTTTCTTCCAGGTTGACCCATCATTCCTTGTGCATATCGCTTTTCACCATGCTGGCAATCGGGTTCTCCAGTTGATGAGAGACAATCTGGACCTGTATGACCTGAAGTTGCTGAAACCTATGGGGGTGGCGATTCAGTGTCATGGTTGCCATGTGGCTGAGCAGAGAAGTGGCGATAGGGCACAGCACGGGGGCAAAGTGACTGAGAATGCCACATATGCTGGAGAAGTGTTGCACGCTGACCTAGCAGGACAGATCAAGCCAGTGGGCATGGGGGGTATGAATTACATCGTAGTTGTGGTGGATGAGAAATTTCGATATTCCCACGTGATCCCGCTGAAGTTGTGCACTGATCTTGGTTTGTCGGCTGTGAAGCCAACTCTGTGGGGTAACAACAAGAGTGCCAATTTGCTAGCAGTGAAGCCCATCTCTAGTGACCGCTCCAAGCACATCAGGGTAAGGGACCTGAGAGTCCGTGAGTTCATAGAACTCGATGAGTTGACTATCAGCTGGGTTAGCACGGTAGACATGCTGGCTGATATGTTTACAAAGGTGTTGGCGGGACCAGCACTGGCAAAATTTAGAGATAGACTACAGCTTGCGGTAGTACAAGCCTAGTCTAGGGGGAGTGTCGTGATCCAACCATACACAGGAATACGGTCACCATGCATGGAGTGGATGCACGGTGCTGTTCCGGAGTGGCTATGGAAGCCATGCACCGATGGCTGACCATATGCACGAGCAATGCATGCAGATTGCATGCAAGCAGACATTGATTCTGATCGTATCCGTATGAGACGTTGATTGAACGCTTATATAGGCTCTATAGATCGTAGTGTAATCACTCTTCTATTGCTAAGACTCACGTGTATTCCATCCAACAGAGACACCGGCGCTATCACGAGAAGAGCCTGTACACCAGCACAGGTATGTGATAGCACTGACCCCTGCGCATAGCTACGGCATGCACGGGATCCCACAATGCCCTTATGGCTGAGGTCCACTGGTTTACGACACCTTGACCTCATGTATCGCTTTCTGGTTCACAACCCGCTCCAGTGTGCCCAAGTCACATCCGACCCGGTGCAATTTCGGTGGCGTTGCCGGCGCACCCTGCATTGCGCCTATGGTGTCCTGCTGCGATCTGATTGCATGCCCATGCGGACCGCCTTGTCTCGCACCCCTGCCACGCATGTGGACCAATTCAGCTTCGCCTACCCCCATCGCCGCTATCGCCCACACCCGGACACGTATCCCCCCCGCGCCCACACTATGCGGCCCAGGCTGCCCGTCCACAAATCGTATTGCAGCCCTAGCTGCACTTGTGGCAGACGATCAGCCCCACCACCCCAAACAACCCCCCCTCCTGCCCTCCCCGAGGGAGGGGAAGGGGGGACCCACTCCGTCTGCTCCACTGCTGTCTCCCACAACCGTTGCTGCCCCGCGACCACGCAGGTCTAGGGTGCGCAAGCAGCGCCGGCGCGCGACAACACCAGACTGCATTGCAGGCATCAATGTCAGACATTTGCTCTACCGCGACGTCAGCAACCTGCATTTGTGCGCTGTCTGACCTGACATGCCGAAGATCTCTCGGCCTTGTGGATATCTCCACAACTACATCCAGTACTTTCACAGCAAACAAAGTACAGTAGTCATGGCGGGTGAAATCAATGCCTGGGTTGGGTTTTAGGGCACCACAGGCATGCCGTGTCCCTCGATGTGGTGGCACCAACACATGTGCTCGCAGACAGCATCGACCGCGGTAAGCCATGCCGCGGCGCTGCTGCTTTGCTCGCGATCGCATGACTGACTGTGCTTTGCGCTCCCATGACCCTGTCGGCGGATTTTGCCACCCTGTTTCCTACGGGGCTCTCCCCTGCTTACATGGGCAAAATGGTACGGGCCTTGAAACACAAACAGGATGCATGGCTCCATCGGGCGGCTGCCTCGTACGAGCTGGCGTTCAACCACCTGCCGGTCCGCAGCGACATCGATGCGCATGTGGTGGCCGGCACCGGTGGTGGCGTCGGTAGGTCCCACGCACTTCGCAATGTTGATGTCCGGGCTGGCATCATCTCCTGGGCATGGCAGCAGCGCTGCGTTGAGCGCTTGCTGGCCGCCTCAGGAAACGTCTTCGCCCAGCCCTTGTCTTGCGCAACCCGCTCGCGCGGGGGCTTTGCCTCCCGGATTCCGGTGTCGCGCCGTATATGCGATGCCCGTGTTGTGACATGTATCCCATCATGGCGCTGCGTTCCTCTCATCTTCCTGGAAATTATGCTGTTCAGTCTGATGCTACCCGTCACCCCCATGCCTGTCTCCTGTGTGAGCACGAGGTGTATGACACGCTCATGGCCTCTGCACTCGCCCTGTGGCCGCCTTTTTGACAGGCACGGCCTTCCGGAGTTCTGCCTTGTGCGCGTCTGTGCCCGTGGCTGTGCCTGCTATGCGGCTGCCTTGTTGGACCCAACTACGTGTGTGGTCGTCTGACTTCTGTGCGTTGCTCGAGCCTGCGCATGCTCCCTCTGCTCCCCTGGCTTGTGGGATTGTGCGTGTTGACCGTTCTTCCACCCCTGTACATGTCCGCAGGGGTGCTATGGCCGATGCACATCCGGGTTTGGCATGACGCCCGACTGGTTTGTTTTTTCCAATGCGATTCGCCAAAAATCGTCTACTCAGTATGATTTCAAGCCATCGCCAAGTCATATGGGACTGGGTTATGACATTGGCATCTGCATCTTCTATGTGCTTATGCCATCCTCAATGCTGGTCAAAGATGACGAAAGACAGCATGTTATAACCATGACGTGTGCTCTGGTCAGTACATATATTGCTGCATTCACAAGCCATGATCACCGCCTGTGATGCACGAACTGCTGGTGCTCCCGCATACGGCGGTTCTCCAACTGCAGTCTGTATGAAACTGGTCAGCCGTTCAATATAACTCGAATCTCACTATGGAAAGAATTCAAACGGGGTATTTTGAAAGGGGATCCGAGTGTGAACACATCACATGAACATCATCTCTCGGCCTCTTTGTCACACACAAATGGATCAGCTCCAGGTTTGGAGGCTCTTGGGATTGGCATCACGTATGGTCATCAGGGATTGTTATCAGGGGTTGCCATCAACAGCGTCGGTTTTGCTGTACCGATCAGCTGCCCTGGCTGTGAGCTTGACCAAACTGTGCACATCAGCACTCAAAGCGAAAGCAATACCGACAACCATGACTTGCATAGGTCAGCCGCACGAGAATGACCTGATGCCGTAAGCAACGCTGGAAAGCTTTTTTGCACTATGAATACGTGCTCCGATTTGGTGCCACATGTCTGCATTTCGAGCTAGGCAAAGCAACGGTCTATGAAGATCTCAGCTTTTTGCTCAGATAGATGACATAAGCTTCTGTTGTGGTATTCGCCACAAGCGCCGCTGCTGCATGCTCATTTTCGTCGTAGACGTACTTGCGGTCTGGGTGCATGGAAAACATGCATCCCTAAACATGGCACAGGAAATGAAGTAAGATGGTATTGAAACACGAGCTCATGGCACAGAGAGCACAGAGAGAGGCATCTGCATGCATGCACCGAAACAGAAGAGCAGGTCTGCAGGGAGCATCCCAGGCCAAACGGACGGCATGGCTGGACAGCCCTGAACTTGATGAGTCCAGAGCTATGTAGCATGCTCCATTTGATGCAGTAACGGCTATGTAGGCCTGAGCGCACGGCGACTGTGGCACCCACATAGCAACACCAGAGGCGCTGTCTTGCGCGCCACCTGCGTGAAAAAATGAAACAAAATTATCTGCAAGGCTTCTGGTTCGTTTCTGGAGGGGCCGCTGTTGGGGCCGAGCGGCCCGGGCGGTTGCGCTGCCAGACTGCCGGTACGAGTCTCGGTACCGGCCAGACTTTGTGAAATATACGCCCACCCGGACGTGAATGAGCTGAGTGATTTCCGACGCATTTGCATTTGATTTGGCGATCTACCGGCAGCAGACACGGAGGTGAGGCATGGTGAAGGGCAGGGCTGCCAGCAACAGCAGAGCTGGATCACGGAAGTGTGTGCCAGGTGAGAACCTGACTAAGGCAGGCAACGCCACCACAGCATCAATGTACTGTGCCACCTATGTGTGTGATGTGGCTGTCAGATCCTGGTTGTCACTTGCTGCTGTGGAGGGAGGTGGGGGTTTAGGTAATCCATTGAGGCTGATTTTAGCGGGCATGTGAGCGCTTGGCACAGACTCGCGAGATTCGGCAAGGTGCGGCTTGAATTGGTGCTTCATGCCCTAAGACGCAGCGTTATGTAGCTCGAATGCAAATTTGTTTTGCCCTGCTAAGCGTAGACGGCGATGATCACACTGGCTTGGACCACGCTCCGACGTAGAGCGACAATGAGTGTTTAAATCGCTTGTGCACAAATGGGTTGCTTGATTGTGTCCGGGCTCCGTTGCCGTGAGTCACTTCACGTGCCGAGTCGCATATCTGGTTATTGACGTCTGCGCGACATGCTCGTGTTTGCTGCCTGTTTTCCTCGGTTGGCAAGCCGGTCAATCGCACAGGCGTGGGGCGTGAGCGCTCGTCCAAGTTAGACGGGTTTCATAGCGATCACATCTACCTTTGCCATCCAACGTCTACCATGGCTGCCACGAAAGGATCGTGGTTCTCAAACAGTATCTTGAGGAGCCATGCAGCAACACTGCCGACACAGCAGAAGGATGCTGTGCGCAATGATCCGAATACTGTGATCTCTTTCTATGAAAAAATTCCCATTGAAGATATTTCTCTGCCTCAATTTGAGGAATGGGCCATCGCCCGTCTCAGAGGTGCGCTGGGCCGCTTCAAGCTGCAGATGCTTCGCAGACGTGCAATCGTTATTAGAAAGTGCCATTGCAGTGTTGAAAGGAATCGAGTTCTTCAAATCGCAAAATCGTAAGGAGGTGGAATTTCACTCCTGTGTGTCGAAGCTCTTGGAGAAGCACATGAAGGTCTGTCGAGGAGACTCATCGCATTAACGCTGCGTATCCGTACACTGATTTTGACACGCCTGTCACCATACTTTCCTTTACTTTCATTCAGGTTCCAGATGATCCTGCCGCAACTTTACTGCTGGATCGCTGCTCTCACTTCATCTTGCGGTTGGCGTTTTGCTGTACAGAGGAGCATCGGAGATGGCTTGCTGCACAAGAGTGCGACTTGTTCAGGCATCGATATGGGTCTCTTCATGCTCCTGAGAAGGTGTGCCTGGCCTTTGAGCATACCGCAATTGCCTAGTGCTCTACCAAGTGCCTGCTAACGTCCACGACTATCTCCACTTGACTCTTTGCGAAGGCTGAAATGTAGGGCTGATGTGCACCATAGGGCATGTGTTTATTATCATCAGCCGCTGCCCCGACCATACATCAAAGTCAGGGCTGCTGCGCAGACTTTGTGCCAGCCATGCAAGTTTGCATACGTTCTTGTCTGCGCTGCAGGCCGAATTCCTTAAAGCAAGGAACTTGCCGTACGAAAAGGCGAGCGAAGACGATGTGCGAGCATATAAAACGCAGCTGTCTCAAGTACTTCTCCATGTTGGCAAAAGCAGGCATGCAGAAACGTCAGAGCCAGTCCCGCTGGAAGACCTGATCAGTATGGACTTTCATCGTGTACCTTTTGACCAAGTGCGATGCTGGGCTAGACAGAGTGTGTGGAATCAGACAGAAGGGGTTGCATCCCTTGAGCTTCTGCATCTTTGCAGGTGCCGGACCTGGTTGCAACTAGGAAAGTGTTCTTGATGAAAGGAGTGGCTTACGTTCCCAGTGAGATGTTATCTTCAGTGGTTTCGGGCTTATTTCGTCAGCACATTAGCAAGTGCCTTGTTCTAACAGCTGGGCGGAGAGCGACTGCAGGGGATGGACAAGAGAGTGACCGACTTGCCCCCATTCTAACTTCCCTCACCACGAGGTCTGCATCCTCGCGTTCACGCCCTCAGTGCAAATGGCTGCTTGCCTTCCGTGTATCATCACCCCGCTGCTATTGGGAAGACAGACCATGACCTTGCGCAGATTGCAAATTGTACATGCGGCGGTCAATCATGCGTTGATCGCGCAGTACAGCAACAAAGCTTCCTTCATCCCCTGAAGTGTGCATGCCGTGCAGGTATATCACGCATGAAGTCAGCGGAGCTGCGCACCAAGCCGGTAGCGGTCCACAGGTGACTCTTAGTCAGATTCCAGCACTCGCGCAGAAGCAATTCCCACTTTGCATGCAGCACCTGTATGGCTCCCTCATGTCAGACCACCACTTGCGGCATGCTGGTCGCATGCAGCTGGGCCTCTTTCTCAAAGGGGCTGGCCTGACAATGGAAGAGAGTTTGTTGTTCTGGCGGCAAGCCTTTGCAGCTCGCACATCAGGAGACCGGTTTGAAAAGGAGTATTCGTATAATGTGCGTCACAGCTATGGGAAGGAAGGTAGTCGGAAGGATTATGAGCCTCACAACTGCCGGAAAGTCATCTTGGGTGGCAACCCAGGCGTAGGGGAGGCGCATGGATGCCCGTTCAAGACCCTGGATGCTGCTGCACTTCGAGCATCAATGTCACGTGCAGGAGTGCCAGACGAGTGCGACCCTCCTTGCCATTGTGTGATGAGTTGCCGCTTTCATGCGACATACGATGGGGACCAACTCTTCTCGGTGCACTTCTGCAAGCCACACAGGCTGAATGGTGCCCTACATCAAAGGGTCGCGTTCTCGGCGGTTGCATGACATTCATGTGATCGGTGCTTTGTGTGTCAACAGCATTACAGCACAACTCGCCCTGTGGCAAACGTGTGCCAAGCAGCCTGGCCAAAACTTATTGAACAATACATCTCTTACAGGGCAGCTTCTGCGGCTCTGGACAAGGCGAAGGATGGTCACTATCAAATTGCATGCGAGTGCGTATTTGAGGGGCTGTTCGGGGAAAAGCCTAACGAAGCCGTTACACACCCCAACCGATATCTGACAGATGCATTGGAAACACAGCAGCGCAGTCAGTACGCGGGAGCAGTGACTCCTGTTGAGGGTGGGGCTGTGCAAGTGACTCAGGGCGGTTCGTCCGCAGGGACACCAAATGCCATGACAAGTCCAGGGCTGCTTTCTCCAGGAACAGCGATGAGCTTGCAGCAGCAACAGTCATTCATGCGGACACCGATCAACGTCACACCGAAACTTGGTGGAGATATGGTGCAGACAATGCATACTCCTGCGCAGCAGGAGGCAGGCACACCACCGCCAGCGATAGCTGGATCCCCAGTAGCTGGGTTGCACAAGTCAGCCTAGAGCTGTGTCGATCGATGGTTAATTGCACACCAACATGTGCCATGTAATGTTACCCCTACTTGTCCTGTCTGAAAAGGGGCGTATCGGCAGCGCTCAGTGTGGTGCAACCAGCGCTGTGTAGCGCATGCATGTCCAACAGGCATGCGAAGAAGAGCAGATAGGCGACCAGCTTCAGGCGTTTGTGAACACGCTGTTGTGTCCCAGTCGGGGCCCAGGAGGACGCAGCATCGTCATAAAATCTTTGGCATCTGTTGGGCACATTCTGTACACTTGCGTGTTGGCACGTGGCCCCCTCACCCCGGCGAGCCGGGTCAGCAGAGCTTCTCATTGTCACCCAGTGTACGCAGCATCCGCGTCAGGCCATCATGCCCTCGCGCCAGCCAAACGCCCCCGCCGACGCAAGCAAGCACAATGCGACGTCGATGCTGCAGTTGCGATGCCGTTCGTGCTTCCTTCGATGTAGCCTGCAATATGGAGAAAGTCTGCTTGAACACAGTTGTCGTACAGTTTCTCTCTTGACGATGCTAAGTCGGAGGTCATCAAGGAGCTGCAGGCAATCTTGCCTGCTTCTGTGAAACGATTCATGAAGGAAACGGGCTATGACAGTCTAGTCACTCATTGCTTGCTGTATTTCATTGCGACCTTCCAAAGAGACTTGCTTCAGAAAGGCTTGGAGAAAGCTCATAGGCAGCACATGGACAGCTACGACCCAGTTGCAGCAGTCTCGAAACTCGCCTCGTTGGAGCAAGAGGCCCGCAGGCTAAAAGCTGAAATATCTCCCTTGTATGCCATGGTGCGGTTTGTATGTGCATGGGCACGCATGTCAACATGGATGAGCACCGCGAATGCAAGCCAGACTGCACTGATGACTGCTCTGCAGATAATCATGCGGTACTCCAGCTATCAGCACGTCAACCGGGACCGTCTTTTCTTTGAAGGGCTCTACATCACAATCATCAATATTTGCGATGATGCATTCCATGCACTTGGCAACAGAAGCGAAATTGAATTGTTTCTAGGACAGCTGTTCCGTGGCAGGCATTTCAATCTGTATGATGCTCTGCAATGTCCAACACAGTCCATCTGTGCTAGAGCTAGATTGGGATTGGAATCACTTAGCATTCTGTTTCTTGCTTGTATACAAATTCACGCGCAGCACATACTGCCAGATCAGTCGTGCAGGTACAGGCGGATCAATGCTCCAGCGCGTTCAATTGACACACTTTCCTTGAAAGAAGTCTATGCCATCAAACACGAGACTGCCAATCGCGCGCTGAACTCCAAGCTGCTATCGTCACTCAATGCCAGACCACAGTCTCTGAACATTTCCGCAGCAGCAGTGAACAACTCGCCATTGATATCTAACTTTATCTCGTCTGTCATCACGGCGCGGGCCCTCATCAAAGACCCTGAATTTCGGAAAACTAAGAGTATGAGTCTCCAAATGTTGTTAATGTGTTGCTGCCGAACACCGTGAGTTCCTGTAGCCGCTGAACAATCAGCATTTGCAACAGTGCAAGATGCCGCAAACATGAGCACATCGAAGGCACGCGCACCTGGAGTGCAACCCAAACCCTCTAAGACTGCTGCGCGGCCAGCAAGGCTCTGTGTTGGAGTGGATTCAGCTTCCACAGATGTCTCCACAACTCCAACGGCATATCCACCTGCCTCACAGCAGGGCAAACTCCCATCGAATGGATTACAGACAGCCACAACGTCAGGATCATTGGATATGGTAAATGCATCAAGTTGTCATCACGCTTCCACAGTCACTGATCATCCTGCAGGTGAGCATGTTCCACCTTGGAGCGGAGAGTGCTTTGCCTGCAGTTCAACCCTCCAGTCTGCCATAGAGCTCAATGCTGCCGATACACCACGAAAACAAACAGTGCAATGCAGGTGACCTGGGCAGTAAACAGTTTGTTGGGCCTGGGTTTGAGAACTTGGGATTTCTGTACGATGATACGATGGGTGACCTGGAAGATCTTCGTGAATACTGCATATCTGGGCGACACCCGAAACTTGAGCTTCGAAAATCTAGCAGGAGGACCATGACAAGGGCAGAGTCCAGTCTGTCCACGAGAAGATCATCACCATCTGGGTCAGTTGTGGAAGACTGAGAGAAATTCGGAAATAGCTATGGTCACCAACTTCGCGAAAGACATGTGCTGATGTCTCGAGGGCTGGACTTTGGCGGTGGTATGGAGATGCACTGGTTGAGATTGTAGGGTCTACGCAAGCGCTGTCGGTAGGAGATGTGAAAGCTACGCCTGGCACGGGGGCTGGTCCATACATGTACGCGTGACCGGTGCCATATGCCTGCATCATGCATGCTGGGTCAGTACATGCGCTCATGCTGCCATGGAATTCGGCATCACCAGAAGTGCATCAACAAGGGTGCTCTGGAATAATAACAGATCAATGCACTTCATCGTTTTGATGCATATCGCATCTTGTGACAGTCCGCCGATTGGCAGAACAACAACGTGAGATGCAAGTACATGTACAGTACATGTGATGCTGGACTCTTTCTAACAGACCCATTGCACCGAGCAAGCTACATTGGCAACGAGTATGCCGTCTGCTGGATCATGGCCCTACCTCCCCTCTATGGCGGCACGTGCCAGGTAATGATGAACCTCAACCAACAGCTAGTCCACCACCAGCATGATTCGATTAAGCAAAGTACACTCGCTGACATGACAACTTCATGCACCGTATTGCCCGGCTTCAGGATCTTGGGTTCATCATGAATGATGGGCGCCATGAACGCATGCATTGGCACATCGCTTGAATCGCAATTACATGGCAGCCACACCTTGCGGGGGGGAAAAGCAGTTTTAGAACACCATCTCTCTTGTATGTGTCATGCCGCAGACCAAAGAGGCGGACGTGGCCATGCATGTGTGTCTATCTTGTGCTCCTTGGTGCTCACTTGTGTCGGCGGTACTGTTCTAGGTCGCTGTGCTGGTTTACGCATCAAATTGGTATAACAAATGCATTGGCCTCACTCCGCCCCACGGCTCATGATGACAATGACATAGACTACGTGGTGTTGGTACCAGAATTTTACGAACAGTGCAACACTGTCAGAGTTGCGTGATAATGAACGGGAACTGAGTACATCGTCTACAGCAGTACAACTACACAATAGTCACAGGGTTTCCCTCGATCGAGCCGCAGCGGCACACACAATGCGTGCATTTATGCCCACCAACTCTTTCTGCACACTGCGTGCGATCAGAAACCGCAATCAGAAACTGCCAACTACTGAGAGCAAATTCGGGGCCTGCCAGGCATGCACTATCCAGCAGCAGGAGAGATATTCCAGTTTTGGGGTTCAAGTTGCCTGTAGTGTTGGATAAAAACGTCGGCCGAGCTGGTCCACGGGCTGCCATCCTTAACACTGTCTCCGATCCGCGCATAGACAAAAAAAAAAGAAGATCGTCAATATCTGCATTGCGGTATTGCAATGACCCAGGGCGCATCTCACTCCACATCGAGCTTGCCGGGAGACACAATATATCGAAAGTGAGCATGTGTGTACACACCAGATGTGATAATCCCAACTGTACGTACCGCACAGCTGTGACGTGCATGTAGGAGATGTGCACTCGCTTGGAGTTCTTGACACTGTGGAATCTCAATCATGGTCTGTCTCTGTCAGCTGCACCAGCTGCCGTGCAAATGCAGTGGTGTCAGGCCGAGTGGCAAGCATTTCAGAGCCACCATCTGGCAGGAGAGCATTTTCCTCTCGTCCATCCTTCAAAGATGCCATGGATGGTTGGCGCACTACCACCGTGAGTGTCCTGCGCCAGTACACTGGTAGCAGATCGTATGAATGGGTCACGAACTGTGTCACAGTGTGCATCTCGAACTGTGTCACAGCAGGGCATTTGATCCCCTGTCACTGGATTTGCAAGATGTGTGAACACATAGCATGGCGTGACGAACAGGCCTTTTTTCCCCATTTTTCTCATGCTGTATGTTCCGCACCGACAGCCAGGGTTCTTGCAGATGTCACGCACTCTCAACTGATCAAGGGAAGGGCGTGATGTGTTACACTGCGACAGATCTAGGACTCAAGGGCGTGATGTGTGAGAAGAAGCTGGGGATGGCTACATACCTGGGCAGACGTCGTTCTCACAGGCCGCACCACAAGTGGCACATCAATGACATGTCTAAATGCTGGTATGCGGGTTAAGCCTGGCAGGTGCAGTAACATACTGCAGCATGCATAGTCCGCAGCAATGTGGCGCATCATTTCCTGCCAGCGTGGATTAGCCCCATGCTTGGCGCGGTACTCCGAATATACAAAGTCCTAGCTAAAGTTAGTCACTGCCACAGAGACAATGGCGGCGCGAGCTGCAGCTTGGCAGGCGATTGGAATCACACCGGTGACAACAAGATTGATGTGGTTGCTGACAAGCCAGGATGTCTCATTCTGCAGCGGAGATACTGCAGGCACTGTGGCTCCAACGATGCCGGATCAACACAGGAATAGTCAATGCGGTGCTACGATGTCAGCGTACATTGCACAGGATGAAGACGTTCCAGCTCAACGTCTGAGAGGGGTTGCATTCCAGCAATTGTTCCTCCGGGTACAGGGTGACCGGTCACACTCGCCGAGCCTCGTGTTACACAGTAATAGATCTAGGACTCAGCAGCGCCGAGGCAACAGACCAGGCAACAAGCAAACAGACAGACCAGCCACCGTAAGCACCAAGGCCACTCGCCGCACGAGCAAATGCCAGAACGAACTAGCGCCGGCTCGAAAGCAGACACACACCACGCAGTGCCACGCAGCCCACGCGCACACCAAACACAGTCAGCACTCGCCGGGCCCACCAGTGGGCGCTGACTCGACAGTAGCAGTCTGCACGGGCGCGCCGGCGCGCGCTACAGCCATCTCCGAGGCCGCGAGGCACCGGTCCCAGGGGCTGCAGCCACAGCCAGCCCGGCAGCACGAGCGATGTCCGGGAAGGGGGGCAGAGGAGGAACGGCGGAGGTGCACTGGGAGGAGGGAAGAGGGAGGGAGGAGGAGGGACAGGTGCCGGGGGGGGGCGGGGGGATAGCCGAGCCTCCTGTACTCGTCCAATGATGCATTCATGTCAACGGTGAAGGCATGAGCCTGCAGTGCACCACTGCCGAAGATCCTGGTGCAGTCGAATTTTGATTTCTCCTCTTCCATCACCTGGCTCTGGAAGAACAGCCCAATTCTTGTGCTCAGATGGCAATCACCTCACACAGGCCCTTTGCAATCAGGCACATTACGACCTGCATATTGAGAGATATCGTACGTCAAGCCGCTGTTGCACAGGACAGAGCTACACTGCGCCACGACCTCCTGAGGATTCTTGTTCCTGGTGCGGTCACGGCGACGCAAGCGTCGGCAAAGTAGCTAGGAGGTTTGGATTCCGTCCGATTCAGGGTATTTAATCTGACTTGTAGCTCTAGGGACCAACACCATCCTGTATGAACAATTGGCCGCCTGATTCGCAAGCGGGAGTCTCACATCGCATCTTCTGCCTCAGGATCCACGCATCACCGCTTGCGCTGTTCCGTGACGTTGCTGGATGGAGCACAACACTCGGTGTGTGGGTGCGGTCGTGTCGGTTGTGCCGGTTCGTTGTAGCTGTGCGCCTGAGACTGCTGCTGCTTGTTGCTGCCTGCTTGCGGGCTTTTGGTTGTCTGCTTGCCTACTGTTGCCCTCGAGCGCTGCCGAGCTCTTGCGTTGATCTCCGTGTAACAACACTCGGTGTAACAACACTCGGATGTGCCTATAGATACATGCGGATGCGCCGGCAATATAGCGCTATATTAATTACCACCCGTACTGTAAGACGCAGCGACGAGGTAAATGAGCACCCTTTTCGACCAAAATCACGCAACAATGCAGTAACAATGCACTAACAATGGCTAGATGGCGTGTTTGCACGGCATGCCGCGGCAGTAGTGGTAGTGGACGCTCCTCCCTCATTTACGACCACATGGCCATATGTACTCTTACATCGAGGGGCTCCGAGCCAGTGCACCAAGCGAGTGTACAACTAGATTCTAGACTCACATGGCCATATGTATACAGGAATTCTTGCAAGGTCTTCAGACACGATCCCGTCAGACACGATCGCGGTGGAAGGTGAGATTCGAATGTCAGTTTCAACTTGGATCGTACGCTTGGAAGTTACACAGATTCACCCCTTGTATGTTCGACATGACGCCGGCGGCATGAGTTGTGAGCATGTGCACAACTGGCCGATGCGCAACTGTCCCTCCGGCTCCCCCTCTCCGCCGGCAGCCATGTCTCCGTCATGTAAGGCATGCTTGTGAAGCTACACGCACAGAATTGCATGTTCCACAATCAACCAGCACCTGCCAAGTGGCCAACAGCAGACGGGATCTGGCCATGATCTAGGCCACACCAATGGTGTTGATCAGAGGGCTGTCCCATGCCCAATTTCTCAAATGACGCGATTATTGCTGTCCCAACGCTTCCGCGGAAGACCCGACTCCGTGATTGGGTAACTCTGCCCACATAGCGGCCTAAACTACATGCCTGGCATTGACATCGGAGCGTGTGGCAGGCGTGGACTCCCTCTCCCTGCCGCCCGGGCGGCCCACGGGGGTCCGCCGAGTGCCGACTGTGCTAATGGCGGGTACCCCACGCCATTGCGTTACAGATCGCAATGACCGCACACTCCCGCTGGCAGTGCCTGCAAGCCACGCTGGATTCATAGGGACTGCCAGCCGCCGCAGGTTTTGTAGACTATGGATGCATGATGGTAGTGAGCAAGGGGCAAACCCATGCTTTGGTAGCGGTGATACCGTGGATCAACGTAGGGCCGCCGCATGCCGTGCGGCGGTGTACCGTGCACGAGGGTGTTAGGCTATTGGTGCGCTACCTTTTGGGCCAACATGCTGACCAGTGTCCGTGTTGACATTGAAATGGTCCTTTGTGAGCGGTGTCTGTCCTCGGCGCTGCTGAGGTCCACACTTTTGTGTTGCGCGTAACACATCTGAATGGCCTCTTTTAGCGATTCTTGAGCATGCGCCTGCCTGTGCGCTTTGAATTGCAATTGATGTGCCGTACATGGTCTGGAAGTCACGCATGGCGCTTGCTGGCCCTGGCACTACTACATACATGATCAGGCCTGCCACTGGCATGGCAATGCCATGGTCCAGCTCCCGAGTCAGCTTGGTGCACAGCTCACACCCCTCAACTTGTGTGGTGGGCCAGCCGACATGTGGCCGAAATGCTCTGCAGATGCCGTCTTGTTGCATTCAATGTCCCATTGCATTCAAAGCAATTAGGATTGTGTTGCATTTAGTGAGCATGCATGGATGGCCTTGTCACATCTGCTGGTTGCCCGCATCGCCACTATACGATGTGAACAAGTGCGTCTACCTGCATCATGAGGTCGTTAGAAAATGCGAAGCATTCAGCCCTGGGTAGCGATGTCAGCGTCGGGAGGGACGTAAACAGATGATGATGCAGGCCCCAAGGCTGTCGTGGACAGGTCATGTCCGGCGGCTCACCTTCCTTGACAGCAGCGGTCTCACAGGAGCGCTCCATTCTTGGAAGTAATACACTGTACGCCAGCAGGCTGACTGAAGCGCTCGCCCAGTGCAGCCCCTAGGCCCAGCTGTTGTGCTGTGAGAGCCGTTCAAGTGACAAGAGCCATGCCCTGATCCACCCGCGCCCCATACGCATGTGTGTTACCTTGGTGAGCCTTCGTGGGTCCATGCGTGCCAGCAGGCCTAAAACATAGGCTGGCCATAGCAACATCTAGCAGCGGCGCGGTGTTCTGCACCATGCGCATCAGTGTGGACGCCAGCGAACAGCCACTCATCCCACAAGCATGTGAACCCACAACGGCCAAAGCAACAGTGACACGCCGAGATTTTGGCTGTGACCAAAGACATAGCTGTGTCTGTGGCGGTAGCGATCGGCCTGCCAGAGGAGCTGGCGGGTGCTGAGCACTGGCTCGATAATTATCATGCCTGCCAGTGGCATCAGGGCGTATGCTGAGGTGCACATGGAACAGGGCATGGTGCTTAACATGGCCGGGCGACCGATCGGCATCGTGCGTGTGATGTCCGGCCAGTCGCGGCTACAAGTGCATGTTGTTGGTGAGCAGGGTCACGTGGGTGTGGCCTCTCCTATTCACCGTATGTATTCTGCACCTAGCCCAGCTTCGCGTGCATCGATACTGTTCAAGCTGCTTGCTCCACTTCGCAACCAATCCTATGCGCAGGCAGCCCTGCATAACTGCGGCGGCATCCTCTTGCATTCATGACCATGATCGGTAGGCATGTGAGCTGTGGCGATGTGGACCAGATCAACTTGGCCACAAAGTATGGTGAGTGGGCGCCAGGACCCATCTGTTATGGCATGACGTGTTGCTCTGCTCACAGTAGTCAATGGATGCTGGCAGCACTGTGCTCGCTAGCAACCGCCAAGTCACTGCACATATGGCATCCTCATCGCACAGTGGCCTTAAACTGCATATTCAGGCCATCAACGACGCCATGTCGTGCGAGGTGACCTGTGTGCCACAACGCCATCTTATGCACCTCTAGCTGCTGCCCACCCAGTGCCGAGTCGCACATCCATGCGAAGTGCCAAACGCGTCAGTCTCGTCATCACCTCCGTTTCCCACACCACTGGGCTGCTACAGCTAACTTCTATACGCCCAAAACTGCTGGCAATGGATAAGCCTGTCAGTCCGCGCGCTTTGTGCAGGCACCACTCCGCTGTACCTGCGCAAGGACCCTGCGCGCAAGGACCCTGCACGCAAGGACCCTGCGCGTTGCATCACGCCTCACTGACTCAATCAGCGCCCACTACAGGTTTCCCCCAAGGGCGGCGCTGCTGCCACCATCGGCGCCACGTTGCATCGCATGCGCAGTAGCAAGCACCCAACGCTGCGCGACTTGGCTGCACTGGCCGCTCAGCAGGTGCCGCCTTCCGCGCACGCCGGATTCCACCTGCGGTGGTGGCACCTGGAACAAGCCACAGCACAGACGTACCTAATAAAAGCACTGTGGGTAGCATCGAGGTTTGGCCGGGCTTTTCCAACATCATCCCGGGCGCCATGAACTCCTGTCGACATCCGGTCAATGGCGATGCCGCTTGCGGGGCGGTGTAGACAGGGTTGCGCCAGCACACAGGGCATGCGCTGCGGTCTCATGCAGGTGCATGGTGCGGTCATGGAGCATGCCAGGGACGTGCGGGACACTGTCAGCTGCAGCGACACGTGCGTCATCATGCGGGGATGCGACGGTGGCGGCGCTGCAACTGTTGCTGACGTCCGGAGCTCTAGACTCACTGTACCAATGTACAACTTGACCAGTAGCGCCGCCACCATCGCCTGTGCTTCATGGCAGCAACGATCGTCGCTGCCATGATGCATGGGCGATGGGTGAGGCGGTTCTGATGGGCATGCTGTTTGGGCGGTGCCGGGGCAGCATGAGCCACTCTCGAGAGGAGTCTGCCTTGCCCGAGGCCGTGTTTCAGGGGGCGAAAGTGCTGCTTCAGGTCCTCATGGAAACTGCATAGCTGTCCACGAGTGCGCGGGCCTGCGGAGCATCTTCGGTCTGTTGTGAGCTGCATGTCTCCGTTGAGGGAGATGTACATTTGCACAGCTTCAGATCATCATTGCGCTTCAGAGACAACATACATATTCGACATCGCTTGTGTGGTGATGGTGTATCACGGCATATGCAACAGCGCGATGGTACATAGACAGTAGCACTTAGCCCAGGGAGCAACTGCCCTGAGGATGTCCGGACAGGAAACAAAACTAAAGCCACCTATTCGTCGCAATTTGGTTCTCGGAGGCATCGCCCGTCACGCAGAACCACGAGGATCAAGACGGTGCAGAATCGAAGTCGACAGGCGTGCCAGAGTCTCAGAGACTCCCTGGCGCCAACCGTTCCACCTGACATGGCAAGAAGTGTGCCTGCATTTGGTTGCCGATGTTGCCTTCGACTGTGACGGTCCAATGAGTGTTGTGCAAGCAAGCTACACATACATCCTGCACACGCGAGCAGGGACCCAATGTCATTCACGGTAATGCACGATAGCTGAGCTGGTTCAACAGGACAGCATGCTGTTTGAGGTGCCGCGTCGAGAAATCAGTGGAGCTGTATGCACCACCGCAGTAACGATGGATCGCGATGCCGCTTCAGCCACGCGTGGCCACGCAGTGAGGTCCGAAGGTCGTAGAAACATCATGGCATCTGCGCGCTACGACACGCTCTCGATCCAACAAAAGCAATGCATATGAAACAGCACATCCGCAGCACTGTTTGTGCTCCCCTGTCGCTCGCCGCCAGTTCCATAACGTTTCAGTTCTGACTCGAGTCGACTGCACCTCCACGCTGGGCCCTTCCTGGTTGGAATAGCAAATACGTCAAGATGCCATCTGCCAGGCAAATAGTTCCGCTTCTTAACAGAATCCTTGTGGAGAAGCTTGCACCAGCATCGAAGACAGTTGGTGGCATCATGCTCCCCGAGACGGCGGTGGCCAAGGTGCCGTTCCTTGATTGACCAGCGTGCGTTCAACAACAGAGCCACCAGGACTTTGACATAGTCACTTCAAGCATATTTACTTTATGTGGTATGTCAACGCAGCAGTGCATCGTTCAGCCCAGGCTGTATCTTGCCTTCCATCGGTGCTGTTATCATAAACTCATGCTCACCCGCATTGCGACGACAGACGGGTCCTTCTCGGCAGCTGTAAATGACTGCATCAGCGCTTGCCTTCTTCTGGGGCTACCGTAGATATGGTGCTGCACCGTATGTTGTCTGCCTGGTCTATGCGGAACACAAGCAGGTCTTTGTACAACACGGGCACCACAATGCCATGCGTCCCAATAAGACAGTGCCGGTATGTTGCAGCTTCAAGAGGGTGTTGTCATCGCGGCAGGTCCAGGCCTGAGGACGAATGAGGGTGTCACCCTCCCCATGTCGTTGAAGGCAGGTGATCGGGTGGTCCTGCCTAGCTATGGTGGCACAGAGATGAAGCTAGAAGATAAGGATGTTGTGCTGTACAGCGAAGACGACATTCTGGCCAAGGTAAACCACGATGCGTGAAGGGAATAGAAGGTCCATGGCACACATGCAGGCCCCTCGCATGTGTCGCTACAGCCACCTGGGACCAACTCTCCCGGGCATTGAGGGCAGCAGCACTTGAATGTATGGCGCAAGTTTAATATGGTTGTACCTGGTTTCAGTTGTAACATGCACAATACGCCATGCATGGTGCAGGTTTGGCGGTGCCCTGTCATGCATTGAATGGTTTCACATGGACAGTGTCGTGGGTGGTAATTTGTTGCTCCTCCTGCATAGGCCTAGGGGACATGAGTATGGTCCCTAGCACGCAGGCAACAGCCTGTCGGCGGGTGTCGTTGAATTTGCCATGGTCATCTGAAAAAGTTCGCACAGGTACAGTAGCGCGCGGGTACTGCATTCGATTACCCGAGAGCTATGCCGGCTCATGACATGCTTGGCAACACAGCATCTGTTCCCGCTGCGACTTTCTGCAGCTGCGTCTGATTCATTCATGAAAGTGAACAGTGCCCATGCAAAGGTTATGTCAGAACGGACAGCTAGAGCCTGTGTACTCGTTGTGACATGTGCTGGTCTAAACAATGTCACAACTAGAAGTGAGGGGCCTGGATTGGGTCGTTGCTGGAGATGATCATCTGCAGTGTGTTTTGCGGGGTAGATGTGTACAGATTCCTTAATGGCCTGGTGAATACTGCATCGATGGATTACCTGCCTCAGCTTGCAAGCCACACTGCCTAGGGAGCAGCCGGCCATACTTATTACCCTACTCACACCGTCCACTGCCCCGAACAATTAAAACAGCGCACACATGCATACCTGTGCGCGATGGCGCTCATGCGGCGGGCGAACCGAGGACGTCCAGCCATGTGCATGGTGTGCACTGATCGAGAAGGAAGCCCGTGGGTTGTTGAAGGAGGTTGTTCAAGCACTCGCAAAATTGTACGGAGACTTGCCAGATGAAACGTAATTGTTGCCGAATTACAAAATATTACTCGTTTGTTTCAGTGCGCCAGACTGTACATGGGCTGCACGCTCAGCTGCAGTTCAGAGTCCGGCGAGCGACGGAGATGCATCGCGAGAGGCACGAGCATTTGATACAACTTTCTGATCTAGAATGCATACACCTGCATAATGTGTGCACACTCTGTCTAGCGCTCTGCAAAACATGCACGACTTGTGCTGCTGCATGCGGCTACATATTGCCGGGCTCCCGGCTCCCGCTGCACACTAGTTTTGCGTCCGTGCAACAACTGAGGGTTCAGGAGTGATGCGCTGTGACACTAAGCATATCAGCGCGGTCTGCTTGCCCGCTACTGCGAGACGGCTGCATACTGCCCTGCGTACGAAGATGTCCAGCACACAATCAGGTACTAGCATCATGTACTACACATACTTTATCATAGCTACTGTGAGGCGGTCAACTTGGCTAGCGCCGTCTGTGGACCGGTCCTATTGCCGGTGTGTCTAGAGCGCAACCAGACCCGCGATCGAGCGCTCGCGAGCCTAGACTCGCGAGTCTAGACTCGCGAGCCTAGGCTACATATGTGTGAGTATAGACGCTCGCGGCGCAAGCATGTGAACACAGTCACTCCTTGTCAACGCTGCAGCACCCCGCTGCAGCACGTCTACGTCGACATTCTCAAGCAGCATTTCTATCATGTAACGCGTTGTAACGTCTTCAGATCATCTGACTAAATAATCATCATGTATATCAGGCTCTCGTGATTTCCTCCCTCGCGTGCGCCAACCAGCGCCGTTGCCCAACAGAGTCGACGTCGGCACATCGACTTGCGGTGTGGTGTGTCATCAGTACGCACGTACACATACCCACCAGCGCAGGCTGGCCCCGCGTCTGGTCGTGCTGGCCCGCCCTGCCTTCCCGTGGGCTGCCACGGGGAGAGCGATGCGGCGCCGCCAGTGCCCTTCGCGCCCCGTCCCTCAGGCGCCTGTCAGACATCCGGAGGGGGAGGGCTGGTACGCCCTGCTCTCTGGGGGGGTTTGAGCCCCCGGGCTCTCATGTGCGGGGGACCCGTGATGGAGTGCTCGAGTGGGGCCGGTTGCAGTGGGGGTGCTGCTGTTGGGGGGTTGGTGGTGGCCGGGTTTGCTGGGGTGGGCGGTAGTGCGCAGTGTGGCTGGTGGTTGCTGTGTGCGGCTGTGGCGTGGGTGCCGTGGTGGTGGGGTGCGGGAGTGCGCATGTGTGTTACACAGTGATAGATCTAGGACTCAGCAGCGCCGAGGCGATAGACCAGGCAACAAGCAGACAGACCGGCCACCGCAAGCACCAAGGCCACGCATGTGTGTGGATGCGTGGGTGTGGTTGTGTCGGCTGTGTCGGTTCGTTGTGGCTTTTCACCTGAGACAGTTGTTGCTTGTTGTCTGCTTTCGGGGGTTTTTGTCGTAATTCAGTTGACCGTAGCCCTAAGGCACTGTGGGATCTAAGCACGCTGTAGCTGTGCGCAGGGGGTCGCACTGTCACATACCTGGCTGGTGTACAGGCTCCGCTGTGACAGGCGCTCTTCAGTCTTTGGAATATAGCACGTGAGACTTTTAGCAGAAGAAGAGTGATTACACGTTGATCGGTAGAGCCTATATAAGCGTTCAACCAAACGTCTCATACGGATACGATCAGAATCATTGTCTGATGCACGCAATCTAGCATGCATTGCTCGTGCATATGGTAAGCCATCGGTGCATGGCGTCCCATAGCCACTCCGGAACAGCACCGTGCATCCATGCATACATGGTCACCGTAGTCCTGTGTATGCCACCATGCATGGTCTCCGTAGTCCTGTGCATGGCTGGATCACGACACTCCCCCTAGACTAGGCTTGTACTACCGCAAGCTGTAGTCTACTTGTAAATTTTGCCAGTGCTGGTCCCGCCAACACCTTCGTGAACATATCAGCTAGCATGTCTACCGTGCTAACCCAGCTGATAGTCAACTCATCGAGTTCTACGAACTAACGGACTCTCAAGTCCCTTACCCTGATGTGCTTGGAGCGGTCACTAGAGATGGGGTTCACTGCTAGCAAGTTGGCACTCTTGTTGTCACCCCACAGAGTTGGCTTCACAGCCGACAACCCAAGATCAGTGCACAACTGCTTTGCCCACATCACCTCATTGGCTGCTGAACTCATCGCAATAAGCTCTGCCTCAGTCGTGTCACCAGCCACAATAGTCTGCCTCTTCGAACGCCAGAACACACAGTTCCCATGCATCCGGACTATCACTCCTGACACGCTCTTCAAGCAAGCACCATTGGCGAAGTCAGCATCCGTAAATGCTTCCAACACCTCACATCCCCCATTGGAGCCACTAAAGGTCAAGCCAAAGTCTATGGTCCCTCGCAGGTATCTCAGTACGTGAAGGACACCATTCCAATGCCATTTGGCACTCCCAGCCATATGCCTGGCCAAGACATTAGCCGGAAACGCGATGTCTGGACGCGACACAACTGCCACATACTGGATGCTTCCTACGGCTTGCATAAACCTCTTATGCTCTACGACTGTAGCCTTTGCCTGGCTAGGATCTTCCTTTAGACTAAACATTTTCTGCTTGGGTACCAACGGAGTTGGTGCCCGTCTGCACTCACTCATGCCAAACCGCTTCAGCATGTCCCTGATGCTCTTTCTGTGTGTGATGGTGATAGTGCTGTCGTAATTCAGTGGACCGCAGCCCTAAAGGCACTGTGGGATCTGAGCACTGTGTAGCTGTGCGCAGGGGGTCGCGCTGTCACATACCTGGCTGGTGTACAGGCCTCCGCTGTGACAGTGCGCTCTCAGTCTTTGGAATATAGCACGTGAGACTTAGCAAAGAAGAGTGATTACACTTTGATCAGTAGAGCCTATATAAGCGTTCAACCAAACGTCTCATACGGATACGATCAGAATCATTGTCTGCGGCACGCAATCTAGCATGCATTGCTCGTGCATATGGTAAGCCATCGGTGCATGGCATCCCATAGCCACTCCGGATCAGCACCGTGCATCCACTCCATGCATGGTGACCGTAGTCCTGTGCATAGCTGGATCACAACACTCCCCCTAGACTAGGCTTGTACTACCGCAAGCTGTAGTCTATCTCTAAATTTTGCTAGTGCTGGTCCCGCCAACACTTTCGTAAACAAATCAGCTAGCATGTCTACCGTGCTAACCCAGCTGATAGTCAATTCATCGAGTTCTACGAACTCTCGGACCCTCAGGTCCCTGACCCTGATGTGCTTGGAACGGTCACTAGAGATGGGGTTCACTGCTAGCAAGTTGGCACTCTTGTTGTCACCCCACAGCGTTGGCTTCACAGCCGACAAACCAAGATCAGTGCACAACTGCTTAGCCCACATCACCTCATTGGCTGCTGAACTCATAGCAATGAGCTCTGCCTCAGTTGTATCACCAGCCACAACAGTCTGTCTCTTCGAACGCCAGAACACGCAGTTCCCATGCATCCGGACTATCACTCCTGACACACTCTTCAAGCATGCACCATTGGCGAAGTCAGCATCCGTAAATGCTTCCAACACCTCACTTCCCTCATTGGAGCCACTAAAAGTCAAGCCAAGATCTATGGTCCCTCGCAGGTATCTCAGTACATGCTGGACAGCAGCCCAATGACACTTCGCACTCCCAGCCATATGCCTGGCCAAGACATTAGCCGGAAAGGAAATATCAGGACGCGACACAGCAGCCACATACTGGATGCTTCCTACGGCTTGCATAAACCTCTTATGCTCTGCGACAGTAGCCTTCTCCTGGCTAGGATCATCCTTCAGACTAAACACTTTCTGCTTTGGTACCAACGGCGTTGGTGCCTTTCTGCACTCACTCATACTGAACCTTTCCAGCATGTCACTGATGTTCTTTCTGTGTGTGATGGTGATAGTGCGAGCAGACCGATCACGTATGACCTCCATACCCAGCACATATCCCAGCTCCCCCAGGTCACGACCCTCAAATGCCTCAAGGATCCTGCTGATGGCATCGTCCATCTGCTCCTTACGACCGAAGATCAACAGATCATCGACCCATAGGAAAATAAGACATCGTCCTACTTTGCAAATAAACAGTGCGGGGTCACTGGCTGATCTCACAAAGCCCATTCTCAGCAAGAGCTCTGCAAGCGCCTTATGCCACTCCCTGGCAGCTTGCTTCAGACCATACAACGCCTTTTTCAGGCGCCACACCATACCAGACCCATCATCCAGTACAGGAGGTTGTGCCACATACACTTCCTCTTCCAGAACACCATTCAGGAAAGCTCACTTGATGTCTATGTGCCTTGTCTCCAGATCCTCCACAGCACAGACAGACAACAGAGCCCTGAAAGTAGCATAGCTACCCACAGGCGCCCAAGTCTCAAACAAATCTACGCCTTCTACTTGCGTAAACCCCCTGGCTACATATCTAGCCTTGAATCGCTCAATCTCACCCTTTGCTCCTCGCTTAATCTTAAGCACCCACTTGCCTGTCACAGGCTTCACTCCTGCTGGGCACCTGACTAACTCGAACACGTCATGTTCCCTTAAGGAGGTCAACTCATCAAGCATTGCTATGATCCACTGCTCACGATGGCAGCCTCTCATGGCTTGCTGCACCGTTGGATCGTCCAGCACAGCTTTGACCTTCTTCCTCGCAGCAGCTGCACGCCGGGACTCACTACGGCTAGCAGTCTTGCCACTGCTCGGAATCACCTCCTGCCCCGTCGTCTTTTCTGCATCAGGAGTCACACTGTCAGCCGTAGCAAACACTCCATCCGCCCAGTCACCGACGTCACTCTCCATATGGACTACTGTGGAGCTCCCAGCATCATCATGCTCACGTGCATCATCCGGGGAAATGCGCTCAACAGCAGCATTCTCACTTTCATTCACTCCCACAGCATGGACAGCAGGTCTTAAGGTTTTGCGAATCAATTTGAAAGGTTTTGGAACCCATCGAACCCTCACCTCTTGTGGTGGATCCAGATGTTCTCCGCTGCCTCCTGCGGCACTTGGTGCTAACTCTCCCCCTGAGCCAGCTCCGCCTGCCTCTACTCCACTAGGCACATGCCGTAGCTTGCCTTGCCCCTCACTATCAACACGCTGTGGCATATGCCGTGGCTCATCATGCTCCCAGCGTACTGCACGTCCTGACACCGCTGACCCTTGCCTTCGGTCGTACCTCCCGTGGCTATCAGGTTTCGCAGGTGGGGGTGGCTCACTCGACGCCTTGCCCATCGACCGTTGGACTCGCTGCGGTGAACGCGAGCGCGATCGAGACCAAGATTCTGAGGGCTCAGATACCCCTGGGTATGACTCAGCCGAGTCACTGGCAGCCTCTGGCTGTTCCTCCCCCTCAGACTCATCATTCTCACTACCCTGTGGCTCAATGCGGCAGCCACTCAAATCCAGCACAGCTCTATCCCGCGTAGGGATCACATCTCTCGGTCTCATCTCAGCATTGTGCGGACCGGATGGTTGCTGAACCGCATCATACTCCCAGTGTGGTACCCTGTTCACACAGTCCTCGGCCGTGTAAGCGCAACGCGCTGTCACCACTGCCTCACTGATCTCAGGCGTGTGCCACCGCTCATGCCTGGCTATCAGCTCAGAGCCTAAAACACGCGGTGAAAACGGCGGCTCACCCTCAGGCAACTCATCATCCGGCACATAGCGCCGATGCAACTGCCTGCCTGGTTCCCAGTGTGTGTGCCCCAGCGCTGGATGCTCCCCCTCAGCCCAATCCACATTTCTGCCCCTCTCTGGCATCATGTGATCACGACTGGCTGGTGGTCGCACTGCCCTAACACTAGTTGATCTCAACCATTTCTGCATGTTGGGCAAGAAACCAACGTCAGGTACTACACGAGTATGCTCATCGGGCATGATCTCGAATTCTCCCAGCTCGTAGTTCTCCAACATGACCGGATCCACCGTAGCTTGCTCCGACATGTGGAAACGTTTCGCGAACTCTCTCAGCAGAGCTGGTGGAGAAGCCGTATGCCTATACATACGCACTGCCCCCCCATTCCCTCGCTTCACGTAAGCTCTATCCATGTGAGGACCAGCACCCGGTCCCATATAGAAACCGAGCACTCCTCTCTCTTGGAGGTGCCTGAAGTCCTCTCTCCGGGCATACACATACATTGGACACCCGAAAGGCTTCACCTGGGCCACCACCAGATGGAACGTGTCCTCACTCACATTCCTGAACCATAACAGATATGGCACAATCTGCCTGACATCCACATTTTTCACACACTGGGCGACAAACTTCCCATCGCCCCTGGCCATACCCTCATCAGCCAGAGCCTGTAGACTCATCTGCTGAGCCTGAGCTCTCCTCGTCTGCAACTGTGCAGCTCTCACAGCCTCATTCGTTGACCACGGTTCATGACTGGACTGCACATGTCTCTCCTCTAGTTTCTGTTTGGCCTCCTTCCGCCTAACACCCTCTAGAGCCGTGCTAGGCGTCAGGTTATGCGCATGGTTCACACACATATACGCCTCTGGCCACAGAAATGCAGGCACAGCCGCTTGTAGCAGGCTTGCCCTCACACTCCTGTTCAGCACACCGATCTTTCTCTCCACCATTCCGTTGAATTATGCTGGCACGTGGCAGTGTACGTGTGCTCAATGCCACGCCACGCGAGGTACTGAGCCAGCTGGTTAGAGCTGAACTCACCACCCTGGTCAGTGTGCAGCCTCCGCACCCCAACCTCTCTATCATACACGATCTGAGTGCGGATTCGCTCAATCAGCAGGCATATCATTTCCGCAGCCCCACTCTTGGACTTCAGCAGAATCACATGGGAGTACCGGGAGTACTCATCCACCACTACCAGGATGTAGTTCATACCCCCGATTCCTACTGGCTTGATCTGCCCTGCTAGGTCAGCATGCAACACTTCTCCAGCATAGGTGGCATTCTCAGTCACCTTGCCCCCGTGCTGTGCTCTATCGCCACTTCTCTGTTCAGCCACGTGGCAACCATGACACTGAAGCGCTACCCCCGTAGGTTTCAGCATCTTCAGGTCATACAGTTGTGGGTTGTCTCTCATCAAGTGGAGTACCCGATTGCCGGCATGATGAAAAGCGATATGCACTAGGAATGATGGGTCAACCTGGAAGGAATATCCTTGTTCATTCGGTACACCGGTCACTGCAGCAACTTGCTGCTGCTCTCGCACCCATTTCCCGTTCCTATGGAACAAGTTATTCGCACTCGTCCAGGTTGCTCCTCTATCTACCGGCCGCATTTGCCATATCGGCCTGCCCTTCCCACAGAACCATGTCAAAGTAGGTTTTCCATCCTCATCCTCACCCTGCTCACAGTTCCTGTGGAAACCATAGCTCTGGTCATAAAACCCAGGCATCACTACCCGGTTTGTATGCTTGCCCGTGTGCAAGTATATCTCAGACTTTTTCAACGCCTTTGTTGAAAGGATGTTGATAGGACTAGCCGGAACCCAGTAAACGTTTGTCAACTCTATGTCTACTGGTGTGATAGTGCCCTGCTCACTCACATACTCTCCCAGATTAGCTCTGATCGTGCCCACACCATACATGTCTAGCCTGCCCTGGTCAAGAGGCTGACACTGCGGCATATCTGGTGGCTTGATCTCGCAAAACATATCATAGTCGAAACATATGTTTATGTCTGAGCCACTATCTATCAGGAAAGTGTATGGCATGTTGGTGTCGTGATCCAGCCATGCACAGGACTACGGTGACCATGCATGGAGTGGATGCACGGTGCTGATCCGGAGTGGCTATGGGACGCCATGCACCGATGGCTTACCATATGCACGAGCAATGCATGCTAGATTGCGTGCCGCAGACAATGATTCTGATCGTATCCGTATGAGACGTTTGGTTGAACGCTTATATAGGCTCTACTGATCAAAGTGTAATCACTCTACTCTGCCAAAGACTCACGTGCTATAATCCAAGACTGAGAGCGCACTGTCACAGCGGAGGCCTGTACACCAGCCAGGTATGTGACAGCGCGACCCCCTGCGCACAGCTACACAGTGCTTAGATCCCACAGTGCCTTAGGGCTGCGGTCCAATGAATTACGACATGGTATCGGTGATGTTTGTGGGTATTCTAGCGATGGTTGTATGCTTGCGATAGAGTCCAGGGGTCTACGGCTACGGCTGAGCGTCCCGATGAGCGATTCACACCGCTCTAGCGTTTAGCTGTAGAGTCCGTAGAGAGACTAGAGTACACAGATGCATAACGCTACGGCTGGACTGCATTCTGTCAGGGTACTGGTCTCGCAGAAAGGCCTACGGGTCTGCGTGTCCTGCGACGCACGAAGGTCGTGTTGCAGGATGCCACCACGCCGAGAAGTCCCAATGGCATCTCGCCAGGGATCTATTGGCTCTGACGGCGAGGATGGAGAAGAAGTTCGTCCTCGCCACCACACACGTTCCACAGCGCGCCGCGAGCAGGCCGCGGAGGACCAGTTCGTGACCTACGGGGAAGAACAGCGCGTTGGGACCTACGGGTATCCCAATGCAGGTCCTCTGCAGGCGGCATTGCCGGGAAATGCTGATCCTACGGGGGAAGCAGGAGCTCAGGCTGCGGCGCAAGGAACACAGCCAGCACATCTCGCAGCGCCAGCTGCGTGGATGACCCAACAGATACCGCCTCCGATACCGCAGCCTTCGCAGGCTGCGATGTCATCAGGAGTACCAGCTACGGCTGGATCAATTGACGTAAGCACGCTAGCGCAAGCGCTGTCGCTTGCCATGCCCAGGCCAATACCGGGGAAATCTCTAGTAGAGAAGAACAGATTTCCGGTGTGGCACTATAAGACTGATCACTTCCGAGTATTTAAGAAGGAGGTAGAGAGCTGGGCGAAGATGGTGGGTGAGAGTAGCCTGCTAGTCAATGATCCGCTTGCTCAGAGCAGCCAGGCTCATGAGCAAGTCATGCACTGGTTGTTCACCACACTGCCAAAGGAGGATAGAGACTTCGTGGCAGACTGTAGTTTCGTCCATGAGGTCTGGTCGTTGCTGCATGCTAAGTATATGCCATCAGTGGAGGTAGAAATACAGAAGCTGTATCACCAGCTCAGCAGTACCCAGCAGGCTGGCGAGCCGCTGGAGAAGCATGTGAATGAGGTGGTGGGCATAGTGAACCAGATGAGAGGACTGGGTGAGACTGTGTCTGATCAGTTGTACAGATCACGGTTGCTGGCAGTAGACAAAGAGTACAGCCTGTTGCAGCCCATGCTGCAGGCCATGCCAGTGCAGCAGATAGTGTCTACGCTGTTGACACATGCCCAGACGAACAGCAAGCAGGGTCCGTCGCGATTCCCACGGGACGATCGCGGTGGACAACAGCGCCATGGGGGACGTGGGTACCGAGGTGGACGCTACGGTGGTCGCCAAGGTTCACCCCCACAGGTAGCAGCAGTGGGAGCAGGGGCAGCAGGGGGAGCAGAAAAGAGAAAATGCTTCAACTGTGATAAGCCTGGACATGTGCAAAAGGATTGTCCATTGCTCTCCGCAGAGGTCAAACAATTCCTGCAGAAGCAAGCAGCTGCAGGGCGAGGCCGTGGCAGAGGCCGCGGTGGCCCTCAGGTGGCTGTAGTTGACCTAGATAAGCTGCGAGCTGACTGTGCTGATGGGCCGTCTCCCAACATGCCGTACACTTTCCTAATAGATAGTGGCTCAGACATAAACATATGCTTTGACTATGATATGTTTTGCGAGATCAAGCCACCAGATATGCCGCAGTGTCAGCCTCTTGACCAGGGCAGGCTAGACATGTATGGTGTGGGCACGATCAGAGCTAATCTGGGAGAGTATGTGAGTGCGCAGGGCACTATCACACCAGTAGACATAGAGTTGACAAACGTCTACTGGGTGCCGGCCAGTCCTATCAACATCCTTTCAACAAAGGAGTTGAAAAAGTCTGAGATATACTTGCATACGGGCAAGCATGCAAACCGGGTAGTGATGCCTGGGTTTCATGACCAGAGCTATGGGTTCCACAGGAACTGTGAGCAGGGTGAGGATGAGGATGGAAAACCTACTCTGACATGGTTCTGTGGGAAAGGCAGGCCGATATGGCAAATGCGACCGGTAGATAGAGGAGCAGCCTGGACAAGTGCGAATAACTTGTTTCATAGGAATGGGAAATGGGTACGTGAGCAGCAGCAAGTTGCTGCAGTGACCGGTGTACCGACTGAACAAGGATATTCCTTCCAGGTTGATCCATCATTCCTAGTGCATATCGCTTTTCACCATGCTGGCAATCGGGTACTCCAGTTGATGAGAGACAACCCACAACTGTATGACCTGAAGATGCTGAAACCTACGGGGGTAGCGCTTCAGTGTCATGGTTGCCACGTGGCTGAACAGAGAAGTGGCGATAGAGCACAGCACGGGGGCAAAGTGACGGAGAATGCCACCTATGCTGGAGAAGTGTTGCATGCTGATCTAGCAGGGCAGATCAAGCCAGTAGGAATCGGGGGTATGAACTACATCCTGGTAGTGGTGGATGAGTACTCCCGGTACTCCCATGTGATTCCGCTGAAGTCCAAGAGTGGGGCTGCGGAAATGATATGCCTGCTGATTGAACGAATCCGCACTCAGATCGTGTATGATAGAGAGGTTGGGGTGCGGAGGCTGCACACTGACCAGGGTGGTGAGTTCAGCTCTAACCAGCTGGCTCAGTACCTCGCGTGGCGTGGCATTGAGCACACGTACACTGCCACGGGCCAGCATGAGTCCAATGGAATGGTGGAGAGAAAGATCGGTGTGCTAAACAGGAGTGTGAGGGCAAGCCTGCTGCAAGCAGCTGTGCCTGCATTTCTGTGGCCAGAGGCGTATATGTGTGTGAACCATGCGCATAACCTGACGCCTAGCACAGCTCTAGAGGGTGTTAGGCGGAAGGAGGCCAAGCAGAAACTGGAGGAGAGGCATGTGCAGACCAGTCGTGACCCGTGGTCAACGAATGAGGCTGTGAGAGCTGCACAGTTGCAGACGAGGAGGGCTCAGGCTCAGCAGATGAGTCTGCAGGCTCTGGCTGATGAGGGTATGGCCAGGGGCGATGGGAAGTTTGTCGCCCAGTGTGTGAAGAATGTTGATGTCAGACAGATTGTGCCATATCTGTTATGGTTCAGGAATGTGAGTGAGGACACGTTCCATCTGGTGGTGGCCCAGGTGAAGCCTTTCGGGTGTCCGATGTATGTATATGCTCGGAGAGAGGACTTCAGACACCTGGATGAGAGAGGAGTGCTCGGTTTCTACATGGGACCGGGTGCTGGTCCTCACATGGATAGAGCTTACGTGAAGCGAGGGAATGGGGGAGCAGTGCGTATGTATAGGCATACGGCTTCTCCACCAGCTCTGCTGAGAGAGTTCGCGAAACGTTTCCACATGTCGGAGCAAGCTACGGTGGATCCGGTCATGTTGGAGAACTACGAGCTGGGAGAATTCGAGATCATGCCCGATGAGCATACTCGTGTAGTACCTGACGTTGGTTTCTTGCCCAACATGCAGAAATGGTTGAGATCAACTAGTGTTAGGGCAGTGCGACCACCAGCCAGTCGTGAACACATGATGCCAGAGAGGGGCAGAAATGTGGATTGGGCTGAGGGGGAGCATCCAGCGCTGGGGCACACACACTGGGAACCAGGCAGGCAGTTGCATCGGCGCTATGTGCCGGATGATGAGTTGCCTGAGGGTGAGCCGCCGTTTTCACCGCGTGTTTTAGGCTCTGAGCTGATAGCCAGGCATGAGCGGTGGCACACGCCTGAGATCAGTGAGGCAGTGGTGACAGCGCGTTGCGCTTACACGGCCGAGGACTGTGTGAACAGGGTACCACACTGGGAGTATGATGCGGTTCAGCAACCATCCGGTCCGCACAATGCTGAGATGCGACCGAGAGATGTGATCCCTACGCGGGATAGAGCTGTGCTGGATTTAAGTGGCTGCCGCATTGAGCCACAGGGTAGTGAGAATGATGAGTCTGAGGGGGAGGAACAGCCAGGGGCTGCCAGTGACTCTGCTGAGTCATTCTCAGAGGCATCTGAGCCCTCAGGATCTCGGTCTCGATCGCGCTCGCGTTCACCGCAGCGAGTCCAACGGTCGATGGGCAAGGCGCCGAGTGAGCCACCCCCACCTGCGAAATCTGAAGACCACGGGATGTACAACCGATGGCAAGGGTCAGCGGTGTCAGGACGTGCAGTACGCTGGGAGCATGATGAGCCACGGCATATGCCACAGCGTGTTGATAGTCAGGGGCAAGGCAAGCTACGGCATGTGCCTAGTGGAGTAGAGGCAGGCGGAGCTGGCTCAGGGGGAGAGTTAGCACCAAGTGCCGCAGGAGGCAGCGGAGAACATCTGGATCCGCCACAAGAGGTGAGGGTTCGATGGGTTCCAAAACCTTTCAAATTGATTCGCAAAACCTTACGACCTGCTGTCCATGCTGTGGGAGTGAATGAAAGTGAGAATGCTGCTGTTGAGCGCATTTCCCCGGATGATGCACGTGAGCATGATGATGCTGGGAGCTCCACAGTAGTCCATATGGAGAGTGACGTCGGTGATCTGGCGGATGGAGTGTTTGCTACGGCTGACAGTGTGACTCCTGATGCAGAGAACACGACGGGGCAGGAGGTGATTCCGAGCAGTGGCAAGACTGCTAGCCGCAGTGAGTCCCGGTGTGCAGCTGCTGCGAGGAAGAAGGTCAAAGCTGTGCTGGACGATCCAACGGTGAAGCAAGCCATGAGAGGCTGCCATCGTGAGCAGTGGATCATAGCAATGCTTGATGAGTTGACCTCCTTAAGGGAACATGATGTGTTCGAGTTAGTCAGGTGCCCAGCAGGAGTGAAGCCTGTGACAGGCAAGTGGGTGCTTAAGATTAAGCGAGGAGCACAGGGTGAGATTGAGCGATTCAAAGCTAGATATGTAGCCAGAGGATTTACGCAAGTTGAGGGCGTAGATTTCTTTGAGACATGGGCACCTGTGGGCAGTTATGCTACCTTCAGGGCTCTGTTGTCTGTCTGTGCTGTAGAGGATCTGGAGACGAGACACATAGACATTAAATGTGCTTTCCTGAATGGTGTTCTGGAGGAGGAAGTGTATGTGGCACAACCTCCTGTACTGGATGATGGGTCTGGTATGGTGTGGCGTCTGAAAAAGGCGTTGTATGGTCTGAAGCAAGCTGCCAGGGAGTGGCATAAAGCGCTTGCAGAGCTCTTGTCGAGAATGGGCTTTGTGAGATCAGCCAGTGACCCCGCACTGTTTATTTGCAAAATAGGACGATGTCTTATTTTCCTATGGGTCGATGATCTGTTGATCTTCGGTCGTAAGGAGCAGATGGATGATGCCATCAGCAGGATCCTTGAGGCATTTGAGGGTCGTGACCTGGGGGAGCTGGGATATGTGCTGGGTATGGAGGTCATACGTGATCGGCCTGCTCGCACTATCACCATAACGCACAGAAAGAACATCAGGGACATGCTGGAAAGGTTCAGTATGAGTGAGTGCAGAAAGGCACCAACTCCGTTGGTACCAAAGCAGAAAGTGTTTAGTCTGAAGGATGATCCTAGCCAGGAGAAGGCTACTGTCGCAGAGCATAAGAGGTTTATGCAAGCCGTAGGAAGCATCCAGTATGTGGCTGCTGTGTCGCGTCCTGATATTTCCTTTCCGGCCAATGTCCTGGCCAGGCATATGGCTGGGAGTGCGAAGTGTCATTGGGCTGCTGTCCAGCATGTACTGAGATACCTGCGAGGGACCATAGATCTTGGCTTGACCTTTAGTGGCTCCAATGAGGGAAGTGAGGTGTTGGAAGCATTTACGGATGCTGACTTCGCCAATGGTGCTTGCTTGAAGAGCGTGTCAGGAGTGATAGTCCGGATGCATGGGAACTGTGTGTTCTGGCGTTCGAAGAGGCAGACTATTGTGGCTGGTGATACGACTGAGGCAGAGCTTATTGCGATGAGCTCAGCAGCCAATGAGGTGATGTGGGCAAAGCAGTTGTGCACTGATCTTGGTTTGTCGGCTGTGAAGCCAACTCTGTGGGGTGACAACAAGAGTGCCAACTTGCTAGCTGTGAACCCCATCTCTAGTGACCGCTCCAAGCACATCAGGGTCAGGGACCTGAGAGTCCGCGAGTTCGTAGAACTCGATGAGTTAACTATCAGCTGGGTTAGCACGGTAGACATGCTAGCTGATATGTTTACGAAAGTGTTGGCGGGACCAGCACTAGCAAAATTTAGAGATAGACTACAGCTTGCGGTAGTACAAGCCTAGTCTAGGGGGAGTGTCGTGATCCAGCCATGCACAGGACTACGGTGACCATGCATGGAGTGGATGCACGGTGCTGATCCGGAGTGGCTATGGGACGCCATGCACCGATGGCTTACCATATGCACGAGCAATGCATGCTAGATTGCGTGCCGCAGACAATGATTCTGATCGTATCCGTATGAGACGTTTGGTTGAACGCTTATATAGGCTCTACTGATCAAAGTGTAATCACTCTACTCTGCCAAAGACTCACGTGCTATAATCCAAGACTGAGAGCGCACTGTCACAGCGGAGGCCTGTACACCAGCCAGGTATGTGACAGCGCGACCCCCTGCGCACAGCTACACAGTGCTTAGATCCCACAGTGCCTTAGGGCTGCGGTCCAATGAATTACGACAGTTGGGAGACGGCCCATCAGCACAGTCAGCTCGCAGCTTATCTAGGTCAACTACAGCTACCTGAGGGCCACCGCGGCCTCTGCCACGGCCTCGCCCTGCAGCTGCTTGCTTCTGCAGGAATTGTTTGACCTCTTGCGGAGAGCATTGGACAATCCTTTTGCACATGTCCAGGCTTATCACAGTTTGAAGCATTTTCTCCTTTTCTGCTCCCCCTGCTGCCCCTACTCCCACTGCTGCTACCTGTGGGGGTGAACCTTGGCGACCACCGTAGCGTCCACCTCGGTACCCCACGTCCCCCATGGCGCTGCTGTCCACCGCGATCGTCCCGTGGGAATCGCGATGGACCCTGCTTGCTGTTTCGTCTGGGCATGTGTCAACAGCGTAGACACTTATCTGCTGCACTGGCCGATGGCCTGCAGTATGGGCTGCCAACAGGCATGTACTCTCCTGTCTACTTGCCACGCAACCGGTGATCTGTACAAACTGGGATCAGACCACAGGTTCACCCAGTCCTCTCATCTGATTCACTATGCCCCACCTTCATTCACATGCTTCTCCAGTGGCTTACCAGCCTGCGGGTACTGCTGAGCTGGTGATAGGCTTCTGTATTTCTACTTCCACTGATGGCTATATTTAGCATGTAGCAACGACCAGACCTCATGGACGAAAACTACGTCTGCCACGAAATCTCTATCCTCCTTTGGCTTCACTATGCCNCCATGCCCCCCGGGGAAGGACAAGACGCTGGGACCTACGGGTATCTCAGTGTTACCCTCTGCAGGCCGCCATGCGGGGCAACGCTGATCCTAGGGGAATGCGGGTGCTCAGGCAGCGGTGCACGGAGCGCGGAAGTGCCACACGTTGCCAGACAGCATGGGCAGCGCAGCAGATACCACCCTCCGATACCGCAGCCTTCGCAGGCTGCGATGTCATCCCGGGGCGGCAGCAACAGCCGGGTCGATCGATGTTGCAACTCTCGCGGCGCTGTCGCTCGTAATGCCTAAGTTATGCCGGGAAAGTCGCTAGTAGAAAAGCACAAGTTCCCGGTATGGAACCACAGCATGATCACTTTCGGGTGTTCAAGAAAGAGGTAGAGAGTTGGGCAAACATGGTGGGGGAAAGTAGCCTGCAGTAAATGATTCCACTGGCACAGAGTAGCCAGGCTCATGAGTCAGTCAAGCATTGGCGTTCGTGAACATTACCAAAGAGGATAGGGAGTTCGTGTCAGACTGCAGTTTTGTCCATGAGATGTGGGCACTGCTGCCATGCCAAGTACATGCCTTTGTCGAAGTAGAAATACAGAAGCTATACCAGACTCAGTGGTGCCAGGCAGGCGGGAAAGCCACTTGAGAAACATGTCAACGAGGTAGTTGGTATAGTGAACCAGATGAGGGGTCTGGGGAGAAGCTGTGCCTGATCAGCTGTGTACTCGCTCTAGGCTACTGGCAGTGGACAGAGAGTATGCACTGCTGCAGGCGGATGCTGCAGCAACTGCCAGTGCAGCAGATAGTGTCCACGCTGCTGACGCATGCTCAGAATAGCAGCCAGTCTGCCATCGCGATTCCCACGGGATGATCGCGGTGGTCAGCAGAGATTTGGGGACGAGGGTATCGTGGGTGGACGCCACGGTGGTCGCCAATGGTGCACCCCAGAGGTTGCCGCAGTGGGAGCAAGGGGAGCAGATAAGCGCAAGTGCTTCAATTGTGAGAAGCCTGGCCATCTGCAGAAAGATTGCCCTTTGCTCTCCGCAAAGGTCAAGCAGTTCCTACAGAAACAGGCAGCTGCAGGGCGAGGCCGTGGCAGAGGCCGCGGGGGCCTCAGGTGGCTGTGGTAGACCTAGCGGAACTGCGAGCTGACTGTGCTGATGGGCCGTCGCCCAACATGCCATACACCTTTCTGGTGGATAGTGGGGTCTGACCTGAACATATGCTTCGACTATAGCATGTTCAGTGAGTCAAGCCACCAGATATCACAGAGTGCCAGCCCTTAGACCAGGGCAGGCTTAAGATATATGGCATGGGCACTATCCAGGGCGAATGTGGGGAAGTACGTGACAGTACAGGGTGAGTTGGTGCCCTGTGGATATTGAGCTGGATCATGTCTAACTGGGTGCCAGCCAGCCCGATCAATATCCTATCAACGACTGTGCTGAAGCGGTCGAACATGTACTTGCACACAGGGCAAGGCTAACACAGTAGAGATGCGGGTTTTATGACCAAGCACAAAACATTTGTGGGCAACTGTGAGCAGGGAGTTGATAGTGATGATAACCCCACATTGAGCTGGTATTGCGGGACGGGCAGACCAATATGGGACTGCGCCCTGTAGATTCAGGGACAGACTGGACCAGTGCCAATAACCTTTTCCACAGAATAGGAAATGGGTTGGTGAGCAGGCGAGAATCGCTGCGGTAGATGGTGTACCTATTGGTCAGAGATCTTCTTACCGACTTGACCCAGCATTTCTGGTACATCTCTCGTTTCATCATGCGGGCAACCGGATTCTCAAACTAATGACTGAGAATCCAGACCTGTATGACCTCAAGTTGCCTAAACCCACGGGAGTAGCGCTTGAGTGTCATGGTTGCCACATGGCGGAGCAGAGAAGTGGTGACAGAGCACGGCATGGGGGCAAAGTGACAGAGAATGCCTCGTATGCTGGAGAAGTATTGCATGCGGATCTGGCTGGACAGATTAAGCCAGTAGGCATAGGAGGAATGAACTACATCCTGGTAGTAGTGGATGAGTACAGCAGGTACTCACATGTGATCCCGCTGAAGTCAAAAAGCGGTGCTGCGGAGATGATATGTCTTCTGATAGAACGCATCCGCACTCAGATTGTCCTATGACAAGGAGGTAGGGGTGCGGAGGCTGCACACGGACCAAGGAGGTGAGTTCAGCTCGAGTCAGCTGGCTCAGTACCTTGAGTGGCGAGGGATAGTACACACGTTCACTGACACCGCCCCAACATGAGTCAAAATGGGTTGGTAGAACGAAAGATCGGTGTGCTGAACACGTCAGTGCGGGCGAGTCTGCTGCAGGCAGCAGTGCCTGCATTCCTGTGGCCTGGAGGCATACATGTGCGTGAACCATGCACACAACCTGACGCCGAGCACAGCACTGGAGGGTGTGAGGCGGAAGGAGGCAAAGCAGAAGCTGGAGGATAGGTTTGTTGCCACCAGCTCTGAGCCATGGTCCACGAACGTGCAGCAGTGGGCTAAGCAGCTGAGAGTCAGGAAGGCTGCAGCGCATGCGCTGAGTCTGAATGAGCTGTGTGAGACGCCTGGTTGCCAGGAGAGAATTGGCATTTGTGGCACAGCACATGAGAAATGTGAATGTCAGAGAGATTGTGCCATACTTGTTATGGTTTTAGGAAGGTCAAAGAAGATGACTTCCGTCTCGTGGTGGCACAGGTGAAGCCTTTCGGGTGTCCAATGTATGTGTATCCAAGGAGGGAGCACTTCAGGCACCTGGAAGCGCGAGGAATCCTCGGTGCCTATATGGGACCGGGTGGAGGTCCTCACATGGACAGGGTTTACGTGAAACGTGGGAATGGGGGAGCAGTGCGGATGTACAGGCACACGGCTGCTCCACCTGCTCTAGTGAAGGATTTTGCGCAGCGATTTCACATGGCTGGGGAGGCTACGGCGGACCCAGTTGTGCTAGAGAACTATGAGCAGGGTGAGTTTGAGATCCTGCCTGATCAGTACACCAGTGTAGTGCCGGAAGCTGAGTTCTTGCCCAACATGAAGAAGTGGGTGAAGAGCACTAGTGTGCGGGCAGTGCGCCCACCAGCCAGTCGTGAACACGTGATGCCAGAGAGGGGCAGAAATGTGGATTGGGCTGAGGGGGAGCATCCGGGTCTGGGCCATCAACACTGGGAACCAGGAAGAACGCTGCACAGGCGTTTCAAACCGACAAACGAGCTACCTGAGGGTGAGCCCGAGTTTTCTCCTAGAGTGTTGGGTGCAGAGCTGCTGGCGCGACATGAGCGCTGGCACACACCAGAGATCAGTGAGGCAGTGGTTGCAGCGCGCTGCGATCATGCAGCGGCTGACAATGCTGCAGCAGTGGCACACTGGGACTATGATGCAGCAAACCAGCCGTCTGGGCCTTTACACCATGAGTTTAGGCCTGCAGAGACAATCCCTACGAGGGATAGGGCTGTGCTGCACATAGGGGACTGTGATATCCATCCGCTTCCAACTGATGAGGAAGTGAGTGATACTGAGTCTAGTGATGGAGGTGAGGATGACTCTGAGTCTGAGTCTAGATCCCGCTCGCGTTCAGCGGAGCCAGTCCAGCGGTCGATGGGCATGCAAGGAGCTGAGTGAGCCACCCCCACCTGTGCGAGCTGACGGTCACGGCGGCGGCCGAAGTCACCGCGGGTCCACGGTGTCAGGGCGTGATGACCGTGACAGATATGATGAGCCGAGGCATATATCTGGGTCTGAAGGCCAGGGGCAAGGCGAGCTACGGCATGTGCCTAGCGGAAATAGCGACAGGAGGTGATGGCTCAGGGGGAGAGTCAGCACCAAGTGCCGCGAGGGGCAGCGGAGAACGTCTGGATCCGCCACATGAGGTGAGGGTTCGATGGGTTCCAAAGCCTTTTCACTTGATTCGCAAAGTCTTAAGACCTGCTGTCCATGCTGTGGGAGCAATTGTGAGTGATGCTGCTGTTGAGCGCATTTCCCCGGAGGAAGCACGTGAGCATGTGAGTGATGCTGCGAGCCCCACAGTAGTGAATGATGATGAGAATGACGTCGGTGACTGTTCTGATGGAGTGTCAGCTGCAGCTGACAGTGTGCCTCCTGATGCAGAAAAGACGACGGGGCAGAAGGTGACTCCAAACGGTGGCCCTACTGCTAGCCTTAGTGAGTCCAGGCGTGCAGCTACCGTGAGGAAGAGGGTCGAGGCCGTAGTAGATGATCCAACGGTGCAGCAGGCCATGCGTGGCGCTCATCGTGAGAAGTGGATCACGGCAATGCTCGATGAGCTGACCTCCTTAAGAGAACATGATGTGTTTGAGCTGGTTGAGTGCCCAACAGGAGTGAAGCCTGTGACAGGCAAGTGGGTGCTTAAGATCAAGCGAGGAGCACAGGGTGAAATTGAGCGTTTCAAGGCCAGATACGTAGCCAGGGGATTTACGCAAGTGGAGGGCGTAGATTTCTTTGAGACATGGGCACCTGTGGGCAGTTATGCTACCTTCAGGGCTCTGTTATCAGTCTGTGCAGTAGAGGATCTAGAGACGAGGCATATAGACATTAAATGTGCTTTCCTGAATGGTGTTCTGGAGGAGGAAGTGTATGTGGCACAACCTCCGGTGCTGGACGATGGGTCTGGTATGGTGTGGCGTCTGAAAAAGGCGTTGTATGGTCTGAAGCAAGCTGCCAGGGAGTGGCACAAAGCGCTTGCAGAACTCTTGTTGAATATGGGTTTTGTGAGATCAGCCAGTGACCCTGCACTGTTCATTTGCAAAGTAGGACGTTGTCTTATTTTTCTGTGGGTCGATGATCTGCTGATTTTCGGCCACAGAGAGCAGATGGATGATGCCATCAGAAAGATCCTTGAGGCATTTGAGGGTCGGGACCTGGGGGAGCTGGGATATGTGCTGGGCATGGAGGTCATACGTGATCGAGCCGCTCGCACTATCACCATCACACACAGAAAGAGCATCAGGGACTTGCTAGAGAGATTTGGCATGAGTGAGTGCAGACGGGCGCCAACTCCGTTGGTACCAAAGCAGAAAATGTTTAGTCTAAAGGAAGATCCTAGTCAGGCGAAGGCTACAGGCACAGAGCATAAGAGGTTTATGCAAGCCGTAGGAAGCATCCAGTATGTGGCAGTTGTGTCGCGTCCAGACATTGCGTTTCCGGCTAATGTCTTGGCCAGGCATATGGCTGGGAGTGCCAAATGTCATTGGAATGGTGTCCTTCACGTACTGAGATACCTGCGAGGGACCATAGACTTTGGCTTGACCTTTAGTGGCTCCAATGGGGGATGTGAGGTGTTGGAAGCATTTACGGATGCTGACTTCGCCAATGGTGCTTGCTTGAAGAGCGTGTCAGGAGTAGTAGTCCGGATGCATGGGAACTGTGTGTTCTGGCGTTCGAAGAGGCAGACTATTGTGGCTGGTGATACAACTGAGGCAGAGCTCATAGCAATGAGTTCAGCAGCCAATGAGGTGATGTGGGCTAAGCAGTTGTGCACTGATCTTGGTTTGTCGGCTGTGAAGCCAACGCTGTGGGGCGACAACAAGAGTGCCAACTTGCTAGCAGTGAACCCCATCTCTAGTGACCGCTCTAAGCACATCAGGGTCAGGGACCTGAGGGTCCGAGAGTTCGTAGAACTCGACGAATTGACTATCAGCTGGGTTAGCACGGTAGACATGCTAGCTGATATGTTCACTAAGGTGTTGGTAGGACCAGCACTAGCAAAATTTAGAGATAGACTGCAGCTTGCGGTAGTACAAGCTTAGTCTAGGGGGAGTGTCGTGATCCAGCCATGCACAGGACTACGGTTACCATGCATGGTGGCATACACAGGACCACGGTGACCATGTATGCGGGGAATCACGGTGCTGATCCGGAGTGGCTATGGGGCAGCCATGCACCGATGGCTGACCATATGCACGAGCAATGCATGCAAGATTGCGTGCCGCAGACATTGATTCTGATCGTATCCGTATGAGACGTTGATTGAACGCTTATATAGGCTCTACAGATCGTAGTGTAATCACTCTCTCTTCAACTGTCCCAAAGTCTCACGTGTATTGATCCTCCACTGAAGGTACAGGAGCTGTCACGGACAGATACCTAAGACAGCAAGGTATGTGACAGCACCAACCCCTGCGCATGACGACATGCTCAGGATCCCACAGGCCTTAGGCCGCGGTCCACTGAATTACGTCAGCTATGTGCCGGATGATGAGTTGCCTGAGGGTGAGCCGCCGTTTTCACCGCGTGTTTTAGGCTCTGAGCTGATAGCCAGGCATGAGCGGTGGCACACGCCTGAGATCAGTGAGGCTGTGGTGACAGCGCGTTGCGCTTACACGGCCGAGGACTGTGTGAACAGGGTACCACACTGGGAGTATGATGCGGTTCAGCAACCATCCGGTCCGCACAATGCTGAGATGCGACCGATAGATGTGATCCCTACGCAGAATAGAGCAGTGCTGGATTTGAGTGGCTGCCGCATTGAGCCACAGGGTAGTGAGAATGATGAGTCTGAGGGGGAGGAACAGCCAGGGGCTGCCAGTGACTCGGCTGAGTCATTCCCAGGGGCATCTGAGCCCTCAGAATCTCGGTCTCGATCGCGCTCGCGTTCACCGCAGCGAGTCCAACGGTCGATGGGCAAGGCGCCGAGTGAGCCACCCCCACCTGCGAAACCTGATAGCCACGGGAGGTACGACCGAAGGCAAGGGTCAGCGGTGTCAGGACGTGCAGTACGCTGGGAGCATGATGAGCCACGGCATATGCCACAGCGTGTTGATAGTCAGGGGCACGGCAAGCTACGGTATGTGCCTAGTGGAGCAGAGGCAGGCGGAGCTGGCTCAGGGGGAGAGTTAGCACCAAGTGCCGCAGGAGGCAGCGGAGAACATCTGGATCCACCACAAGAGGTGAGGGTTCGATGGGTTCCAAAACCTTTCAAATTGATTCGCAAAACCTTAAGACCTGCTGTCCATGCTGTGGGAGTGAATGAAAGTGAGAATGCTGCTGTTGAGCGCATTTCCCCGGATGATGCACGTGAGCATGATGATGCTGGGAGCTCCACAGTAGTCCATATGGAGAGTGACGTCGGTGATCTGGCGGATGGAGTGTTTGCTACGGCTGACAGTGTGACTCCTGATGCAGAGAACACGACGGGGCAGGAGGTGATTCCGAGCAGTGGCAAGACTGCTAGCCGCAGTGAGTCCCGGTGTGCAGCTGCTGCGAGGAAGAAGGTCAAAGCTGTGCTGGACGATCCAACGGTGAAGCAAGCCATGAGAGGCTGCCATCGTGAGCAGTGGATCATAGCAATGCTTGATGAGTTGACCTCCTTAAGGGAACATGATGTGTTCGAGTTAGTCAGGTGCCCAGCAGGAGTGAAGCCTGTGACAGGCAAGTGGGTACTTAAGATTAAGCGAGGAGCACAGGGTGAGATTGAGCGATTCAAAGCTAGATATGTAGCCAGGGGATTTACGCAAGTAGAGGGCGTAGATTTCTTTGAGACATGGGCACCTGTGGGCAGTTATGCTACCTTCAGGGCTCTGTTGTCTGTCTGTGCTGTAGAGGATCTGGAGACGAGACACATAGACATTAAATGTGCTTTCCTGAATGGTGTTCTGGAAGAGGAAGTGTATGTGGCACAACCTCCTGTACTGGATGATGGTTCTGGTATGGTGTGGCGCCTGAAAAAGGCGTTGTATGGTCTGAAGCAAGCTGCCAGGGAGTGGCATAAAGCGCTTGCAGAGCTCTTGTTGAGAATGGGCTTTGTGAGATCAGCCAGTGACCCCGCACTGTTTATTTGCAAAGTAGGACGATGTCTTATTTTCCTATGGGTCGATGATCTGTTGATCTTCGGTCGTAAGGAGCAGATGGATAATGCCATCAGCAGGATCCTTGAGGCATTTGAGGGTCGTGACCTGGGGGAGCTGGGATATGTGCTGGGTATGGAGGTCATACGTGATCGGCCTGCTCGCACTATCACCATAACGCACAGAAAGAACATCAGGGACATGCTGGAAAGGTTCAGTATGAGTGAGTGCAGAAAGGCACCAACGCCGTTGGTACCAAAGCAGAAAGTGTTTAGTCTGAAGGATGATCCTAGCCAGGAGAAGGCTACTGTCGCAGAGCATAAGAGGTTTATGCAAGCCGTAGGAAGCATCCAGTATGTGGCTGCTGTGTCGCGTCCTGATATTTCCTTTCCGGCTAATGTCCTGGCCAGGCATATGGCTGGGAGTGCGAAGTGTCATTGGGCTGCTGTCCAGCATGTACTGAGATACCTGCGAGGGACCATAGATCTTGGCTTGACCTTTAGTGGCTCCAACGAGGGAAGTGAGGTGTTGGAAGCATTTACGGATGCTGACTTCGCCAATGGTGCTTGCTTGAAGAGCGTGTCAGGAGTGATAGTCCGGATGCATGGGAACTGTGTGTTCTGGCGTTCGAAGAGGCAGACTATTGTGGCTGGTGATACGACTGAGGCAGAGCTTATTGCGATGAGCTCAGCAGCCAATGAGGTGATGTGGGCAAAGCAGTTGTGCACTGATCTTGGTTTGTCGGCTGTGAAGCCAACTCTGTGGGGTGACAACAAGAGTGCCAACTTGCTAGCAGTGAACCCCATCTCTAGTGACCGTTCCAAGCACATCAGGGTCAGGGACCTGAGGGTCCGCGAGTTCGTAGAACTCGATGAGTTAACTATCAGCTGGGTTAGCACGGTAGACATGCTAGCTGATATGTTTACGAAAGTGTTGGCGGGACAAGCACTAGCAAAATTTAGAGATAGACTACAGCTTGCGGTAGTACAAGCCTAGTCTAGGGGGAGTGTCGTGATCCAGCCATGCACAGGACTACGGTGACCATGCATGGAGTGGATGCACGGTGCTGATCCGGAGTGGCTATGGGACGCCATGCACCGATGGCTTACCATATGCACGAGCAATGCATGCTAGATTGCGTGCCGCAGACAATGATTCTGATCGTATCCGTATGAGACGTTTGGTTGAACGCTTATATAGGCTCTACTGATCAAAGTGTAATCACTCTACTCTGCCAAAGACTCACGTGCTATAATCCAAGACTGAGAGCGCACTGTCACAGCGGAGGCCTGTACACCAGCCAGGTATGTGACAGCGCGACCCCCTGCGCACGGCTACGCCATGCCTAGATCCCACAGTGCCTTCGGGCTACGGTCTACTGAATTACGACAGAGCCGCCGTTTACACCGCGTGTTTTAGGCTCTGAGCTGATAGCCATGCATGAGCGGTGGCACACGCCTGAGATCAGTGAGGCAGTGGTGAAAGCGCGTTCACCGATACCATGTCGTAATTCAGTGGACCGTAGCCCTAACACTGGTCGATCTTAACCATTTTTGCATGTTGGGCAAGAAACCAACATCAGTTACTACACGAGTATGCTCATCGGGCATGATCTCGAATTCTCCTAGCTCATAGTTCTCCAACATGACCGGCTCATAGTTCTCCAACATGACCAACATCCACCGTAGCTTGCTCCGACATGTGGAAACGTTTCGCAAACTCTCTCAGCAGAGCTGGTGGAGAAGCCGTATGCCTATACATACGCACTGCCCCCCCATTCCCTCGCTTCACGTAAGCTCTATCCATGTGAGGACCAGCACCCGGTCCCATATAGAAACCGAGCACTCCTCTCTCGTCCAGGTGCCTGAAGTCCTCTCTCCGGGCATACACATACATCGGACACCCGAAAGGCTTCACCTGGGCCACCACCAGATGGAACGTGTCCTCACTCACATTCCTGAACCATAACAGATATGGCACAATCTGCCTGACATCACATTTTTTCACACACTGGGCGACAAACTTCCCATCGCCCTGGCCATACCTCATCAGCCAGAGCCTGCAGACTCATCTGCTGAGGCTTGAGCTCTCCTCGTCTGCAACTGTGCAGCTCTCACAGCCTCATTCGTTGACCACGGTTCATGACTGGACTGCACATGTCTCTCCTCCAGTTTCTGTTTGGCTCCTCCCGCTAACACCTCTAGAGCTGTGCTAGGCGTCAGGTTATGCGCATGGTTCACACACATATACGCCTCTGGCCACAGGAATGCAGGCACAGCCGCTTGTAGCAGGCTTGCCCTCACAACTCTGTTCAGCACACCGATCTTTCTCTCCACCATTCCGTTGGACTCATGCTGGCACGTGGCAGTGTACGTGTGCTCATGCCACGCCACGCGAGGTACTGAGCCAGCTGGTTTGAGCTGAACTCACCACCCTGGTCAGTGTGCAGCCTCCGCACCCCAACCTCTCTATCATTACACGATCTGAGTGCGGATTCGCTCATCAGCAGGGCATATATTTCCGCAGCCCCACTCTTGGACTTCAGCGGAATCACATGGGGTACCGGGAGTACTCATCCACCACTTTACTACACGAGTATGCTCATCGGGCATGATCTCGAATTCTCCTAGCTCATAGTTCTCCAACATGACCGGCTCATAGTTCTCCAACATGACCACATCCACCGTAGCTTGCTCCGACATGTGGAAACGTTTCGCCAAACTCTCTCAGCAGAGCTGGTGGAGAAGCCGTATGCCTTAACATACGCACTGCCCCCATTCCCTCGCTTCACGTAAGCTCTATCCATGTGAGGACCAGCACCCGGTCCCATATAGAAACCGAGCACTCCTCTCTCGTCCAGGTGCCTGAAGTCCTCTCTCCGGGCATACACATACATCGGACACCCGAAAGGCTTCACCTGGGCCACCACCAGATGGAACGTGTCCTCACTCACATTCCTGAACCATAACAGATATGGCACAATCTGCCTGACATCCACATTTTTCACACACTGGGCGACAAACTTCCCATCGCCCCTGGCCATACCCTCATCAGCCAGAGCCTGCAGACTCATCTGCTGAGCCTTAGCTCTCCTCGTCTGCAACTGTGCAGCTCTCACAGCCTCATTCGTTGACCACGGTTCATGACTGGACTGCACATGTCTCTCCTCCAGTTTCTGTTTGGCCTCCTCCCGCCTAACACCCTCTAGAGCTGTGCTAGGCGTCAGGTTATGCGCATGGTTCACACACATATACGCCTCTGGCCACAGGAATGCAGGCACAGCCGCTTGTAGCAGGCTTGCCCTCACACTCCTGTTCAGCACACCGATCTTTCTCTCCACCATTCCGTTGGACTCATGCTGGCACGTGGCAGTGTACGTGTGCTCAATGCCACGCCACGCGAGGTACTGAGCCAGCTGGTTTGAGCTGAACTCACCACCCTGGTCAGTGTGCAGCCTCCGCACCCCAACCTCTCTATCATACACGATCTGAGTGCGGATTCGCTCAATCAGCAGGCATATCATTTCCGCAGCCCCACTCTTGGACTTCAGCGGAATCACATGGGAGTACCGGGAGTACTCATCCACCACTGCCAGGAAGTACTATGAACTACGTAGTTCATACCCCCGATTCCTACTGGCTTGATCTGCCCTGCTAGGTCAGCATGCAACACTTCTCCAGCAGAGGTGGCATTCTCAGTCACCTTGCCCCCGTGCTGTGCTCTATCGCCACTTCTCTGTTCAGCCACGTGGCAACCATGACACTGAAGCGCTACCCCCGTAGGTTTCAGCATCTTCAGGTCATACAGTTGTGGGTTGTCTCTCATCAACTGGAGTACCCGATTGCTGGCATGATGAAAAGCGATATGCACTAGGAATGATGGGTCAACCTGGAAGGAATATCCTTGTTCATTTGGTACACCGGTCACTGCAGCAACTTGCTGCTGCTCTCGCACCCATTTCCCGTTCCCATGGAACAAGTTATTCGCACTCGTCCAGGTTGCTCCTCTATCTACCGGCCGCATTTGCCATATCGGCCTGCCCTTCCCACAGAACCATGTCAAAGTAGGTTTTCCATCCTCATCCTCACCCTGCTCACAGTTCCTGTGGAACCCATAGCTCTGGTCATAAAACCCAGGCATCACTACCCGGTTTGTATGTTTGCCCGTATGCAAGTATATCTCAGACTTTTTCAACTCCTTTGTTGAAAGGATGTTGATAGGACTAGCCGGCACCCAGTAAACGTTTGTCAACTCTATGTCTACTGGTGTGATAGTGCCCTGCTCACTCACATACTCTCCCAGATTAGCTCTGATCGTGCCCACACCATACATGTCTAGCCTGCCGTGGTCAAGAGGCTGACACTGCGGCATATCTGGTGGCTTGATCTCGCAAAACATATCATAGTCAAAGCATATGTTTATGTCTGAGCCACTATCTATTAGGAAAGTGTACGGCATGTTGGGAGACGGCCCATCAGCACAGTCAGCTCGCAGCTTATCTAGGTCAACTACAGCTACCTAAGGGCCACTGCGGCCTCTGCCACGGCCTCGCCCTGCAGCTGCTTGCTTCTGCAGGAATTGTTTGACCCCTGCGGAGAGCAATGGACAATCCTTTGCACATGTCCAGGCTTATCACAGTTGAAGCATTTCCTCTTTTTTGCTCCCCCTGCTGCCCCTGCTCCCACTGCTGCTACTTGTGGGGGTGAACCTTGGCGACCACCGTAGCGTCCACCTCGGTACCCACGTCCCCCATGGCGCTGTTGTCCACCGCGATCGTTCCGTGGGAATCGCGCTGGACCCTGCTTGCTGTTCGTCTGGGCATGTGTCAACAGCGTAGACACTATCTGCTGCACTGGCATGGCCTGCAGCATGGGCTGCAACAGGCTGTACTCTCTGTCTACTGCCAGCAACCGTGATCTGTACAACTGATCAGACACAGTCTCACCCAGTCCTCTCATCTGATTCACTATGCCCACCACCTCATTCACATGCTTCTCCAGTGGGTTACCAGCCTGCTGGGTACTACTGAGCTGGTGATACAGCTTCTGTATTTCTACTTCCACTGATGGCATATACTTAGCATGTAGCAACGACCAGACCTCATGGACGAAACTACAGTCTGCCACGAAGTCTCTATCCTCCTTTGGCAGTGTGGTGAACAACCAGTGCATGACTTGCTCATGAGCCTGGCTGCTCTGAGCAAGCGGATCATTGACTAGCAGGCTACTCTCACCCACCATCTTTGCCCAGCTCTCTACCTCCTTCTTAAATATTCGGAAGTGATCAGTCTTATAGTGCCACACCGGGAATCTGTTCTTCTCTACTAGAGATTACCCTGGTGCTGGCCTGGGCATGGCAAGCGACAGCGCTTGCGCCAGCGTGCCTACGTCAATAGATCCAGCCGTAGCTGGTATTCCTGATGATATCGCAGCCTGGGAAGGCTGCGGTATCGGAGGCGGTATCTGTTGGGTTACCCACGCAGCTGGCGCTGCGAGATGTGCTGGCTGTGCTCCTTGCGCCGCGGCCTGAGCTCCTGCTTCCCCCGTAGGATCAGCATTTCCCGGCAATGCCGCCTGCAGAGGACCTGCATTGGGATACCCGTAGGTCCCAACGCGCTGTTCTTCCCCGTAGGTCATGAACTGATCCTCCGCGGCCTGATCGCGACGCGCTGTGGAACGTGTGTGGTGGCGAGGACGAACTTCTTCTCCATCCTCGCCGTCAGAGCCAATAGATCCCTGGCGAGATGCCATTGGAACTTCTCGGCGTGGTGGCATCCTGCAACACGACCATCGTGCGTCGCAGGACACGCAGACCCGTAGGCCTTTCTGCGAGACCAGTACTCTAACAGAATGCAGTCCAGCCGTAGCGTTGTGCATCTGTGTACTCTAGTCTCTCTACGGACTCTACAGCTAAACGCTAGAGCGGTGTGAATCGCTCATCGGGACGTTCAGCCGTAGCCGTAGACCCCTGGACTCTATCGCAAGCATACACATATTGCTAGAATACCCACAATCATCACCGATACCATGTCGTAATTCAGTGGACCGTAGCCCTAAGGCACTGTGGGATCTTAGCACGCCGTAGCTGTGCGCAGGGGGTCGCGCTGTCACATAGATGGCTGGTGTACAGGTCTCCGCTGTGACAGTGCGCTCTCAGTCTTTGGAATATAGCACGTGAGACTTAGCAGAGAAGAGTGATTACACTTTGATCAGTAGAGCCTATATAAGCGTTCAACCAAACGTCTCATACGGATACGATCAGAATCATTGTCTGCGGCACGCAATCTAGCATGCATTGCTCGTGCATATGGTAAGCTATCGGTGCATGGCGTCCCATAGCCACTCTGGATCAGCACCGTGCATCCACTCCATGCATGGTGACCGTAGTCCTGTGCATGGCTGGATCACGACACATATGGTCAGCCATCGGTGCATGGCTGCCCCATAGCCACTCCGGATCAGCACCGTGTATCCACGCATACATGGTCACCGTAGTCCTGTGTATGCCACCATGCATGGTCACCGTAGTCCTGTGCATGGCTGGATCACGACACTCCCCCTAGACTAAGCTTGTACAACCGCAAGCTGCAGTCTATCTCTAAATTTTGCCAGTGCTGGTCCTGCCAACACCTTTGTAAACATATCAGCCAGCATGTCTACCGTGCTAACCCAGCTGATGGTCAACTCATCGAGTTCTACGAACTCACGGACTCTCAGGTCCCTTACCCTGATGTGCTTGGAGCGGTCACTAGAGATGGGGTTCACAGCTAGCAAATTGGCACTCTTGTTGTCACCCCACAGAGTTGGCTTCGCAGCCGACAACCGAAGATCAGTGCACAACTGCTTAGCCCACATCACCTCATTGGCTGCTGAGCTCATCGCAATAAGCTCTGCCTCAGTCGTGTCACCAGCCACAATAGTCTGTCTCTTCGAACGCCAGAACACACAGTTCCCATGCATCCGGACTATCACTACTGACACACTCTTCAAACAAGCACCATTGGCGAAGTCAGCATCCATAAATGCTTCCAACACCTCACATCCCCCATTGGAGCCACTAAAAGTCAAGCCAAAATCTATGGTCCCTCGCAGGTATCTCAGTACATGCTGGACAGCAGCCCAATGACACTTCGCACTCCCAGCCATATGCCTGGCCAAGACATTAGCCGGAAAAGAAATATCAGGACGCGACACAGCAGCCACATACTGGATGCTTCCTACGGCTTGCATAAACCTCTTATGCTCTACGACAGTAGCCTTCTCCTGGTTGGGATCATCCTTCAGACTAAACACTTTCTGCTTTGGTAGCAACGGCGTTGGTGCCTTTCTGCACTCACTCATACTAAATCTCTCCAGCATGTCCCTGATGTTCTTTCTGTGCGTAATGGTGATAGTGCGAGTAGACCGATCACGTATGACCTCCATACCCAGCACATATCCCAGCTCCCCCAGGTCCCGACCCTCAAATGCCTCAAGGATCTTGCTGATGGCATCATCCATCTGCTCCTGACGACCGAAGATCAACAAATGATCGACCCATAGGAAAATAAGACATCGTCCTACTTTGCAAATGAACAGTGCAGGGTCACTGGCTGATCTCACAAAGCCCATTCTCAGCAAGAGCTCTGCAAGCGCCTTATGCCACTCCCTGGCAGCTTGCTTCAGACCATACAACGCCTTTTTCAGGCGCCACACCATACCAGACCCATCATCCAGTGCAGGAGGTTGTGCCACATACACTTTCTCTTCCAGAACACCATTCAGGAAAGCACACTTAATGTCTATGTGCCTTGTCTCCAGATCCTCCACAGCACAGACAGACAACAGAGCCCTGAAAGTAGCATAGCTACCCACAGGCGCCCAAGTCTCAAAGAAATCTACGCCTTCTACCTGCGTAAACCCCCTGGCTACATATCTAGCCTTGAATCGCTCAATCTCACCCTGTGCTCCTCGCTTAATCTTAAGCACCCACTTGCCTGTCACAGGCTTCACTCTTGCTGGGCACCGGACTAGCTCAAACACATCGTGTTCCCTTAAGGAGGTCAACTCATCAAGCATTGCTATGATCCACTGCTCACGATGGCAGCCTCTCATGGCTTGCTGCACCGTCGGATCGTCCAGCACAGCTTCGACCTTCTTCCTCGCAGCAGCTGCACGCCGGGACTCACTGCGGCTAGCAGTCTTGCCACTGCTCGGAATCACCTCCTGCCCCGTCGTCTTTTCTGTATCAGGAGTCACACTGTCAGCCGTAGCAGACACTCCATCCGACAAGTCACCGACGTCACTCTCCATATGGACTACTGTGGAGCTCCCAGCATCATGCTGACGTGCATCTTCCGGGGAAATGCGCTCAACAGCATGGACAGCAGGTCTTAAGTTTTTGCGAATCAATTTGAAAGGCTTTGGAACCAATCGAACTCTCACCTCTGGTGGTGGGTCCAGATGTTCTCCGCTTCCTCCTGCGGCACTTGGTGCTAACTTTCCCCCTGAGCCAGCACCGCCTGCCTCCTCTCCACTAGGCACATGCCGTAGCTTGCCTTGCCCCTGACTATCAACACGCTGTGGCACATGCCGTGGCTCATCGTGCTCCCAGCGTACTGCACGTCCTGACACCGCTGACCCTTGCCTTCGGTCGTACCTCCCGTGGCTATCAGGTTTCGCAGGTGGGGGTGGCTCACTCGGCTCCCTGCCCATCGACCGTAGGACTCGCCCCGGCGAACGCGAGCGCGATCTGGACTGGGATTCTGAGTGGTCAGACTCCTCTGAGTGTGTCTCAGACTCTGGAGCCTCGTCTCCCTCAGACACATCATCATCACTTTCCTGTGGATCAATGCGGCATCCGCCCATGTCCAGCACAGCTCTATCCCTCGTAGGGATCACATCTATAGGTCTGTTCTCAGCATTGTACGGACCAGACGGCTGCTGAGCCGCATCGTACTCCCAGTGTGGCACCCCGTTCACACAATCCTCGGCTGTGTAAGCGTCACGCGCTGTCACCACTGCCTCACTGATTTCCGGCGTGTGCCACCGCTCATGTCTGGCTATCAGCTCAGAGCCTAAAGCACGAGGTGAGAACGGCGGCTCACCCTCAGGCAACTCATCATCCGGCAAAAATCGCCGACTCAACTGCCTACCCGGTTCCCAATGTGTGTGGCCCAGCGCTGGATGCTCCCCCTCAGCCCAATCCACATTTCTGCCCCTCTCTGGCATCATGTGATCACGACTGGCTGGTGGTCGCACTGCCCTATTACTAGTTGACTTCAACCACTTCCTCATGTTGGGCAAGAACCCAACATCAGGTACCACTCGAGTATGCTCATCAGGCATGATCTCAAAATCTCCTAGCTCATAGTTCTCTAACATGACCGGATCCACCGTAGCTTGCTCCGACATGTGAAAACGTTTCGCAAACTCTCTCAGCAGAGCTGGTGGAGAAGCTGAGTGCCTATACATACGCACTGCTCCCCCATTCCCTCGCTTCACGTAAGCTCTGTCCATGTGAGGACCTGCACCCGGTCCCATATAGAAACCGAGCACTCCTCGCTCGTCCAGGTGCCTGAAATCCTCTCTCCGGGCATACATATACATCGGACACACGAAAGGCTTCACCTGGGCCACCGCCAGACGGAACATGTCCTCACTCACATTCCGAAACCACAACAGATATGGCACAATCTGTCTGACATCCACATCCTTCACACACATAGCCACGAACTTTCCATCGCCCCTGGCCATCCCCGCATCGGCCAAAGCCTGCAGGCCCATCTCCTGAGCCCTGGCTCGCCTGGACTTCAGTTGAGTAGCTCTTGCGGTCGCATTTGTTGACCACGACTCATAACTGTTCTGCACATGCCTCTCTACTAGCTTGTGCTTGACTTCCTTCCGCCTAACACCCTCTAGAGCAGTGCTGGGCGTCAGGTTGTGCGCATGGTTCACACACATGTACGCCTCTGGCCACAGGAATGCAGGCACAGCCGCTTGCAGCCCTCACACTCTTGTTCAGCACACCGATCTTTCTCTCCACCATTCCATTGGACTCATGCTGGCACGTGGCAGTGTATGTGTGCTCAATGCCACGCCACGCAAGGTACTGAGCCAGCTGATTAGAGCTGAACTCACCACCTTGGTCAGTGTGCAGTCTCCGCACCCCAATCTCTCTATCATATACCATCTGAGTGCGGATTCTCTCAATCAGCAGGCATATCATCTCCGCAGCCCCACTCTTGGACTTCAGCGGGATCACGTGAGAATATCGAGAATACTCATCCACCACAACTATGATGTAATTCATACCCCCGATCCCCACTGGCTTGATCTGCCATGCTAGGTCAGCATGCAACACTTCTCCAGCGTATGTAGCATTCTCAGTCACTTTGCCTCCGTGCTGTGCCCTATCGCCACTTCTCTGCTCAGCCACATGGCAACCGTGACACTCAATCGCCACCCCCGTAGGTTTCGGCAACTTGAGGTCATACAGGTCCAGGTTGTCTCGCATCAACTGGAGAACCCGATTGCCGGCGTGGTGAAAGGCAATATGCACTAGGAATGATGGGTCAACCTGGAAGGAAGATCCCTGACCATCTGATACACCAGTCACCGCAGCGACTTGCTGCTGGCAACGTACCCACTTCTCATTTCTATGGAACAGGTTATTCGCACTCGTCCAGGTTGCTCCACTGTCAACCGGCTGCATCTGCCATATTGGCCTACCTTTCCCACAGAGCCATGTCAGAGTGGGACTACCATCCTCATCCTCACCCTGCTCACAGTTCCTATGGAACCCATGGGCCTGGTCATGGAAACCTGGCATCACTACCCGATTCGCATGCTTGCCTGTCTACAAGTATATCTCAGACTTCTTCAACTCCCGTGTCGACAGGATGTTGACGGGACTGGCAGGCACCCAATAGACATTCGTCAGCTCTATGTCTACTGGCAAGATAGTCCCTTTCTGATTGACGTACTCTCCCAGAGTTGCCCTTATCGTGCCCACACCATACATATCCAGTCTGCCCTGGTCAAGGGGCTGACACTGTGGCACATCTGATGGCTTGATCTCACAGGACATATCATAATCAAAGCAGATGTTGATGTCTGAGCCACTGTCTACCAGGAATGTGTACGGCATGTTGGGAGACGGCCCATCAGCACATTCAGCTCGCAGCTTCGCTAGGTCAAACACAGCCACCTGAGGGCCACCGCGGCCTCTGCCACGGCCTCGCCCTGCAGCTGCTTGCTTCTGCAGGAACTGCTTGACCTCTGCGGAGAGCAAAGGGCAATCCTTCTGCACATGGCCAGGCTTTTCACAGTTGAAGCACTTGCGCTTTTCTGCTCCCCCTACTGCCCCTGCTCCCACTGCTGCTACCTGTGGGGGTGAACATTGGCGTCCGCCGTGGCGTCCACCTCGGTACCCACGTCCCCCATGGCGCTGCTGTCCACCGCGATCGTCCCGTGGGAATCGCGATGGACCCTGCTTGCTGTTCGTCCGGGCATGTGTCAACAGCGTAGACACTATCTGCTGCACTGGCATGGCCTGCAGCATGGGCTGCAACAGGCTGTATTCCCTGTCTACTGCCAGCAACCGTGATCTGTATAACTGATCAGACACAGTCTCACCCAGTCATCTCATCTGATTAACTATGCCCACCACCTCATTCACATGCTTCTCCAGCAGCTTGCCAGCCTGCTGGGTACGGCTGAGCTGGTGATACAGCTTCTGTATTTCTACTTCCACTGATGGCATATACTTAGCATGTAGCAACGACCAGACCTCATGGACGAAACTACAGTCCGCCACGAAGTCCTATCCTCCTTTGGCAACGTGGTAAACAACCAGTGCATGACTTGCTCATGAGCCTGACTGCTCTGAGCAAGTGGATCATTGACTAGCAGGCTACTCTCACCCACCATCTTCGCCCAGCTCTCTACCTCCTTCTTAAATATTCGGAAGTGATCAGTTTTGTAGTGCCACACCGGGAATTTGTTCTTCTCTACTAGAGATTTCCCCGGTGTTGGCCTGGGCATGGCAAGCGACAGTGCTTGCGCCAGCGTGCCTACGTCAATAGATCCAGCCGTAGCTGGTACTCCTGACGATATCGCAGCCCGCGAAGGCTGCGGTATCGGAGGCGGTATCTGTTGGGTTACGCAGCTGGCGCTGCGAGGTGTGCTGGCTGTGCTCCCTGCGCCGCGGCCTGAGCTCCTGCTTCCCCCGTAGGATCAGCATTTCCCGGCAATGCAGCCTGCAGAGGACCTGCATTGGGATATCCGTAGGTCCCAACACGCTTTTCTTCCCCGTAGGTCACGAACTGGTCCTCCGCGGCCTGCTCGCGGCGCGCTGTGGAACGTGTGTGGTGGCGAGGACGAACTTCTTCTCCATCCTCACCGTCAGAGCCGATAGATCCTTGGCGAGATGCCATTGGAACTTCTCGGCGTGGTGGCATCCTGCAACACGACCATCGAGCGTCGCAGGACACGCAGACCCGTAGGCCTTTCTGCGAGACCAGTACTCTAACAGAATGCAGTCCAGCCGTAGCGTTATGCATCTGCGTACTCTAGTCTCTCTACGGACTCTACAGCTAAAGCTAGAGCGGTGTGAATCGCTCATCGGGACGCTCAGCCGTAGCCGTAGACCCCTGGACTCGATCGCAAGCATACAAACATTGCTAGAATACCCACAATCATCACCGATACCATGTTGTAATTCAGTGGACCGTAGCCCTTAGGCACTGTGGGATCTAAGCACTGCCGTAGCTGTGCGCAGGGGGTCGCGCTGTCACATACCTGGCTGGTGTACACGCTCCGCTGTGACAGTGCGCTCTCAGTGTTGGATTAAAGCACGTGAGTCTTTAGCAGAAGAAGAGTGATTACACTTTGATCAGTAGAGCCTATATAAGCGTTCAATCAACGTCTCATACGGATACGATCGGAATCATTGTCCGTGGCACGCAATCTAGCATGTATTGCTCGTGCATATGGTAAGCCATCGGTGCATGGCGTCCCATAGCCACTCCGGAACAGCACCGTGCATCCACTCCATGCATGGTCTCCGTAGTCCTGTGCATGGCTGGATCACGACAGGTACAACAGTCAGAGAGTCCGAGCTGAGGTTGACAACACTATGAACAGCCTCAGGCTTAGACCATCGGCCTGCATGCTGTGATTTCAATAGTACAGCATGCATGACGTGACACCATTGCAGGTCAAATCGTGTACTTGCAAGACTGCCAGCATTGTCCCGATGTGAGCGAACGATCGGCAGTCTTTCATGTCAGCCAACAAACCTTTCAGCTCAGCCAACAAACCAGTGCAAGTGAACAAGCGCCGCATAAATACCGCCGTGCATCACAGACACAGGCAGCGCATGCCTGCCAACACCCCCAACTGTACATCCGCTGCATAGCATGCATGGCACTGAACGTGCGGTAGTAAAGCCATTGTTGATACCGCCCCGTCAAAACCATCTGTTGCATACAACAGTCGCCCATTTGGCAGGCAAGGCTTGAGGAGAGCTGCATTCACGGGTGGTTGATCACCAGTTGATCACAACGGCACAGTGTACTGCGCGGCAGCATGCAGTATAGACAGGTGGGTGTAGGCATAGCCGTTCTTCGAGCATAGCATACGGACGGCATGTGCTGCGTAGTCTTAACACCCCCATCGCCGATCGCGCCACTGCGGTCTCTGATTCAAGGCTATCCGGCATCTATGTATGTCTACTCGGCATCCTCCCCTAAACACATCATATACATGCAACCGTTTCACATGACGTGAGATACCCCTGACCATGTGCAGCACAAACTCACAAACTCGCCCTTCCACGCAACCTCCCAGAAACAAAATGTGGAAATGCAAGACCCCAGCAGCTCAACATGCTCAGCACAAGCACGGTGCTTACAGCTACGGACCTCTACTGCCTTCTGGCTGAAAACGTGTCACATGAGCCTACGCATGCATGCACTCTCTCGTCCTGTTTCAAAATGTTGTGTCATCAATCGCAACGCCCTCCCCCCACACACACTCAGTGCAAAAGTATGGCAGCCAGACCATCCATACACAAGCATCGCAGCTCGCACGCATAATTTCAACACACCGTCATGAACCAACGCCAGCATATCCCCGGACGCATGCCAGCTGCAGGGCTGCGCACCGCGTGCTGTGCTGGGCATGACATGCTGCGCTGCGTAACAGCCGCCGCCCTCCCATCACAGCCTCTCATCACAGCCGCCGCCCTCCTATCATCCCCACCACCCTACAGCCCTCTGTGTATGGCCGACAACACTCTGGTGTCTGCTGTGTGCTGCGCGCTAGGCAAGCTGAAGCCGCGCCTCTACCAGCGGCACGCGGGAGCCGGTCCACCCTGTGCCGCTGCGACATTGTACGGTGCTCCCGCCCCTTTAGTCACCCCCACCCCTGGCCGTCGCTGACGCTCAACAAACACAACCGGGCTCGCTGCCCCCAGCACCGCCACTAATCTGTGTGACCCGCGCTCACAAAGCTCATCGTGACCCCGGTGGCAGGCGGACAGGGCCCTACCTGCGACAGGTCTTCCGGACCACATGCTGCTGGAGTGTTGTCGTCTCTGCATAAACCCAGCCGCCGAACCACTCCGAGCGTCAGTGTCATGCCGACTGGACCGAGCACAGCACACGGCACACTCACGAGGGCCGACGACCGATGAGACCGGCACGAACACTGGGGCTGGGTACTTGTGACACCGGTAGCCACAGCAGGGGGTGAATTGGCGGCAAAACGGCATCTAACTGGGCACGGCACCGGCCTCAGCTCTGTCATACATGAGGGCATGGCCTGCATGGCCCCCACCGTGTGGTGCTCTGTGCGTGTACCACACTGCAAAACACACTGTTCCAACGCTACGTGGACCTACAGCTGGCATGCACGCTATCCTTTTTTTCCTTTTCTTGGAGCGCAGCGTGGTTCCAGCCACACGAATGCGGTTGTACGGCGCACCGTACAACCGCATTGTACAACCGCACTGTGCCGCACCGGCACACACTGTGTCGGCATAAGGCAAGGTGCAAGCCCCGGCTGGCCCCAGACACCCCGATGGCGGCGGCCATGTCAGAGGGTGACTTGCGCAGGGCGGCCGGCGATTCCGCACGAGGCTGCCGTCTCGGGAGCAGGCCATCATCAGACACCACAACAGGCACTGTGACCGCGAGCCATAACCGAGAGCAGTGAGCCAGACCTGCTCAGAAGAGTCCCGAGAGAAGTCCCTGGAGCAGCTTCAGAATGCGCCACATGCTGCAGATGGAGCTGACAGCGCCTGCAGCTACTTGGGTAGGCCGGCAGAGAAAAACGGTTCCGCTGACAGGGGACGGCGGCCCAATGGGCAGCGGCAGGGTGGGCCGCGGTCCACATGTGGAGCGAGGGTGGGTCACGGCGTCCACAGGTCGGCGTCTGTGGCGCCGAGGGACTTGGCCAGGGCCTCCCACTGGTTGGCGCTGCTTGAGGCCAATGCCGCTAGCAGCTGTGCCACCTGCACAAGTGACAAGCCTGAGGAAAATGAGCCTGAGGAAAATGATATCTCAGTGAACGCATCTTGTGACACTGCCTTCAGCGCCAGGCAGCCAGTGGTGATGGGACGGCAGAGACGCTCTCACACGGGAAGCGGGGTCTTGGACTTGCGAGAAACTCCGAAACGGTGTGAGAGGAGCCACTCGTGCAGTTGCATGCCATGTGTGCACAGAAGGAACGGCCGATCTGATCCTGTCACAGGAGCCTCACGTGTACCGTCTGGCGGACTGCAAGCAGGCACCCGCCGACGTGGCGGCACCGAACTGGAGCCTGCTCACAGAGCACGCTCAACACAATCAACATGCTTCAAGTGCACCAACACGCCACAGACCTGATGCACGCACTCATGGAAAGCGGGGGGTGGATTCTCGCGCTGGTGTGGGTGTGGGTGGGGGGAGATAGGGGCATGCCTGTTCTACACCGCGGGGCGCACAGGCGGCGGCCTTGGCCTCGAGGGTGCGCAGCTCGGCGTTGTGGACGTCGCACATGGAGGCGTAGTCCTCCTTCATCTCGGCGAGGCGCGCGTCCAGCGTGCCGATGCCGCGCAGTGCGTCCTCCATGCCCGCCGACCGCGCCTCGCTCGGCGACACCTGCCCACACACCGCCCCTCAGGTCACTCGGATCCTTGAATCACTGGGAGTTACAATGTAACATTCCCTGTCTGGTGCGACACAGGCATCAGTCGCTGGCAGGCAGCGGGTGATGCTGGTGTGATCGGTACACCCGCACTGGATACACAGGCTTGCAGCATGCATGCATATGACCAGGCTCGCATTGAGCCCTGGCAGGATCCTGGACGCTTTGCACTGGATGGCAACAAGGCAGTACCACTCGCTCTCAACCTGAGGTTTGCATGACAGTCGGTAAATGAATGAAGCAGATGGTTGTGAAGCAGGTGAATGTCCAGAGTGGTCAAGGCTACATGTTCACCAGATGCTGCTTGCGCCCGGGACCGGGGGGCATTTTGCCTGATCCCCCCTTATGCCAGTTATGCATGCAGACACCAGAGACATCGGGTCATGCCGCGGAGACCCGCACCCGCACCCGCACCTCCGTGTTGTGCACCCGGTACCGCTCCCGGCGGCCCTGCAGAGCGTGCTGTGTGTCCGCAATCGCAGCGCGCAGCACGCAGCGGTCGTCGAGGGCGCGTCGGCCGGCGTGCAGCCCGCTGGCGACGACCTTGAGGGGCGCGGCGGCGGCGTCGCCGGCCTTGGCAAACGCCTCGGTGCCCTTGCCGACGTGCGCGGCCGCGTACGACAGCCGCTTCTGGTGCGATATCACCTGCAGACCCGACCCAATGAGCAACCCTTTCGACCTTTTGACTTTTCGCAGAGTTTTGAAACTGCGCTTTTGGGAGCGCAGTCAGCCGCTGTCCTCACGCGGAGGACTGCTCATTTCATGCCCGTTGTGTGCGGCTGCAGTGTGGCAGGGGTGTGGCCCGGGCCACACACAGCTGGTGCTGTGTGGGGGCCACCGAACTCCCTCATTCCCTAACCATAAAAAACAGATCGGGGAGCATGATTGCAGCCGGACCGCAGCACAGCCTACAACTGACGGCTACACCTGACGTAGTCGTGTAGTCAGCGGATGGTAGTACAAAGGAAGCAGGGCTGAGCGGGCCTGGGTGAGCGTAGCCGCACGTTCTCAGGCAGCTGCCACCAACCGCGAGGAATAGCGGGGGCTTTCGTGGGAGGGGCCGCACCTCGCGCGCATGCGGCGGCAGCTTGACGTGCTGCGACGCCTTCTCCTCGTACGCCCACAGCCGGTGCAGCTCCGCCGCGAGCGCCTGCCCGGCCAGGCCCGCGCAGTGAAGCGCATGCGCCGCCTGCGCCCACCGCAGCAGCAGGCAGTCAGACGCCGTCGCGCGCTGCGACAGCGTCTCCCCGCGCTGCGCCGCCTCCACCGCTGGGGGGCTCGCCGGCGCCGCATCGGCCGCCGCAGCCGGCAGGATGTTGGTCTTCACCTGCACGCGTGCTGCCCTGCGTCTCACAGCACACAGCATGGCCGGTGCAGCGTGTGGGCTATGGATGGGGTCAAGCCCGGATGGCTGACACTGGCAAGGCCGAGAGTGCTTTCCGAACTGGCAACAATGCTTGGCGCTGCCAGTTCGCATCTGGCGAGCGCAGACATGGTACGCAGCAAAACTGCTCACGAGCTGTTCCTGCAAAGAGGTAATAATAATAATACACTGTTTCGGGCATCAGCAGGTGCGAGCACGCAAGTTGGGCATCCGCGGGAGAATGTAAACAAGTGGTAGATGCCACCATTTGAAGGGGGGTCAAAAGACATTGGGTGCAAACCTCTCGAGCGCTGAGCTTGTGCAGCGCGGGGAGCTAGTGTGCCAGCCCATGAAGCTGGTGTGGAGATGCTCCATAGAGCCTTGTGCGCTATGCTGCTGTGCTATGCTGCTGTGCTATGCTGGTGTGTATGTGCTGCACTGACCTCGTCAGCGCCGGGGACAGCAAGCACAGTCTATGGCAGGCACGAGTGTTCTCGGATGTGCTTTGTCCAGGACGTGCAGATACGACAGTATGTGCATCTGCGACTGCGGTGTGTCACTGGGTGGCATCAGGAATAGGCCCTCATGCATGCGGCGAATTGATCACAAACGCATAGGATGCGAAATGCGTCATGCAGAGATTGCGGGCACCACGGATCGCGACAAGTGCAGGAGCTCATGTTGCTAGGACATACTGTGTTGAAGACAGCAATGGTCTGAGTCGCATGGCCGTGTTATGCAGCTGCGGTGATGTAGCATTGGTTGCATTGCATATGGTATATTTATCAGACGAGAAACGTTACAGGCACAGGCTCGACAAGGCTGCAGAGCATGGCAAGTTCTAAGCTTGTGAACGCTGTTGTCCGACTGGCACGGAAGGACTGTGCCAGCAGCAAGTGCTCGAGCGGGTCAAGGTGTGCACACCTTTCCTGTGATGTAGCTCATGCTAGACATTAGGCTGCTGCCGAGCTTTGTTATTGTCGCAGATGTGGACGTTGAAGTGGCCTGCGATGGTGGACCGGTCGGTAGCCCATCCTGTGGAACCGTTGGTGCCGCGTTCCGGCGCAAGATACTGATGCTATGGAAGACACACTCTTCCTCTTCCACGCGTTTCCACTGAGGGTCTTGTACAAGGCTATCTGAACCGAGAGTGAGAAATTGTTGCAGTGCCTGCATGGTGGTATTCAGATGAGCTATTGCCTGCCAGGCCGGAACTAGTACTGCTGCTTGCCACACATTCGCAATTGCTCTCATCAAACCAGTCGACTCCGACGGTTTTGTACACAGAAGTCTTATAGACGGTGAGACGCGTCATTTAAATACACACTATAGAAGGATTCACAGGATTGCTACCGGGACATACCGAAGATGCTCGAATCACTTTGTGGCAGCAGCACTCATTGATGAATACCTCCAGGTCTTGAGTTCGCTTAACTAAAAAATTTTTATCAGATCGGAGCTTTCCTTGCACTAAGTCTTTATCAGGCAGAGGCGGGATGAAATAGCCTGTGTATTTGTTCCTGAGGGCGTGGTAAAGGGCATCAAAGTCGCTAAACCTCCTCCGCACCGAACATGATGACTTAGGAAACGAGCTCAACGTTGATGTGGACTCCACATGGTATACAGTGTGTGACAAAGGGATTCCCATCGTCGTGTGTGATACCGTTTCCGGCGTGTGTACACGCACGCTGAGCCCGGATGGACTATATGCAGCCGGAAACTGCGGCGGGGAATGGAGATGCGCCTCACACGTTTTCATGGGAAGTCTTGCGACGCTTTTGGCCTTTCCAGCGTTGCCCGTGCTGCTATGCAAGGGTACCTCTTGCATGTCATCCGGGACCGGCGCGGCAAAAACATCCTCGGTACAGGTTCCATCCGCCGGGAAGTCTGCCGAGGTCAATGTCATCTGCGGCACGCTGCCAATTTCACGGTGACGATTTCCAGATGCAATGCCTCGGCAGTGTTCACAGTGTGGTCATCCTCGATATGTGACAGGCGCGATCCGGACACAAATTAGTGAAGCAGTACCTTTAACACGTCTTATGGGCTTCAGATTCAAGCAAGAATTACATTCGCGTAGACTGTCGTGTTCTGCCACCAACGTCAAGTCTGTGCGATACTACAGACGACGGACCCGATGGAAAGACTCGCGCGCTGCCACAATTGGCCCCCTGGAAGCTGATTAAATCAAAAACTTAATTTACTGATGCAGTCAACGCGGCTAAGAATTCGGAGACAATTGCGATGACGAGCACACGCCAGCTCGTACACACACTCTAACAAACTGACCGCGGCATGAAGCGCGTACACACCGGTAGCATGCGCTCAGTCGGCTTGGGCATGCGTTGGATCTGTGCCGGCATCGGCATGCGAACACAGCATCTCGTGCAGAGGTCTCGCTGGTGAACAACCCCGTGATGTCGCGGCATGACTGGACACGAGACACGATGCATCGCGATGGCAACCTTGGTTCTCCATGGGGCCCGCTGTTCTTTGCGAGCGCATACTCGCCAAATGAGCCCAAACGTGGTACAACAGTACCAAGCTACATCTGCCGTCGCTTGCTGTCCAGATGCTGTTCGCCTGACGTACAGCCACGTCTATTCCAGCCTGCCCTGATCGCTTCAAGCAGGCTCGATTGAATTTTCCCTTCGCATTGCATATGTCAAGGATCATATATTAGCTACAGCCGTTCTTCCTGCATCTCAGGCAGCGCAGACTTAGCAATGGGTCGGAAACTGCAGCGGGTAAGCTGTTCTCTGGCATCTTGGAGGATCGGTAGCGATCAGCGGCTGGTCATGTTCCTATCACAGTATGTGGTGCATGCCTGCAGGGAAAGGCGGGGAATGTGGCCAAATACATCACCCGTACTCGAGCCGTCAAGCGGTTGCAGCTGCGGCTCGCCGAATTCAGGTGCGCACCAACCGCACCACCGTTTCCCTGACACCTGAAATATCAACACAGCCTGTTTATCATCCTCGTGCAGTGGGGTGCAAAGTGAGTGCTCTAACTCAGCGCTCCGGCTGCCGCAGGCGCCTGTGCATCTTGAAGGGCATTTACCCTCGTGAGCCCAAGAAGAAGGTCCACGGCCAGAACAAGACGTACTACCATCTGAAAGACATCAATTTCCTTGCTCATGAGCCGCTCCTCGAGAAGTTTAGGTGCGCCGCTCCAGCTCGTTCCCGACATGCATCACCACAGGCGTTCCACCAGCTGTTTCACAAACACAAGCTCGCCAGCCTTGCGGCATTCACCGCCCACGCAAGACGGTCAGCACACTATGTTGCATTACTCACGCACCTCTGACGGTTCAGGTTCGATCAGCCGTCCGATCAGCCACATGCACGCGCACCATGCTGTGTCCTCCATCTACCTCCCCAGCATGCTTCAAAGCATGCCTCCGTGTTCTACCACTGTGTGGAGCATATCTCTGCAACGTCTCTCAATGTCTCAAAGCGTAGGCAGCAGGATTTTTTTCGACAGCGTTGCCAGTTCCCGTTCAGTCTGCATTCGGTGCAGCAACATGGCCACATGCATGGCTGCATCCTTGTCGCCCCCATGCATTGCCGCATGCCCCCCCCATTGCACCCTGACCGCGGTACCACCCGAAAATCGGTGCATCGGTCCATCAGTGGCCGCCGCTGCCGGCAGCAGGCGAGTGGCCTAAGCAGGCGCAGCGGTGCAGAGCATAATCAAGTAGGACAACAGTGCAGTCACATGCATGCGGACATCAAACTGACGCAGCCCGCAGTATCCTGACCCAGCACGAGCCCCAGCACACAGCGCCATCGCAGTTCACACTGCACGAGTGCAACGCAAGCCCTAACCCCGTCTTGGCCCCACAACTCGCCGAGGCTGCGTGGCCGCTTGGCCATCCCCGGTGTCCAGCACATCGCCATCCGGGCGGGCATGCGTGAAAGCACCACGTATCCCGTGTCGTGATGTCGCCTTTGTGACCACTCCGCCCCCGCCTCGGTCCGGGGGTCGCGCTTCTTGCTACTTGTGCGCACAAGCTGGGGGGTGCAACTCGTGCTTTGGATGATGATGGTGCAAATGGCAGTGCCACAGATTCACCTTGTGCCTTGACATTGTTCTGGCACAAATGGCAGTACGACAGCATGCTGCCGTGGCGCACGCACCCCACCCCACCCCGCTGTGCGCAGGGCCATCACAGCGCACGAGCGCAAGGTGCGCCGGGCGCGTGTGCGCGCGAACCGCGACCTCGCGAAAGCCCTCGCGGCGCGCGCGCCCTCCTACAAGCTCGACCACCTCGTGCGCGAGCGCTACCCCTCCTTCCTCGACGCGCTGCGCGACATCGACGACGCCCTCTCCATGGTGCACCTCTTTGCGACGCTGCCTGCCAGCGAGACGCATGCCATCCCCCCTGCCGTCCTGCACACCTCCCGCCGCCTCGTGCTCGAATGGCAGGCCTGGTGCTGCCGCACGCATGCCGTGCGGAAGGCCTTCATCAGCGTCAAAGGCTTCTACATGCAGGTGCGCTGCGCATGCTGTGATGTGCTGTACGTGCTGTGCTGTGCGTGCTGTGCTGTGCGTGCTGTGCATGCTGTGATGTGTTAAGGATGGCACAAGATCATTCCGTGTTACTAGATGTCGATATGTGTGGCGTGATTGCATGGTGCCGCACCACCCAGCGGCGGATGCCGGCCAGTGCGTGTGGCGTGTGCTGGGTGTGCTGAGTGCGCCGCGCCGCCGGGGCCCCCGTGAGACGTGTGCAGTGGCGTGCAGGCGGAGGTGGAGGGGCAGGCGGTGACGTGGCTGATGCCGCACAGCACGGCGCAGGTGCTGCCGCCGGACGTGGACTACCGCGTCATGCTGACCTTCCTCGAGTTCCACCACACGCTGCTGCAGTTTGTGCTCTTCAAGCTGTATCACGGCCTCGGCCTGCGCTACCCCCCGAAGGTGTGCCCCGCTGCGTTTGATTGCATCGCCATGCTTGCTTACCTTCGTGTTCTACCACTTTGTGGAGCACACCTATGGAACGTTTCTCACGCCCCCGCTCAATGACCTTCCCTGCACTCTTTGGTCAGCCCTCACGGAGATGTTTGTACCTACGACTCGACTTCGGGGCTTCACAGATCTCGCAGAGAGGGAATGATTGTGTTTCAATTGCCCCCCCGCCGGTCACACACGGACCGGCCGTCGCGCAAATGTGAATCCGGAGTTTGAGTTGCTTGCATCAGCCCATGCATGGTCTTCCGTCCGTGCCGCCGATTGCAACTCCAGGATACAGGAAATCACAGCGTGCTTGCCTGCTTCGGGCATGTGAGCGGCGATTGCTGTGGTGCGATCGGAGCACTAGCGACGAGCGAGGATGACACCAGACACCAGGCGTGATTCAGATGCGCTTGCAGGTCAACTCGGAGATGGAGCGCGCCTCGGCGGAACTTGCCGGCATCATCGCAGAGCTCAGCGGAGCACAGCACGAAGCACAGCAGGCACGAGAATCAGCGGCGGCCGCCGCCGACTCTCCACTGCTGCTGACTGCCGGCGGCGGCGGCAAAGCAGATGGCGCCGCCGCCGCCGCGGGTGCAACAGCGGCGGCGGCGAGAGATGGAGCGGGGCGGCTCAGCGGCGACGTCAGCGGCTCGGATGCGGGGGGGTCGAGAAGGTCGAGAAAGAGCAGCGCGGTGGAGGAGGAGGCAGGGACGGATGAGGGGGTGGAGGAGGGGGATGATAGCGAGGTGGAGCTAGAGGTGGACTCAGGGGACGATGATCTGGAGACATCGGCGGATGAGGAGGATTCGGGAGATGAGGGCAGCGGCGAGGGTGACGACGATGCGGACGATGAGACGCAGTTCCACTTGGACCAGGTGTGGGGTGCCCTGTATCTGTAGCGTATTGTGCGCGCAGCGAAACGACTGTCGCGTAATGTGTAGTCGGGTCTGCCGTGATGCAGCTCTGGGGCTGTGGCACACCGGAGCTGCTCTACATCACAAGCTCATGCATTGCTCTGCTCATGCATTGCTCTATTGCATTGCTCTGCTCATGCATTGCTCTATTGCATTGCTCTGCTCATGCATTGCTCTATTGCATTGCTCTGCTCATGCATTGCTGTGTTGCATTGCTCTGTTGCATTGCTCTGTAGCTGTGGCACATGCAGAAGATGTCGTGGTAGCACTATTTTGTCTGCATGGCGTTGGTGCGAATGTCATGGGTATTGGTAGCTCTGTTTTGTGCAGTTGTGCGTACGCCGTGTGCGCATGCCGTGAGCGTGGGGGAACGCGGGTGCGACGTTGCAGGCTTTCAGCTTATTGGCAAGGTGTAGTCGGTGGCCAATGGCGGCACCGGTGCAGAGGGGTTTGCTCACGCGGCGTATTTGATGCCCAGTTTTGCATGCATGCTCAGCATGCGTTTGGGCGTGCAGATTCTCCGCATGCAGCCAGCGGCGGCGGACAGCAGCGGCGATGCTGGCGGCGACGCGGCACCAGCCGGGCCGGTCAGCGACGCCGTGGCGGCTGCCGGCGGCGCGACTACCGGCGTCGCCACCGACGCTGACGTTTGTGCGAAACTCTTCTCCGGCACGGTCGTGTGGCTCAGCCGAGAGGTTCCCCGAGAGGTGCTGATGCTGATCGTGCGCGCGTTTGGCGGCGTTGCGGCGTGGGACGGGCCGGGTTCGCCGTACGCTGAGGCCGACGAGCGCGTCACGCATGCTGTGGTTGACCGGCCACAGCAGGTGCACCGGCGTTCGGGCCGTGTGTATGTTCAGCCGCAGTGGCTCTTCGACTGCGCGAACTTCAGGGTGATCGTGTCGGCCGAGGGTTACGCACCGGGGCGGCCGCCGCCGCCGCACCTCTCGCCGTTTGAGAGCTACGGGGAGGGGGATTACGTGCCGGAGGCAGCGGCGCGTCTGCGGCGGCTGCAGGAGGCGGCGGACGCGGTGCGGGCTGGGGTGGCGGAGGGGCCGGATGGGGAGATGGTCGGGGGGGCAGCAGCGGGGGCAGATGGGGCCGGGGAGGAAAACGAGGAGGATGTGGCAGCCCGCAAGGCGGAGGCGGATGAACTGCGATTCGTGGAGGAGCTTCAAACAGAGATGGGTGCGCTGCTCTGTGGTCTTTGCATGGGAGCCGTGTTGCAGGCCTGGCTTTCAGTCTACATGTGGTCCTCGCGTGGCGTTGGAACTCACGGTTGCCGCAAGGCATTGCGCCCCTGTTGTCCACAGCACAGCTCAGCACGGCACGGCACAGCACAGCGCAGCACAGTGCGAGTGGTCCAGTCTGGTGCCCACTGTGCAGTAACATCCACAGCTGAGTCGAGTGCTGTGCCGCGTGCTGTGCCGCGTGCTGTGCCGCGTGGTCGTCCGCAGGCAGGCGTGGCTGTCTGCGAACGTGCACGCATGCCGTTGTAGAGGCTTTACTGCCGCACCATGCCGCAAATGGTTGCTTGCCGCCGTTGATGGATTGATTTCGGCAATGTCAGCATCATGAGCACATGTGTGCGCATGGGCTATGCGTAGCTACGAGCATGGTAACCATGCGCATGCATGCACAAATCGGTAGTACCAGGTGGCCAGCATGCTTTTAAAATCTTTTTTTTAAAACATGAGGGGGAGGCGAGTGCAGGAGCGTCCGCGGCGGGAGTCGGCGTGAAGCGGCGCGCGCCAGAGGCGGAGGGAGCGGACGACAGCCTGACAGACAACCAGAAGAAGGCGTTCATGACGCGAAAGCAGCGCAAGATGTTTGAGGGCGCCCGCAAACGCGAGGGTGCCAAGGCGGACCGTGTTGCGAAGCTGCAGGCGAAAAAGGACGCCCTCAAGACGGCCTGATGTGTTGGTGTTGTGGCCAGGGATGGTCTTCTGTGACAAGCTGTGTCTGAAGCTGTGTCTCAACAGAGGTGTTGTTGGGGGCAAGAGCCTGGCGGGTGGAGGCGTTGGCTACGGTCTGTGGCTGCTCTGTGTGTGTGTGACTGATAAAAAAAAAGGATCAAGCATCGCTGAGTGTGTGGGTGAGGCTCTACAGGACCGCCTGTAAGACGCGCTCGCACCTCGCCTTGACATTGCTTGACGTTAGCCAGTGTTGCGGCCATCTCATATGCATGCGACTGGTCCGGGTTCGGTCGGGGGCACAGCCTGGGTCAGCGCCAGCGAGCTCTTTGCTTTGGCGTATTGCATATCCTATGCCTGCAAATTTACGGACCGCCTTGTCGGTCAACTGCTCTAAAGCGTGTCCATCAAAGCTGCTGTATTTGAGAATGCACAGCCACAAATTCAAAGATGCGGGGTTGAACATTCGGTCGGAGTGCGGTAGATGGTGTATGTTGTGACTGCGATGCCGGGTGTGGCCATGCCTAGATGCAGCCGCGCGTGCTGTGACTGCGATGAGATGGCAACCAAGAAGGAGGTGGTCGGCAGAGGTTATCACGCGAGTGGATTGCGAGGGGGCCAAGGGCGAGCATGTTTCATGGAGATCAATGCAACAGCCTTGCAGCGAGGGCAACAACAAGCAAGCAACCCCAGGAAGCAGGTGGCAGCAAGCACCAACATGCACAGGTTCCCGAGCCACAATCGACTGACATAGCCACACACCAGCGCACCCCACAACCGCGAGAACCACGGCAGAGCCACGCACTCCAACCGTCCGCATAACACACCACCGTCCGCCAGCACGCAGCCACGGCCACCCCCATTCTCAAACCCCACGACTCCGTGTCCCACAGACCCCGGCATTGCACACAGCCCCGCCCGAGAACCCGAGGACCCGCACGCCTGCCCCGACATGGAACCCCGGTGAGCAAGGGGCGACTTCAGGCATGCTTGGGGGACTAGTAGCGGGGGTTCACAGCCCGATGAAGGCAGATGCTGCGGCCGTGCGACGTAGTGTTACCACAGGATCAGGCGTCAGGCGCGAGTGTGGTCTCACCGCGCATCTTGTCGCGTGCAGCAGGCACGCGTGGCGTGTCTACAGTTCGGTCAGGCCTCGAATGAATCAAATCCTGCTGCCAATCATGTACATCGTGATTACAGGAAGCTGGAACTGGGTATTGGGTTCTGCTGGCTAGTAATCGTTGCGACTGGGCTGCTCGACGCACGCCTTGAGGCCTTGCGACTCACGAAGATGCCGTCGTGGTGTTCGTGGCCATGAGGCACGGCAGGGCACGGTGATGGCGATAACACAGCCGTCTGCTGCATGCAATCACTACGACGCCGTAATGTATCTGATTGAAGCGCTTTAACAGCAACAACATGCCTTTGGAGGATCTGGAACTATCCGCGCTTCGCATTCTAGCACGGAGACACTCGCTGTTCTCACAATTGCCAAAGCTGGTCGGCGCAGGCACGCCGCTCTTCGTAAGCTCGAGGTTGAGTATTTGTTCGGGTTTATAAGCGAATAGTGTTGGATGTGGGCAGCCCATCAGTCGGCGCAGACGGCATGGTGCCTCGGTGTGGGTCTCATCTCTCTGTGTTGCCCGCTTGCCCGCCCATGTTGCGTGTGAACACACCAAACTCCTACCTCTCACTGTCATACATGCAGTACGGTCACACCTGGCGGTGTTGTAAGTGCATTAGTGCTCTGCTCATGGCAAACATTTGTTCCGTTGTTCTTCCGCGACGGCATCGTCTCGAATGCGGCGTCGTCTGGGCTTCGCGCCGGTGTCTTCTCGCCCATATGCTCCTCTTGAGATTTCTCTCTACATGCAGATCGATCTCCGCTGCTGCCCCGGTCGGCTTATCTCTCCACGCACCCCAGCTCCGCAACTCCCTCCGCGGTTCAGCGCTCAACGCGAGGCGCGCCACTCAACAGCATTCCCAGCAGCAAGGTCCAAGAAGCATCCGCGGCCCTCGCTTTCTGTCAGTCGCCATCTCGTGCGCCTGTCACGCCTCGAACAGCCTCGGAGTGGTCGCAAACAGCCCAGAGCCTGGCTGACCTATCCAATGACGCTCCGACCGAGGACACTGCAGAGCAGCTCATCTGTCTTGCCTCATCCCTTCAGTATCTCTCAGATGACGAGCTAACAAAGCTCACGAGTTCAGCAGCACCTCTATCCTCCTTCCTCGATGCAGTGGCTGCAAGTCGACCACCCACAGACCCCCAGCTTTACTCGCAAACAGCCAAAGCATTCCTGCACCCCTTGCTACAAGAAGCAGTGGCCACTGATCCCCTCCTCTCCTCCGCAGCCGACTCTGCCGTCGCCGCTGCCACACATGCATGCGAAGACTCCTTCTGGCATCCAGCTGCAGTGGCAGCCGCCGCCCACCTGCAGCTCGTCTTCTGCCGTGGCCACCGCGTCTTCTGGAACCTTCTCGCACACCACACCGACTGCCTCCATGAATGCGATGCCGCATCGTTCGCCCAGATTGCCGAGTGCGCCGCAGCGCTGCGCGTACGTCACCCCTCCTTGTGGGTGCCTCTGGCCGCCTCTGCAAACAGCCTCGCACTGCACGTGTCCACCAGCGACCTCCATGCATGCGCTCGCGCCCTCGGCACCACCATCCCCGACTCCTGCGCGATCCCAAGCCGCAACGGAGCCAGCCCTCCAGAGAACCCTGTGGCCACTGTTAACCTGGACAGCATGCTGGAGGTGGTGCAGTGGCGGGGTGGCCAAGGGAGCTTCGAAGCCGCAGACCTGCCGTACACGACGCTGGCTGTGTCGGCGATCATGTTCCGGAGCCTTCCGGAGGGTGGGAGCGCCGCGCAGATTTCCACGCCGGCAGCGCGCATGGCACAGCACGCGCCGGCCTTCTGGGGCAAAGTGGTGGAGCAATCGCGGACGGTGTGCAACGATGGCTATGGCAGCCATGACGCGCTCAGCATGGCGCTGGCGTGTGTCGTGGCAGGCAGGTACTTTGAGCAGCTCGACAGGGTGCCTGGGGCAGTCGCGGGTGCGGCAGATGTGGCAGGGGCCACTGCAGAGGGGGAAGATGAGGGGGGGGCGAGTCTCACCGATTGCCGCGCGGCAGTGCGCACGCATGCGCACGAGATGTTCCGTTTTGCAGCGCTGGCAGCGGTGGTGGAGGGAGGGTCGGCGGATGGGGGGGAGTGGGAGGTGGCGGCCGGGGAGGATGGGGAGTGCCGCATCGAATGCATGCAAGTGTGGCTAGAGGTGCTGCTCGGCTGCGCGGGCGCGCGGGTGCCGCTGGGTGCGGACCTGCTGCCGGGAGCCGCGCGCGTGGTGCGCGCAATGCATGGCGTGGATGAGCTGGATGCTGGGGTCGCACTGGCTGCGCTGGCGCGCTGTGCTGCGCTGGAGATGCGCGAGGCAGATGAGCTGCACAGGGTGGGGGTCTGCGGGCTTGTGCGGTCCATGCTGGCTGACGCTGCGGATCGCCAGGTGGGCATGGGACCCATGCATGTCATCGAAGTGCTGCAGCTACTTGCGTACGATCTGCGGGGAGCAGTGGGGACGGGAGAGGAGGGGGATGCTGTGACGGGGTGGCTGCTGGGGGAGATGAAGGGGCAGCTTGGGGGATTGCCGGAGCGCTGGTTGACGCGGTATCTCCGGGCCGTGGCGGCGCTCCCAGGGGCGTTTGCGGGCAGGGAGGGGCTGAAAGATGAGCTACGCGCATGCATGCAGTCCAAGACGTACGCCCCGCGTAATTCGTACAGTTTCTCAGGGGATGTGAACGGCGAGTTTTTCGCGGACGTGCGGCATGAGCTCGCGGTCGAGGAGGAGGGGCACTCAGCGGAGTGGCGTAGGGCACACAGCCGGAATGCGGCAGGGTTCTCACCGTCCGAGGCGGCGGAGGCGGCAAGGTGCGTCAAGGCGCTTCGGCTGTTTGATGGCGGTTCCAGCGTGCTGGAGGCCCTGCTGGCGGTGTCCATGGGGAGCCCAGAGGAGGGAGCGCCCGCGGCGCTGGGGGTCGGGGAGGGGGGCCTGCAGGGGGACTTCCAGCAGATGTTTCTAGATGAGCTAGACGGTCTTGGCGGCGAGCCGATCGGCTGGATGACCGATACGCCGGGGGATGCTGAGTTGGTGGCTAGCAGTGGCATTAACATGTCCGAGATAACGAGGGAGCGGGATGGGCTGTATTCGTCGCTGGCTGCTGGAAGCATGGGGTGGCGGGGGAGGGGGGATGGCGAGGCGAGTGCTGGGGGGATATACGAGTTTGAGGGTTCATATGATGGGGGGGCGGCGGCGGTGGTGGCGGAGGTGATGGACCGCACCGAGGCGGCGTTGTCCGAGGTGCTGGCGGCGCTGCAGAGCGCTGACTGGGATGCGGACGTGGCGGTGGATGCGTTGATACGGCAGCAGCAGGGTGAGGAGGCTGCTGCGGCGGGGGCCGATGTAGAGTAAGGAATGCACGGGCAGTGCAATGTGAGGGATGGATGGCAGCGAGTGACAGAGTGGGGCAGGTTGTGCGCGGCATGTTGCAGCAGGTGGACGGCAGCGTGTGCAGGGTCGAGGTAATGAGAGAGCTGCATAGTTGGCTGCAGGACAGCTGTGTGATGCGCGGATTGAATGCATGTGGATACCAAATCTGAGATGTGTGTTGGAGGTGTGAGCGTTTCCCTGTGAGGTGTGAGTGGGTCCTGAATAAGGAGGCGTGGCGTGCGGCAGGTGGCTGTGGTTGGCAGTGGTGCAGCTGCATAGGCGGGCATGTGGGTCCATGTGTGTGTGCAGGCACCAGCGGTGGCTAATGGGTGTAGTGCGGACAGTGGTTTGGCCAGGCGTGCCCTGGAAGCGGCCCAACTGGAAGGGAGACTTGGTGTCGATGAACAACAGCCGTGTCCATGATTCCATATGAACAGCAGCTGTGGCCACTAGCTCAAGAGATAGTGGATAGATGTTGGGAGAGTCTGGCGCTTGGCAGTGCGGAGGGTAGTGTCAAAACGCACGGCGGCCGCGCATCAGGGGTGGATGTGTGCCGCAGAGGTGGTGCGGTGTGCTGCGCAGGGGCTTTGGAGATACTAGATAGCTTCGATACCCTGAGGACCACCATCTGTGGGAGCGGCAGAGGCGTGTTGATTGTATCGAGTCAGCGAGAACAGCTCCGTTGTAAAGCGACAACAGGAAATTGTGAACATGATGAATCTCAACTGTGTGTGCTGGTACTGTTTGCAAGACCTGATCTGTGTTGATCGGTGTGCCCTTGGGTGTTTCCTGGTCGGCCGGGTACCCGCAGGTCTGTTCAAACGCATCGTTCATGCATGCGCCAGGCCTAGGCATACGTCGAGTTACTCCCGTGCCGCTTCTTCACGTCCGACTGCGCACAGCCACTTGCAAAACAATGCTATACAGCAGTGGCGCCGTGCTGTAAATATGCGACTGTCTGAGTCTGTCGTGCTCGCGCTTCGTACTGTTCGTCACTGCTGGCAGATGAACGTCCTGTAGCGCTATCAAGGCCTCGTGCTAATCAAACACTTTTCCTAATATGGAGTATTTTTCTTCCATCTTTGGAGGGGGCTTCTCATGCCCATACGAAATCGGGGAGAAGCATGGTGGATGCTGGGGAGGATGGGAACACTACCAAGCGACCGCGACAGCGGATAAGAAGCCGGTGTCGTTGTTCAAGATGACGGCAAACAAAACGAATGCCGCTGAGGTGGAAAACGCACGAAACGGTGTTAAGCGATTGCGTGTGGTGCGGTCATCTCTCGACTTGCGCCATGGAGCATGTGCGGGCTGGTTGCATACGATCAGCACGTATGATCACACCCAGCAGCGCATCGCAACCTGTCACAATGACGACGTGGCTGCTGAGCTTGCAGACGAAGCATCCAAGGATACTGTCGTTCGAGTGGGCAGGTGAGCAAGAGAGCCAGAAACATATCATCTTCCACCTCGTCACGGAGCCTGTCACGCCTCTTCCATCAGTACTGGATGAGCTAGCGCTGTCCGGTAATCAGAAGCACGAGTACCTCGCGCTCGGGCTCAGGCAGGTGTCCCAGGCTGCAGCCTTCCTGAACAACCAGTGCAAGCTCGTGCATGGGAACGTCTGCTGGGATAGTGTACTCGTCACAAACGACCTCGACTGGAAGCTGGGCTTCCTGGACCTCTCGACGGAACATTCGCTGCTGTCATCCTCCCATCTGGCCCGGTCTGCTCTCGCAACAACCACTGAGCAACCTGTTGCTCAACAAGGGTACCTCTGAGCATGAAACTGGTCAATCACCTACGTACTTGACCCTCAGTTAGATACATCCAGCTCATGTATACGTGCCTCGGTGCAAAATGGTTTCGCAAATGATGTGCTGCTTGTATGTACGTTTTGCGCGACAAGTGGCCACTGGAGTGCACCGTGGCCTGCAGGAACGCTGGGGCCATCGCACCGCAGTACAGGCCACCAGAGCTGTCGAAAGGCTCTGCAGACGGGCCGGTCTGGGCCGTGGACTCCTGGGGCCTGGGCTGCCTGATCCAGGAGGCCTTCACGGGGCAAGCCCTATCTGGCCCAGAGCAGCTCACAAACACCACAGCCATCCCCAAGCCCCTCGTGCCCGACTACCAGAAGCTTCTGACCTCTTCTCCTGCCAAGCGCTTGAATCCCGACAAGGTGAGAGCCCTCTCTCTCTCTCTCTCTCTCTCTCTCTCTCTCTCTCTCTCTCTCTCTCTCTCTCTCTCTCTCTCTCTCTCTCTCTCTCTCTCTCTCTCTCTCTCTCTCTCTCTCTCTCTCTCTCTCTCTCTCTCTCTCTCTCTCTCTCTCTCTCTCTCTCTCTCTCTCTCTCTCTCTCTCTCTCTCTCTCTCTCTCTCTCTCTCAAGCAATGCCAGAAAGATGTCTACCGTACTCCCGCAAAACATTGAACCCATCATTTTTGATTTTTTGGCTCAGGATGCCCAAATACCGTAGCTCTGATGGACCGTTCCTAGAGCAATTGTCAGATACGGCGGTCCATTGACTCCCAAGTACAGGGTGCTCTCATTGCCAACAGAACATCAACTCTGCTTGCGGACAGCAAATCTGCTCTGCATGCCAGCAAGATTCCTCCTCTCCCGTACAGTGACAGCATGCGTGGCTGCAGCTGATGGAGAACTCGTTTCTGGAGAGCGACCTGGTGGACACGATGCACTTCCTCGAGAATCTGAGCATCAAGGAGCCCCTCGAGAAGCAGCGCTTCTTCCGCACGCTGCAGACTGCCATGCCCGCCTTCCCGGAGGTCGTGTGTACGCGCAAGCTGCTGCCGCTCATCTCTGCCGCCCTCTCCTACGGTGGCGCCCCTGCCATTGCCCTCGGCTGCCTCCTCAAGGTGCGCCGCCCCTGCCCCCGCACCCGCAGCCGTAGCCGCAGCCGCAGCCGTACCCGCAGCCGTAGCCGCAGCGGCAGCCGTAGCCGCAGCCGTAGCCGCAGCCGCAGCCACAGCAGCAGCAGTAGCCGCAGCCGCAGCCGTAGCCGCAGCCGTAGCCGCAGCCGTAGCCGCAGCCGTAGCCGCAGCCGTAGCCGCGGCCTTCTGCAATTATCCTGTGGACCATCACGACGGCATCAACAGCGGCCTGCCTGCGGGGCAGCATCATGGGGGATGCATGTGGCCTAAATCCGGAGCAGCATCACGGCGGCCCGCCTGCTGTGGAGGCGGTGATACTCGAGCATCATGCCGGCCAGCATGTCGAGTCGCTTGACACCACTGTTTACCAATTATTATAATTGTTTGCCAATTGTAATTACACGTGAATAGCTTCGTAGCTTCTTGGAAGCAGCGGTTGCCATGGCTCAGTCTGCATGTCGCCCCTCTGGTGGCGATGGTGCCTCACCAACGTCTGCCGCAGCGACGTGGCTGCCGCTCAACAACACACAATGCCGCCGGCGCCTGCTGCATGACTCTGTGTCCGACTGCCTCATGTCTCGGTACACCCGCCCATATCTTGGTACATGCACGACTCTAAAGGTCGTATCACATTCATGTGTGTGCTCAGCTGACCTGTCCCACCGGCTCGGTATACTCAGCTGGCAGCCGGCATGTGGACACACGATGTCGCACCAGAGTGGATATGTGCTTGGCATACCATCCATGACCTGAACACGCACCGAGTGGCAATGATTGCAAAGAGGGACAAATCAGCAATCCAGACAACCCATCTGACATCGGGCACGTCCGCCGGGCAGTCAGCAAGTCGTCGAGCACGTCTGCCAAACAATCAGCATGACATGGAGCCGGGTGCAGATCGGCAAGATGCTACCGGAGGAGGAGTTCCGCGCGCGCGTCATCCCCGTCCTCTCCTCCCTCTTTGCCTCCCCCGACCAGAGCATCCGCACGTCGCTGCTCGACAGCGTCGCCGACTATGCGCCCGCGCTACCTCCCTCCGCCGTCGAGGCCACCATCTTCCCGCAGCTCAGCAAGGGCCTCGTCGCACCCGAGGCGCACCTCCGGGAGGCGACCCTCAAGGCGCTACTGCCCCTCGCGCCCAAGCTCTCGCAGCGCACTCTCAACGGGCCCCTCCTCAAGCACCTCGCCAAGCTCCAGGTGCCGGCTTTGTGCTGTGTGCTGTGCGCTGTGTGCTGTGTGTCCAAGCCGCAGGTGGCATCACCCATGCTGCGACCTGCACGCTGTGTTCTGCACGGCATGCATGCTGTGTTGTGCTGCATGCTGTGGCCAGCAGTGTCACCGATTGCGCAAAACAGCCACAAGCAAGTTGTAACGTGAAGGTGCTCGTCGTAAGATTATGACACACCCTTTGACGCAGATCAAGGGCAGGTTGGTAAGCACGCATCCAACAGGCGACGCACAAACCCTGACACAGCATCCGACACCGATGCGCGCACAAAGTATAACACAGTGTTAGGCAGGCAGTATCGCTTCTAGAAAATTACGCCCATTTGCGCGGTGGTGACCCCAACGCGGCCGTGCTGCGCTGCAGGTAGACGAGGAGCCGTCGATCCGCGCCAACACGACGGTGCTGCTGGGCAACATCGCGCCGCACCTCGGCGCCGCAGCGTGCCGCCGCATCCTGCTGAATGCGTTCACGCGCGCCCTTAAGGACATCTACCCGCCGTCGCGTTCCGCCGCGCTCAAGGCCCTCATGGCCACGTCCGCGTACCACTCGCCGCACGACGCTGCGGGGCGTATCGTGCCATGCATTGCGCCGCTCATGCTGGACAGCAGCCCCGACGTGCGCCAGGTCGGCTGCAGGGTGCGTGTCTCCTTCGTACTCCTTCGGCCTTCCCGGTTGGCCGTCGAGCACACCAGCGGCCTCCAGAGGGGCATCGGTGCAGTTGAGGCAGATCGTATGATTCTAGAACGTAGCTGCTTGTTTTTTGTGTTTCGTTTCACTCGAGGCGCCGGCTTGGGAAATGCACCGGAGTCTTTCAGCCCGGCTGGTTGTGCCACTCGTGTCAGTTTGTGCAGCTGACATTTTCACACTTTCATGACATTTCATGAAATTTCATGGCATCGTGGCAATGCATGGCGGAGCGCACATGCGCATGCGCACTGCATGGCGCTAAGCGGATGCTTACGCTGAGCAGGCGATGGACTTCTTCGTGAAGCTGCTGCGCAAGGCGTCAGACGACATCGCCAAGGGTGTCGACCCCTCGAAACCTCCTGCCGACGCGACCAGTGCTGCCGAGGCCTGCAAGGCAGCCTCCAGCGTGTCCTCATTCCTGGGCTGGGCCATGACCACCGTTTCTGCTGTCTCCGCGTCTTCCACAGCATCCGCCGCGACCGCAAAACCGGGGGGTACGGCCGCCGCCGCACGACCCGGGCCAGCCGCCGCTGCGGCAGCGCCGCCAGCGCCCAGCGGCATGCGGCTGGCCGCCCCAGCACCGGCGGCAGCGGCTTCGCCGCCGCAGCCGACGGCGCGGTCGGTGGACGCGTTTGACGATGGGTGGGGCGACGATGATGACGCGTTTGAAGACATGGATGGCGGTGCTGCGCCAGAGGTTGACGTGGGGGCCGTTGCTGCGGCGGCGCAGGAGGTGGCTAAGGTGCAGCCTTCGCTGGAGCCGATACGAACGTCAAGCAAGCCTTCTGCAGGTGCGTCTGCTGCGTCCATGCATGGTGTCGAATTCATGTATCTTGCCTAATTCTTCTTGTGAACCATTCATGAACCCATCTCCGTGGTGGGCTCGCTGTGCCTATCTCAACACAACTCGTCTGTGCTCCATGAGCACTTGTTACAGGTGTTTTCATTTCTTACATATGCTGATGTGTCATCCAGCGCAACACCCCACCTCAAAGTGCTACATATGCATGGATCTGCATGGAGCTGTATGGAGCTATATGTGGCATGGCAGCAGTCAGAGGCGCCGGGGCTTTTGGGATCCAGTTTGCGTCTGAAGATTTGATTCACAACTTGACACCAACTCACGTGTATCAGCTCAACCACACGACCGGCACACCTGGCCGGCACAATCGCGCATATTCGTTGAAGCATGCTTGATTTGCACGCCTACTGCAATGCTCTCGCGCCAATGCAGTAAGAAATGTGGCGTGCGCCATGATGCTTCACAACACACAGTTGAGTTCCCTGGTCACAGCAGTGCTGTTTGTGAAACATTGATGCCCGTTCCTGAGACCATATACAGCAGAAACAGACGCGTCCAGTGCAGTTGAGGGCATGCTGCCAAGAAATGTGCCGTCGTTTGTTAAGCCGTGGTTGCAAGGCTGTGATTGCATTGTGGTCTTAGCGTGCATCAGACGGTGTATGCAGCAACGCATCTGTGAGCAGTACGAACTGGGTGCAAAGTCGATAGCTGAGTTCGTGGAGACATACAGGTGATGGCTGGGGAGGCATGGACAGTGGGTGGGGGCAAGATGATGACGGGTGGGGGCAAGGTGAGGCAGCTCCTGCGCCTGCTGTCAAGCCCGCACCGAAGCGGCCAGCCAAAGCGAAGCCCAAGCTCAAGTTGGGCGTCTCCAGGAAGAATGGGGGAAAGGCCGACTGAGTGTTGTGGCGGTAGCAGACAAAGCAAGGGCACTACATGCCCCGCTGTAATGTGTGAACCTGACAACATGTCATGGCTTGACAATGAAAACGCACAGATGGTGGTCGGAATGGATTTATGACTGTGCGTGTGGCGCTGAGTAGGTCTATAGCGGCTTGCTTATCGTTAAACTGGTGCACACAGGTCCGTGGAGTGTGAATGAAATCTGGGAATGCCGCAACAGAACGACTTACATCGTCATGCAAAACACCTGAACTATCACACAACAGATAACGAAACAAATCAGCCTTGTTGCAAGATAGCTGCATGGACGCGGTGTGCCAGCACGGTACGGCTTCATACAGCCTGAGGAGTGCGCGATTGCTCCGACTGCTGCATGCGATCGATCGTCTATGCAGAAGCTGCAGCACTGGCGCGTGCATTGCAGATCTTGGCAAACTCAGGGCCGTCCAGGGATGCACCGCCAACGAGGAAGCCGTCAACGTCCTTTAGAGCGCCAATCTCGACGCAGTTGCCTGACTTGACCGAGCCTCCATACAAAATTCGAACGCTGCTGGCCACGCTTGGCGACACATTGTCTGCCAGCCAGTCCCGAAGATACGCGTGAACCTCCTGCAAAAGGATATCATGTTGCAACGGCGTACATACCAACTGCGACGTACACGACTGCATCAGGCATTGCACGTGCACACACCCTCAAGGCATGCGCACGGGCACTACACAAAATCATCACTTGGCAGACTATTAGCATGCCTACACACTTAGGCATTGTTTGGGGCGACGTACTTGCGCTTGTTCCGGTGTGGCAACCACCCCAGTTCCGATCGCCCATACCGGTTCATAGGCAATCACCACTTTGGACCAGTCGGACATGGACAGACTGTCCTTGAGACCTGACATCTGTTCCGAAAGCACATCCCACAGCCTGCCCGACTCACGCTCGGGTAGTGACTCTCCGACACAGGCGATCACCTTCAGCCCCTTGCTGATGGCGTACGCTGACTTGTCCCCGATGTGCTGGCTAGTCTCCCCAATCAGAGCTCGACGCTCACTATGGCCAGTGATGACCCACGGAATGCCCATATCGACGAGCATGTCCGCGCTCACCTCGCCAGTGAACGCGCCAGGCTCTGTCCAGCAGTTCTGTGCTGACACCGCAAAGTTGCTGTTCAGGTTCTCGAGAACATATGGCAGATGGATGAAGACGGGAGCACAGACAATTTCAATGTCGGATGGAACGGAACCGGCGTTCAGATCTGAGACAAGGGTCTTCACGGACTCGACGGTTCCGTTGCACTTCCAGTTGCCACCAACCATAAATTGCCTACTAGAAAAGCAACGAAGCGACCTCTGCTGGCAAGCCGAGCGAATGCGCAAAATGCTACCGGCGTTCATGGTTGCTGCTGGGTTGCAGTGTTACAGGAACTCGCTTCTGAGCACAGAGAGTGCACGTTGACCGTCCCGCAAAGTATCGTAAAAACATTAACTAAATGTCACCTTTCATGGACGCCGCAGATGTCGGGCAAGTTCGATGCTTGCGTTGCAGCGCAACAGTGGCGTTGGGGGCGTTGTATCTCATGATACGCGATGGCGACCCTCGGCGACGTTCACACCACACCATACTGCGCCGAGAAAGCTGCCTGAGATTCCTACTCTACATTACACGGCCAAAGGCGGAAAGGGAGGTATACATGTAACGATCCTCATTCTGCAGAACCTCGTTGACGACTTGCATTCTGCCTTCGTCCTGTACACGCGAGCGACATGTTACCGCGCCCGATGGCACTGCGTGTGACCAGAGCCATGTGATTAAACAAATGCCTTCATGGGCAATGGCCATACACCCTGTGGGCTGGGAGCCCACGGCTGGCAGGCGATCCGCCGTACTCGCAGCAAATGTATACACGACGCAGCACCGCCGAGCGCCTGCTACACGCAGAGCCAGCAGGCCATATGTGCGTGCTAACGTGCGGATGATACGGATCGACACATCGTTATCATAAGCGTAAGCTCACCCCGCTGCTACGATGTGAACTTGGCAGTCCAATTAACAGGGCAGCACCGGTGCAACGCCAATGGAACATGAATGCAGACTTACACTCTGACCGCTGATACGAATGCACAGATCCGAGCCAAACGCATCTCTAGACTGTCCAAAAGCATGCTGGGTGTTTCCACGTGCCGCCAGTACCCCACATCCCTGCATAAACAGTGACAATTTTGCCCGGACCACCCAAACAGCGCACACGTGTACAGTGCATCCTTGCACGCAATCGCTTCCCTACGAGGTAGGCGCACGATGCCAGCCATGCCCTGTGCCAAGTCAAGCACCTCTGCGGCGCAGCCGTGCCACTAACAGACATCCGATGACCTACTGCAGCCACGCATCAACGCGCCCCTCTCTGCCTGTTGCTTTCCTCATAAAACTGTAAGAATCAGAGGACCACAAAGTCCAGGTTTGATAGGCAGCGACAGGGCCCGCCGCCGCCACACAACAGCTCCCTCACATCACGGGCGACGCCCGCCACATGTGTGTGTACACTGGCGTCGCCCGTGGCCACATGTGTGTGTACACTGCGCCACATGTGTGTGTACACTCCCACGCTCGACCCATTCCCCGGGCCCAGGTCAAGCTTGCTCTGCTGGATGCGCCGCAGCCCCTCACACCCACACCACGGCTGCGTCCCAGCAGCGTGGTCGCCCGAGATCTGCACAGGCAGTGGCGCGCACCCTACAGGTACTGGCTCATCCAGCGGAACCCCTCGCCGTAGCCCTGGCGGCGCACGATGGAACACATGAAGATCTCGACCGGGCGCATGCTCCGGTCTGCGTTGTCGCCCTTGCCCTTGCCTGTTGTGAGGTTGTGCAGGCCGAGTGAGCGCCGGAGCTCATCCTCTGGTGCCGCTGTGGCGATGTCGATCTTGTTTCCGAGGATCAGGAATGGCACCTGCAGGCAAGCCCGCACGCTCAACAGCACCCACACGCTCAACAGTGCCCCTCCAGCCCAGATCAACAGCCATTAGCAATCGGCTCTGTGTCATGGCTTGGGGGTGAGCAGCTTGGTTGCCCTGTGCAAAGGGTCGAGCTGCCAGGTGCCACATGCCACACATACATGTATACGCTGATTAAGCAACAAGACCAAGAATGCATCGGCACATGGCCAAGCAATAAATGAGGAGCTAGCGCCTGGCACAAAGACACGCCGCCTCGGTCAAGTCGAGCATGATGCAAACGCAGGTCTTGGACACAGACAGTACAGCGCCCTGGCAGAGGCCGGTGCAGTGCAGCGCTGCAGTGCAGCAGTACAGCGCCCTGGCAGAGGCCGCACTTGTGAAAGGTGGTCCTCTGACAGCAGCGAGTCCAGCTCTGTCTTGGATTCCCGGAAACGCTCGGGGTCTGCAGCATCCACAAGGAAGACGATAGCATCCACCTGTGAATGACACACTCCCCGTCTGAACATGCCTTGGAAGAGGACTGGCATTGCGAGTGGACACCTCGGCTGCCAGTTGGATACGGCACCGTGGTCAGCACATGGCAATGCATGGGCTGCACAGCCCTCACGGCGCCGAGACTATGCACACAGTGAAAAGACGAATGGAGTGAAATCCAAGGCTGTTGCTTGGAGGGGACTCGGAAAACAGCACCCACTACACACGGCACCAGATTCCCTACGTGTGGCGCGATTTATATGGCTGCAGCACACCAGCATGGGCTGTGCAGATCTGCGGCCATACCATAGTTCAGGAGTTGATGAACTTTGCACAGGCAATTCCATGGCTCAGAAATCTGATTGCATTGTGGCACGGCCGAAGCTTGGGATCTGAAACGATGGCATGCTGCACCAGGACACATGCAAAACTGGAAACAGGGCTGAATTACAGCGCAACTGTGAGAGTTTGGCCCAGAAAGTGAACATAGTCCTGAAGGTGAACGTGGCCCAAAAAGAGAACATGAGTATGACTGGTGTCTATGTGTCAGCTGTGCAGCATGCGCTGAGACAGGTCTGCTTCCGGAACAGAACGGCGATCAGGGACCGGCACCTTTGCAAAATACTCCTTCCACACACGGCGAGCAATCTCATGACCTCCCAGATCGAAGGCCTTGAAATTGATGCCTTCCATCTGGAGTTCTTCAGATGTCGGGAACTGAGTTGGCTGATGCTGCGCCAGACGTGAGTCCTTCAACATGTGCATGAGGGTGGTCTTTCCTGCGTTGTCAAGGCCCTGCATGGCTATGCTAGCAGTCGGCAAAATCATAGGCATGCCCGAAATCTTCAACAAAATGCTCAGAACTGCGAGATGATTAGAGCACATTGATGTCCCTCCACTAGATTGAATGGTCCTCGATCCTGTCATGGTAGTGTCTCTTTACCATATCGCGCAGACGATCGCAACAGCAGTATCATTGAGTCTGCAGTTTCGTCGGGTTCGGCGATCAGCTGCATTCTTGCGATGTCACATCGGTCACACACGCGCATGTATCCCTTCAACACAAGTTCCGCGCGAGCACGAGTACATAGCGCCGCATGACTTGGTCAAATTGTAAACTCCTGCTCTGAAACACACCAGGAATAGGATCTTGGCTTCTTTGTTGTACAAGCCAAGAGCATTGAGCATGCCATAGAACCTGAATGGAGCAGAATGGTGAATTGTTATTCAGTTTGTATATCCATCTATCACTTTCACTGTACGTACAATAAACATTGGCCTGCGGTATCCCCAAATCAGGCGCACAGGCGATCGGTGCCCGCGACATCCTTGACGACGACGTCACGCTGCTGCATCAACACCAATATACTTGCGCTTCGCGACAACGAGTTTGCAGCCTAGAACACACTGTTTCGTGAGGAAAACGTTCGGTACTCATGACCAACCAAGGAATCGCCAAACAATGACTCGCTAGACTGCCCGACACGCACATGGTTGCCCCTGCCATGATATTTGCATCAGACTTTGCAAGACATTTGACATGATGCACACGAGCCAATTTATGGCCCAGCTCAGCAGATGGACATTTGGCTTGAACGATGCGGAAACATTCGTTGTGCGACAGGAAGGTGGAGACTGCCGGCCCGAGAGTTTAGAGCACACCAATTCACGAGGAACATTATGCTGGCGGTATCAATACGGTATGCTGATGCCGGAGAATGTCAGGAACGCAGCAAACACTTCACGCACTTCGCCCGGCGATTGGTTGGTGGTTGATGTTGGTGGCAGTCAACAAGAAACAAGCAGGCAATGGTGAAGACTCGCTTGGAGTTACGTTTTCGTGTGTTACCGGCATAACGATCGGTCTGCCCGTCGCTGTCATGGTCTGGTCGTCCAGGGATCAAACGTTCTATTTTCAGGGGATAGCCTGGGAGTTTTTCAGGTGTCTGGTCAACCCTTTGTATCCGTGCATGAGTACCGCACGCGGCCGCGTCGATGCTTCCACTCGCTTCGCTTAGACACTGCCACTCTCAACTGCTCACCTTCATACATGCTCGCTGTGGTGCCTTACCACAGTATTGCGACCGGAGTTCTAGTTTCCTGCGGTCAGTGTGGTCTTAGCTACGGAAGCACTCAGTCGTTCCAACTTGCTCATAATTCCGTTACACCACTAGAGTCGCTTAACATCTGATACTGAAGCATCGTGGTGTTGCCTACCATGCGGCGCTTCTGTGTGGCCAGTCCCGCCAAGGCCTCGAAAAGGCCAGTGCCTTCGTCACGCCAGCCGCTATGCCCACTACAAGCGCCAGCATCCATTCGCTCTGCTACACGATGTTTCTCCATGTCTACAAATGGTCATGGCGCGTCTCGGGCCAATGAGCCTGTTTCAGGTGCACAGATGATGGCCGAGACAGGCGCGACTGCGTCCGGCACGAGCTTGATGTCGAAGGTGAGTCGCGATCTGTCGTAAACATTCCTGTTGGTATTTTAGCATGGTCTGCTCTTATGCCTCCTTCATGGCGTTCCACGTCTGCAATATTGGCTGTGCACGCGGTATCGCTGGGGCCTTCACTAGCCAAGAAGCTGGCAACGCCACGTACGGCAATAGCCACGGTCAACTTGGAGGCTAAAACCCATTCGTGAGCTTCTAACAGATAGTCACGCTGTTCCCAGTAAGTCCACATTTCAAGCTTTTGGCTAGCCAAGCCTGTTTGGCGTACTGCCGACGCCCAGGCAAACCGCCCATGACGAACATGCTGCCGTTGATCTCAAAACACTGAGATATACTGGTGCAGGAGTTGTATACTCTCACTGTTCGCGACATGATGACGGCTCCTGCGTACTCCCTGGCACCAGAGACAGAGGTCACGAAAGCAATGGAGTTCCTGGTTGATAAGGGTATTTCCGGGGTCCCAGTAATAGATTCTCAGGGCTCTGTCCTAGGAGTGTGCTCGGGCTATGACCTCTTGGCGTTGGACTCCACGCCAGGCAAACTCGACAAAAGCTATTTTCCCCCCATTGACACGTGCATCAATGAGTTTGGTGGGGACCGCAAGATGATGTGGTCCAACTTCAAGCAACTGCGAAAGAAACTCCAAGCAGCAAACGGCCGGACAGTGCACGAGGTGTGATCCATAGCAGTCATGGAATCATGCTGCCTGGAGGTGTTAATGTCAGTGTCAGGTAGACATCAGTCTGGCATGCCGCAACGCGTCTCAGTTGCACCGGCGACACAGTTTTCAGGCTTCTGTCCGATATTATGCCCACTCCTGTCGAGCTGCTATTGCTGCCCATTTGGGGACTATCTTGCCGGAATCAATCACGATAACTTCACAGCTTTGGCACCTGCTTCCACATTGCTACACTGATGCGCTGTTCACAAACTTTTTGTTTGAGTGAGTCTCGTCCGAATGTCGTTTTCCTATTTACGTAATACTTTTTGCGGATGTGGGGTGACTTCAACGTGTATGGCCTGCAGGTGATGCATCGAGCTTTCACAATCGATCCAACAGCAACGATGGAGGATGCTGCAAATATGATCGTTCAGAAGCAAGCTCATCGCATTTGTGTCATCGAGGACGGAAAGCTGATTGGTATTGTCTCAAGAGGAGATGTGATGCGAGCAACCATTGCCAACTTCAAGGCGTACATGAGCAGGCAAGATGCAAAAGAGGAGGCGGCGTAATGTGTTTCATGCCACACATTGTATAGACCCGCCACTCTATACACAAAGCTGCCTGGCAGCCATCCAGTGCTCCTTGTATATATTATTGAGGACTTTCATTATGTGCAAGGAGCTAAGACACACGACTAGGAGCTCCCGGTGCAGACTAGGTTTGACTGGATCTGGGGGCATCATACCTCACTGAGATCAGGCAGTGCCCTTTGAGAGCTCGCATCAACTCTAAGTCGATCTCAGTCCCTCGACGAACGAACTAGATCGGACTTGTCCACAACTGCACGCTGCAGGCATAGCTCTTTTCAGCATTGCATGCGTCACTGCGATGGATGATGCTTTCCTTGCTGAACATGTAATTCCCTGGTCATGTAAACTAGTATGACCACTGTCACCTGCCTTGCTCGGAGAAGTGGACCGGGGTTGTTGCATGCACAGATTTATGTCTAAGCAGTACGTTGTTTCTCAACAGGCCGTCGTGCAGATCATACCTTTAGAAACAATGGTAGAGTACCATCGTGTGTTGGGTTGACTACAAACAGCGGCTTCGTGCATGTGAAGGCCACAGCTCAGACTGCCGAACTCATCAGTGTACACTGGCAAGGCATGTTGTGCTTACACGGGACAAGTCTGAACTCGCTACACTGACAAAAGTGACACCACCGAGTGTATGCTACGATGGGCAGCTATTGTATACAGCTATTATATACTGCATGCTGAATCGTGCATCGGCCTTCAGGGCACAGCCAACCATCATGGGCTGCCTCTCAGGTATGTCACCACCGCCACAGCAACTACTTTCCATGCCTCATAGCTCCTGCATCCAGGTCAGCCATGCTTCTGGCAAAGGCGCATAGCAATAATCGCCACAGCAGTGGCCCGAACCTCAGCCACTGCACACGTACGAGCGTGGAACAACGATAAAGCAGTGCACTGTGTCTGGCAACACACGGTCAGAGCCGCAACGGCTGCTCCATGTCACATGTGGCACATTGGATTGTCTGCGGACTCTGGTCGCACATTACACACAACACTGTTTCACCATGGGAGCCTGCAGGACCATCAACAGGCCAGCAGTGGCGCTGTGCATGCTGTGTGTGCGCGCAGTCACAGCATCACAGCACGCACACCATTCAGTATCGCATGAGCTTGGCCCTGAAGGCTTGGCTGCATGCCCTCAATCAACTGGTGCATGCCATCACACTGGGCTAACTTCAGGCTACCCCAGGTATCCAGCCACTCCGATGGATGTGGCACCTGGGCCAGAATTGACGCGTAGAGTTCACGCATACGATGTGTGCTTACCATGACCGCACCAGTTGCCGAGACCCACCCGGGGGCCGGTACCTTGACACACACACCTGGTAACACACAGAGAAGCCGTTCACACCCAAACCTGCAGTATTGCCCAACGCACCGCATTATTGAAAACATCAGCCATGTCTGCAGTGCACTCCCTCGCAGCTGGGGGATGAACCCCCACGTCCAACCCACCGCATTACTGAAAACATCAGCCATGTCTGCAGTGCACTCCCTCGCAGCTGGGGGATGACCCCCCACGTCCAACCCACCGCAATTGAGCGCGCTGTAAATGCATCACCGTCCGATGTACCGCATGCAGATGCATCACATCACGATCACAGTCTGCTTTACGGCGGTTGCCGATGGGCTGCGAGACACAAATCCACAGGCACATCCGCAGCTGCGATGCTCCGCGCGCTGCCATGCTGCGATGCTCCACACGCTGCCAGCAGCGCCAGCGCGACACACGGCCGCATGTCGCGCGGCCCCGCCGCTGACCCTGCTCGCACCGTAGTGGTCCGGAGTGGAACTAGAACTAAGGCAGCCCACCTAGCAGGGTCACCCTGGCAGACCGGAAGCCTCTGCCGGAGCCCAGGGATCATAGACGGGCCGCCGTGTTGAACCACGGCCACCACATCAACGACCGCAGTCCTTGGTGGCGCTGTGCACCAGTGGGGCCATCCAAGCCGCGTGGGTGTGCTCTGTGTGCAGGCAGACTCACGACAGCGGGCGGCATCATCGCCTGCCATGTCATGCATCACCCTTCCGCTTGAGATGGTGCGCCCGGCCCAGGCGACGCTCACATGCAGCACGCAGCGCGCAGCACGCATGCCCCATGCACATACGGCGCCGTGTTTCACCGCAGCGCACCGGTGGCCTGCCCTCACTGCGGCACTCTGGCGAGCGAGGGCCCCCGTCGCGAGAGCTACCAGTCGAGGCGGCGCTCGGAGGAACCGAAGATGGAGTAGATCAGCGTTCCGAAGAGCTGCACCGCGGCGATGGGCAGGAAGACGGCGGTCGCCCAGTTGTTGGTCTGGTCGAGCAGGATACCGGCGAGTGTCACGCCCAGCACGCCCGGAAGCGCGCCTGCCGTGTTGCTGATGCCGAGCAATGCTGACGCGTACCTGCACACATGCATGTCCCGCCGTCACGTGGTGGGGCGTGACCGCTTAAGCCAGCGGTCAGAGGGGCCGGAACACATGAATTGTCGTGGCTATGCCCCGAAATGGAGGCCCGTGTGGACACGCTGAAAGCGTGGCAGAGTTCGCGGTCAGGATTTGACCAGACTGAATCACCAGCACGACGAGGGTTGGCACGGAGCAGAGCCCGGGACCCCAGGCAACCGGGACAACGATTTGATCGTGATTGAAGATGTGTCTCGCAGTGCGATTCCCAGTATCAGCACTGCTGATTCAGCAGGCAAGTTGCTTCGGTGCTTCTTACCATCTGGGAATGTGGCGATTGTTGGCACAATGGTCTGGGCCCATGGCGAGTGTACGGGGACCATGATTGCCCTCCTCATGGCTCTGCCACAAACTGGAGCATGTGCCGTTCCGCTGATCTAGGGGAGCGGCAATGTGCTGCCACAGGATGTACTACTAATGCTACTAGTTCTAGATAATAAATTCAGCAGAGCACAGTCGCCCGAGCCGTACTTGGGTGACATGTCCTGGTGGTTGCAGTAGAGCCCGGCGCGCGCCCAGGCGCTCAGCGCAAATGCGACGCTGAGGCACGCAACGAGCCCCCACACCAGCGCCCGGTCCAGGCCCCCCGCCGCCGCCGCCGCCGCCGCACCGCCATACGGCGTCAGCGCGGCGAGCACGATCATGCATAGTGCGGGGCCAAGCAAGGAGAGGCCCTGGCAGAGTTTGCGCACGCGCGTGACCGGCATGCCCCCGGCGATCATCGCGTCGGCCGTCGGCCCGACGAACGGCGTCATGCACACCATGGCGAGGTAGGGTACCAGTGTGAGGATGGACGACTTGGAGACCTGGAGTCCGAGGGCGAGGTCGAAGTAGCTGGGCAGCCAGGCGAGAAGCGTGTAGTACCCCCAGTTGAAGCAGAAGTGCGCGGTGATGACGGCCCACACGGCCGGATCCTTCAGGAACTTTCCGTACGGCACCTGCACGGCGCGGGGTTGCTGGGTGACCCCATGGGTGGCTGCGCGCATCTGGGTCATGCATGCAGGGGCGCACAACGTCTGGTCTCTGTTGACACGACGTGTTGTTGCCAGGGAGGGTGACATTCAGGGCTGTAGTGGTGGCGACACGTGCATGGGGCCGAGTGTGCCGGCGGTGCGGTTGCGCGCGCGATGCGAAGTACACACTGTGTTCGCACGCATGTGGAGCGATGACTGTGTCATCTGTTGGGGCATGCTGCAGCACACAGGCCAGGTCACTGAGTCATGGCTTTGCTCGCGACTCAACGCATGGGCCGACGCCATGCAGTGTTGAGACGCCATGGGGGTGCTCTGGCGCAAAACACAGCAGCAAGTGCGCTGACATCCTTGACTGTAGCGTATCGGGTTGCATCACACATGCTAGGGGAGCTGCTGCTATCACAGGCAGCTGTAGCATCACCTCGAGGGCTGACAGGCTACCAGCCAAGCGGAGTGTGTGGTGAGAGGAAGGTGGTGAGAATGTACCTTCCGGACATCATCAAGTTCCTCCGTGGTGCGCTCCACAAACGCAGTACCGGACTTTTTGGCTGCATTCCGGCGCTGGATCTCGCCTGTGACGTCGTCCAGCTGTTTCTCTTTGGCCACAACGTCGTCCACCACGCCAGGTTTGCTCAGAGGCCAGATGACAGCCCACCCGAGGCCGATGATTGCAAAGACGTAAAAGACGCTGGGCCAGCCATACATTGCTATCAACGGCCCGCACAGGAGCAGCCCGATGACAGAGCCTAGATCCAGGCCTCCGAAGACATATGCAACTGCCCGGGAACGTTCTGACTGAGGCACGATGGACGCCATGACGTGTGTCACTGCAGATGGGGCAAAGCCCTCGCCCAGGCCGACGATGGCACGAGACACGCAAAGCGATACTAGCCCCATTTGTGCTAGTGGAGGAGCTACCAGTGTACCTGCACGTACGGTTCTGCTTGGGAGCTGCTTCACAAGCTCAGTCAAGGCGCACAGCTGCGAGCACACCTATGGACCAGACCATCACGCCCAGTAGCAGAACCTTGGCTCCTCCGATGCGAGTGGCGATGTAGCCCGCTGGGATCTGTGTGGCTGCATAGCCCCAGAAGAAGGCTGCAGACACAAGCCCTCGTTCGGTGGTACTCCAGCCCAGCTCGTTTGCCATGGGGATGATTGCGACTGACATGTTTACCTGCATACAATGATGTTCATCATTGTATTGACAAAGTGTGTCCTGTAGTCCATGGTGATGCCCGACAAAGCGCTGATGCTCTGAAGTTCGTGGGCATAGAAGCTCGGTAGCAAAACAAACACATCGATCACAGTGAACGAGTGATGGATATCATACAGTCGTTTAACGAAGATAAGGACTTGACAGTGATTGATGCGGCCCTACTGTGAGCAGGGGGTGTCCGGCACTGCGCATATGCCGTCCAGCAATTCGCTGGCTGACCGGTCCGTTGTTGCAGCAATCTTGAGCACACCTTATCCATATTGCACAAAACGAATGCCGCAATCATTGCAATCACGACGACCCAGCGATGAGGTAGGCCTTTCTCGTTTTCTTTGAGATGCTGAAGCTCGGCACGCAGAGCCGTTTCTTTCTCCTCAAGACTTTGCGCGTCATCCACCGAGGCAGTCAGGCCATTGCCTATCTTTGATGGCCATGTAGGCGAGCTGGTCGCCGATGCATCAGGGACGACCTCATCCGAAGCGTTTGCGTGACATGACCACCCCCGCAGCCTTTGGGCTCGGCTGGCATTAGCTGAGCGACGGAGCACTGTCCGATTGCCTCTTTCATAAGACCAGGCGATCATTGTACACAGCGAAATATGTGGACTGCAAAGGGTGATAGCCCGTCTAGCGGTCCATAGCCCGAGGAGAGGCAGCTGCGATGAGGGACTGCTTCGCAATGTGCAATCTACAGGCAGAAGATAACCAAACTCAGCTGAAGCGGACTAAACTATGAAAATGGTGTGACCACGGAGGGAGTGCCAGCCATTCACAGGTGATGAAATATCCCCTCGACGTTATGCCGCACGTTGGGCGACCAGATGGCAAGGTGGAGCAAACACGAGGCACGCAGACAGGGGCACCAATCTTTTCGGCTGCACACCTCTCCGTGTCATGATGAAGCATGCCGGCACTTTCAAACGTGAACTCAATTTCAGTGGTGGCCACCAGTGAATGCTTTCCTCCTGGCCAGTCTTGCAGCAGCACGTGACGCCAGCGCGTCGCGACATGCGACAATTGTAAAATTTATAAAATTGTGCGCACACCCGTCAAAGTCGACTTTGCGTACACGTGCGCCAACGTCACGCGCATCATGGAGTCGCCGTCCCGCCGACTGCGACACCAATCCTTTCTGATCGCGCGGCTGGCATGCGTTCGGCACGTTCGAATACCACGTGGTTTTGGCACTGATACACGGAACCATGGAGAGGGGTGAAGTCCTGACCATGAACACTCAGCCCATCCCAGAGTGTGTGCCAGATGTTTAGCCTCGTCCATAGAGGACTGATGCGAGCGCTGTCTGGTATCCAGTATATATCTGCTGCTGGCTCGTTGGTATAGATGGCAACAGGTCTGTCAGACAATGCTGCGCCACAGCGCACATGAACGAAGCCGTACTGCACGTTTTCATATGTAACAAGCGCTGCTTTCACATCTTCAGACTGTCGTGCATGCACGAACATCACATGGCACTGTCGATAATGCAAGCACATGGCACAGGTGTGCGTGCTGTACGTAAAGCACCAGGGCGGTCAACACTGGTTAATGGCCTTTCATGCTGCAATCCATTGCAACGTTTCTCTGCGAGACTCAAAGCTGGCTCCTGGCTCGGGCGCTTAGTTGGTCCTGTCTGTGTCGCCCGCACTTATGCGGCCTCTTGCCTCGCAATGGCAAGAAACGAGCACTGGTCAGAGCAGGATGACACTGTTCAAAAGCAGAACGGCGCACTGATTACAGCTCATGCATCTTTCACGGAGCAGAGCGACGATGAGCATGAAAAGCTGTAAATGGCAGGTGTAAATACAATGCCAGAAAAATCTGGTACCCAACAGAAGTCTTGCACCATTTGCTGCCTCCAGTGCTCAGTCACATCAGCTATCGTGATTCTTATAACCTACACGTATCTAAGCTTCCATGGTGTATACATTGTTCATCATGATTTTACATGTCTCCGGGAAGTCGGTCCCTGAATGCTTTCCAGCGAGCGCATGTTCACACCGGTGGCCACCCGCTGGTTGATGATGCCTGGCATGGTCGGGAGTAGGTCATCCCGGCTATTTGTCTACTTGACACACTCGTAGATTTTAATCATGCCTGTAACTGTGCATTGGTTGACAATTTCCACAGTGTCCTGGGTTGACAGTCGGTGATCAGAAGCTGCTGCAGCAACAGCAGCTGGAGAGATTATCTGCGTTGAAAAGAACCACGCAAGGCCACTGTATTGATTGAAATCATGCAAATCTTTGTCAAAACATTGACAGGGAAGACGATCACGTTGGAGGTGGAGTCCAGCGACACGATCGATAATGTGAAAGCCAAAATCCAGGTGTGCATTGTATTCAAAGAAATCTGTACTGGCTCTGCGACGAGCTGTGTGAGCTACGCCGTAACGACGCTGTCATATTTGTACCACCGCGCGGGAGCTCGTGCTCCTCTGTAGACCAATGTGGACCCATCCATCGCCTCTGCAGGACAAAGAAGGGATACCGCCTGATCAACAGCGCCTCATTTTCGCTGGCAAGCAGCTGGAGGACGGCAGAACTCTCGCTGACTACAACATTCAGAAAGAGTCAACACTGCACCTCGTGCTACGGTTGCGCGGTGGCACTCAGATTATCGTGCACGGGCCTGGGGCGTCCAAGAACACATTCTGTGGATCCCAGTTGTCCAGCGTGCAGGATGTCGTGTCGAGGGTCAGCGAGGCAACAGGTGTGTGGACCAGTAGCGGTGATCACACAAGGGCTCCAATCGCTTCTGTCTGATTTTCTCGGCAGATCTGCACGTCAAGTTTTGGTGGCAATTGTGCATCATATGATGATGTTTCCTGCGGACGTGCTGTCCGTGGACATGTTCATGGGCAGACAGCAGAAATCACCCACCTCGTGGATGGCAGCATCCGATGTCGGTAGTAGATCACAACGATTAGCGAATACATGGTGGAGTCAGTACGATGCTGAAACAGTCGTTTTCCCTATCTGCTCGAGCAGTCCATCCCACCCGTTGATAGGCTGTTCCAAGCTTGTCTCAGAGGGACCGGCAAGGGGCTCTACACAACTCAACAAATCTCGATCCCGTTTCAGCCTTCGTACGGCAGTCACCTGTACCTATATTCTTCTGGAGCCTTGCAGGTTCCCCGGACATCGTGCTCTGCCACGGGTGTACCGTGCTGTCTGGAGGGGAGAGCATTGCCAGTTTGGCACTAGATGACACCCCCCCACTGCAAGCGTTCACACGGCTGCGGGGGGGCATGACAGTGAAAGTCAAGACGCTGACTGGGCGTGAGATTGAGATCGACATTGAGCCCACAGACACTGTCGAGAGGATCAAGGAACGTGTCGAGGAGAAGGAGGGCATCCCACCAATCCAGCAGCGCCTTATCTTTGCAGGTGTGGCCCCATTTACTCCAACGGTTCGACAGCATGTGTTAGTCTGCCACTGCTGCCGACAAGTGGCGTTGCATCTGGCGTGTCCTCGTCCGCTAGTCCCGACCCATTTCTCGTCACCAAGCCACACCAGTGACATTGACTGCTCTGTACATTCCCGCTGCAGTGTTGTTCCGTTGGAACAAAAGCATGTACAGCGTACAGTCAGGCAAGGCGGTGTCCATCCAGTCCACCTGGGGTGTCCGGCTGATGATGTGTTGTGGACCCATCTGTAGGCTTGGGGGGCACGACCGAACTTGATGCATCGTTCGAAGCACCTCGCACATTCATTCGAAGCACCTCACTTCCATGCGGACTGCAGTCAACTGCATCGCAAGTGCAGCTGCACAGCGATCGACACGTCACAGTTGGGCCTGTGGTGCCCAAACAAACCAATCCTCTTGGCCGATCAAACAGCCTAGTTGTCATCTGGGTTGCCGCAGCCGCATCCAATGATACGTGGTTTGTGAGATGGTTTGGTCAAGCTGCCGGCGAACGCAGAAACTGCTGAAGAGTAGTGTACTCACTGGCTTGCGCTCACAGAGGTGCTGATGCATACAGGCAAGCAGATGAACGACGACAAAACTGCGAAGGAGTACAACATCGAGGGTGGCTCGGTCCTGCATCTTGTGTTGGCTCTGCGAGGTGGCTGCTAGTGTGTCCCTGCAATCGCATCGCCTGTGCGGCACCCCTGGAGAGACATCGCCTGTACGCTAGCAAACGTCACAGCCGCCTGCTGCCCATGTGCCTGACTGCTTGGCTGATGCTTCCAGCTGCCGGTCGACCGGATGCCTCTGCCGGTTCAGGGCAAGTGTTGCTGTCGTGCCCTGAATCTCACTGTATCACACTGAGCTGTCCGTTCCTACCGTGCTACGTCACGGTGCAGGCTCTTGTACCCTCGACTGTTGCTTAATCACAGGCCACAGGAGCTGTGACAGCAGCGTATGCTTGCTAGGCACAAATGCTTGCGGCAGGGCTGGGAATTGTTGTTGTCAGGCGTGATTGGTCTAGTACACTGAGTGGTTTCGCCAGACCCTCCGGGTCACTACACACCACTCACGCAACAACACAGTACAAGCAATGCTTGCTTTCGTCTTGTGCTGGCTGCCAGCAGCACCATATGGTGGTGGATATTGTAAAATTCTAAATTTGTTTCAGCCCAGACACAAGTAGTTGCTGAGATAAACAGGTAGCCTGCGTTATTCTGTGCCTAACAATATGCCATCGAGTGCTGATAGCGACGCATCCTCTCAAAGGCAACCCCATGCAACATCATCGCATGCTGTGATGCATACTGTGTGGGCTGACGAAAATCTCATCTGCATTCAGAGTGTCTGCCTCTCATTCGCTCGGCGTTTCTCGCCTGAACGCCGACTCTAGCAAAGCCATAAGGCCATGTGCTGCTCTTTAACAGCTGGCATACAGCCAGCGTCTCATGCCTGTGCATCTGGCTGCCAGTCAGGCACCATTTGTAGGCTAAAGACGCCCATTTGCAGGGTAAAGACGCAGTCAGGCACCATTTGTAGGCTGAACCTTCGGGATGAGCCTCTCTTTCTTCGGTCCAGCACCGCTGTGAGAAGGCCGCCCAGCTGGACCTCAACTGATCAAAGCAGCATGCCATGCTGCATGCATGCCATGGCGCACTTCAACGCTAGCGCCTCCACGGTCCACCCATAATCAACGTCACGTGGCCAAAGCCTTATGATTTGATATTCCATGCGCTGCAGCAACTGTGGTGCCACAGCCATGTGAGCTTTAAGAACTCTTCTGTGGTGCATAGATCGGCTACCGCAGGATTCTGCTGTTTTCCTTAGGAGCTGCAGACTTTCTCAAGCCATGTTCCTACATGCAGTAGTGGCCGGGGCGGCAGCTCTTCCCTGGCCCTCCACCGCCTCCACCTCTGCGTCTGCCCTCGTTGCCCTCGTTGCCCTCGTTCCCTTCGTTCCCCTCGTTCCCATCGCTATTGTTGCGATTGCGATTGCGGCCCCTGCAAGTCACAGGCTGCTAGTCTCAGCATGGCCACGCCACGCCACGCAAGGCTGTATGGCTTGCTGAGAGCCGCTACGAATTCATGCTCCGCAAAGTGGCAGAGCAAGTAGGCAGACACGCATGGCGATGCTCCGACATAGGATCCATGACTGTCCACCTGAACGTGACAACTTCACCGTATCGCTGCCTCAACACAAATGATACTTCTGATCACAGCGCGGCCCGTGGTATTAGCCGCGCGCATGTCTAGTCACACAGCCATGCAAAATGGCTGTGCAGTCACACAGCCATCAGCTGGGGCCAAGACTTGAGCGGGCTTGCACAGCGCGAAAAACAGGCGGCGAGAGTGCAGCCACACGGCCATGCATGCCTCTCAAGTCTGAACAGTGCCATACTGCTGCAGAACGGTCATGAGGCTGCGCGTGCTGTGCGTGCTCTATTTGGTGTAACACAACATATTGTTAGCGTAACACAGCATAGCATGCAGTGGATTCCTGCACACTGGCTTTCACACCGGCCTTCGTTGCCCTCATTCCCTTCGTTCCCCTCGTTCCCCTCATTGCCCTCGTTCCCCTCATTGCCCTCGTTTCCGTTGTTCCGCAGCCCGCCTCGGCCTTCGTTGCCCTCGTTGCCCTCATCACCCTCGTTGCGTCCATTGCAGTTGTTCCGGCCTGCTGTCCGGCCTGCACCCCCACATGCATGCCTGATTCCGGCCTGCCATGACATGTCATGACAACCCAGCTAGCCGGTCAGGCACTGGCAGTGGCACTGCTATGCCCAATATGCTCAACGACTGCAAACCTCGGCCAGAGCGAACCTGGCCAGCTCACATGCATGATCAGGCCAACGCCTAGGCTGATCATACAGGACCACTGTCATGCTCAGCATCTGCATTTGCTGTATGCCAACCGACACTCGGGCTCCATGAGTGTGGCCAGCCACCTCATGATCAGGCTGCTTGCGATCAAACAGTACAGGACGATGTGTGTACCAATGGATGCTCTGCACATAGCTGAGGATATTCTACATGCAGCTCAGGCATCATTTTAGCATTACACGACTGCAGTGTCAGCCATGCAGATCTCAGTCGTGCCCAGCGCAGCAGAACGCTGCTGTGCTGTGCTGTGCTGCACCTGCGGCACTATGTTTTTAGCACTCAATAATGTTTGTGCATGCCCATCTGGCATCAAGTCTGTGTGTCCTGCATGCGCCTGAATCGTCATGGTAAGAAGTGTTACGCACAATTTCTGAGTCTTACGACCCTCCGCTGGGTCAGCTGCCGAGACGCTGCATCGATGCCCCTCAAGCCATCCCCGCCGGCCTCCCCGGTCGTCCAGCCGCTGGGGCGCGCGGCGTCCAGGCGGATGAGTCCGCCCATGGCTCCCCCCCGCACATGCCGCTGCTCACGCACCACAGCTTCACTGCTGTGCGAGAGCACGCACGAGGGAAAGGCAAGACCAAGCGCAAGTGCCAGGTGCAACAGGATCTCTGAGAGCCGCATGACTGCGCACGGTGAATGGAAGGTTCTGAGAACAGCCTGCATGTCAGCGAACGCGTGAGGCTGTTGCCAATGCTGACACGAGTCACAATCGGCAGCAATCGCGAAGGCAGCTACAGGTCCGGGCGTGCTCCGTTCTTAAATATTTCATTGCTCTTGGCAGTGTTAAGGATTGTAATTTATGCCTTTTGCCTTTGCTTTTGCACCGCGAGACAAGCCCTGCAGGCTACGGAATCTTGCCGTGAATGCTGTTAGCGGAGACTGACCACAGACCAAAACGTGCACCATGGTTCCTATGTATATGTATCACATGCTGCATGCTGTGTGACATGCAGGTTTTGCAAGGGTTGGAGGGCTAAATCAGATGCTCAAATGCGTACGTGTAGTATCCATACACTAGCGGACACATGCGCTTCCTATCTACTGTACTGTAGCTACATAGTATGTGCTGCAGGTGTGGGACCCTTGCGCGCAGGATGGCTTGCATGAGCATGCAAGTGGCTGCAGTTACAACAGCGGTGCGCTGTGTTTATACGCAATCAATACACTGAAACAGGTCAGGGGATGGAAGTTGCAGTGACCCAACAAACATCGAAAGCAGCACGGCACCCGACATGCTGTCATGCACTGCACTCATACTCGCAGCGCGAATGCCTGACCAGCACGAACACCCGCGATCGTGACCGACTAGCAGCATGACAGACCATCTTGTGGATCATGCCTCTGCAACGTTCCTCACTAGTAGCGTAGCAGAAGCGCATCTACACGCAAGCCTCAGTCATGCTGTGCACGCTGCGCATCACGCCGCCTGGTCGGCGCGGCAATGCAGTGGAGTCGCGCCGCTATGGTTGCCGCGGCCGGCCGCCAGCACGGCCGCATGCTGGGGCTGCCATGCTACGCTGTGCAACCCGCCTGTCTTTTCCACAGCAACTATGTCTTTGAGATGCTGTTAACAACGTTGGAACAGGTGCGGCAGCCAGAACAGGGGCGAGGTGGCACCATGGCACCAATCGCAAGCAGCGGTACCCACCACCCCAACCCAGTGCTGCGTGCTGTACGTGCTGCACATATGCATGGCCGATGCAAGGCCCTGCTGCACAATTCTATTGCGTGCCCTGATGGTTCATGGTTTGCCCTGCTATAGTGTGTGTTCCAACGACATTTCACTGTGTTACACAGTGATAGCTCCCCGCCCCCCCCCCCCCGCACCCGATCCTCCTCCTCCCTCCCTCTTCCCTCCTCCCAGCGCACGTCCGCCGTTTCTCCTCTGCGCCCCTCCCCGGACACCGCTCGGGCTGCCGGGCTGGCTGTGGCTACGGCTCCTGGGACCGGTGCCTCGCGGCCTCGGACATGGCCGTAGCGCGCGCTGTCGCGCCCGTGCAGACTGCTAGTGTCGAGTCGACGACCGCTTGTGCTGACTGTGTGTTTGGTGTGCGCGTGGCCTGCGTGGTACTGCGTGGTGTGTGCGTGTCTGCTTTCGCGCTGGCGTTAGTTCGTTCTGACATGTGCTCGTGCGGCACGTGGCCTTGGTGCTTGCGGTGGCCGGTCTGTCTGTTTGCACATTTCACGACATTTCACTGTGTGCCCATTTCACTGTGTGCCAGGCTATTTATCTCGCTGCTGGGCTATTGCGTTCATCTCCGTGTAACATATTCGGGCCGCGCCGCTGCGCACGTGCTCATCATCCTGCGTGTACAGGTGTTACACGGAGGCAAAAGCAATAGCCCGGCAGCGAGGGCAACAGCAGGAAAGCAGACGGCCACCCTGCGCTTACAGGTGTATACAGTTGCGCACGTGCACATCAGGCTCTAGATCTGCGCATGCATTGCCATGGTCATGCATGGGCAACTGTCGAAGCTTTCAAGAAAATTGCTCACGCCAGGAATGACTGTACAGCATGTAGTAAACAGGTTTACTGATCGCACTAGCAAACACAATAAGCATTGCTAGCGCTGCACGCGTGCGGCAAGGAACAAACGGTACGTGCATGGACATCGAGCGTTCAACAAGTTGCAATTGCATGAAGTTGGTCACGTACGCGCACAGCTGCAGGATCCGGAACGTTTTGCAAGCGCTCAACAACGTTGAATGAGGATCAGGGTGCATGCGCTACATATACCAGTAGCAGCGCTGCGTGGTACTTAAAGGCGAACGAGGTACGAACTATGGATGAACAACGCCTGTACGTGCCATAAGCGTGCACCATACGCATGCGATCTCAGCCTTTCAAGATAGAGTTCAGACATGCACATGGCCGCATGCGCAGGCAGCGGTCTTCGCAACAACGTGTGCAACAGCCTCCGTAGCGCGCTGGTGCGTATGCATATACACTCACACATTGTTTGCAGGCCGGTGATCAAGACGGCGGTGGCATCACACCGCAGTCGATGTCGTAGCGATAAAACGTCGATTTGGAAGTAGTGCGTTCCCGCTCGACCGTGTCGATATCGAGCGAAAGCTGCGGGGGTACCCGGTGCACGTGCGGTGATCGATACGTATATCAGCCTTCACACTGGCAGGTGCGAGGGCACACCACTTGTCGCTACGACTGTGCGCTCAGTCAAGAAATCCCTGCAGTGCGCCAGCTGGAAGTACGATGGCGAGAAATTGGTCGGGCTCGAGTTCTGCTTGAGCATGCGCAATATAATCTTAATGATGGAGTGCCTGTTGACCAGCTGCAGGCCACTGGCTTAAGCTTGCCGAGGTTGCACGGCCTGCAGTTTTCACGGCTGCCCATTCAGCAGATTCGGCGCGTGGGCAGCTGGCGAGCAGTGGTTCGATGCGATGCGATGAAAAATGCGGCTCCCGGATAACTGCGACGACTTCGTGGTGTGAGTTAGTCGCTGGACATGGCGCCGGCTATAGCTCCTGAAATGGCCGCATCGAGATCTCGCGAGAGGGACCTTTGCCATTGCCGCCGCCTCCTCGTTTTGACTGGGGCCCGGGGCGCTTCTTGCACCAGTACGGTCGGCTTGTTCACGGGATGGGAGACGCCGCCGCCAGGTGAGGCCTCACATCCGGACAGCCGCTCCCGGGTCACCTGCATCTGTGCATTCGAATTCTCTGCAGCCCGTTCATTTACTAGGTTGGCTGTCTGGAAATGCGCTGGCTAGATCTGGCGCGCCGGCAGCTGTACATATCTGATCGAGACATCGAGACATCGAGACATATATCGATATCCCGAGACATCCTGAATGATGATTCCGCACTTGGACATACGAGGCGCCTGTTGATCCGAGGCACGGTCGTAGGCGGGCCCGCTGCAGCCAGGCGTCCAAACCCACTCAGGCAGCATAGTATACGATTTTCTTTGATTTCTTTCCATTCCTCTCCTCTTTTTGAAGTTGACCGACTTCCTACTGCTAGTTGGCCCCACAAAGTGATTTAAACTTCTGCTGTTTCTTCTAGCTGTTCAAAAGGAAGATTTTCAGTGTTTTAGGACCTGAGATTCCTCTCCCTTACAGAGTCATCCGGGACCAAACTGGCTGACTTCCAGTAGATGTCATGTGCAAAGAGCAGATCATGTGGCTGGCCCAACCCCCAAAACCGGCAGCAAAACCGCGTCTGTGTGGCTTGTGCAAGTCCCAACTGCCTGTTCCAATTCAGCTTGATGCATTTGTGGTGCCCTGGAGGTCCAATTTAACACAAATCACTAGCTACCCATCCCCTCAGGGCAGCAATGCTCCCCAAACGACCCGTGTCCACCTGCTCTCATGGTCTGCAACCTGCAGTGCCCGTGGCCTAGCCCAAAACTTCATGTGCTCCATCTGCCAATGGCTCCCTCCCTGAACTGCATTAGCTCCATGCTCCATGCTTGATCATTGCTGAGCAGTTGCGCCTCAGAAGCTGCAAACCTCCCTCTAATGCCATTTCTCGTGCATCATGACCCCCGAGTTCGCGCCTGGTTGACGCTTTTGTTCGCGGAAAGCTGCTTGGCACTCAGATTCACAATTCAGCAACATTCACCGGAACGGAATCACTAATCAATGCGATTCCACCGTGCGTGGAGAGAATGATGACATGTTAGTCGACATGGGCAGTGGCGGCAATCATGGCGACGCGTCACGCACATGGCATGCGTGTTTCGAGCGTCCCGGATGTGGTCGCTAAGGGCTGATTCTATACGTGCACAGCACACCCATGCCACGTGCAGGCACCTCAGCTGGTGTCATTCTCACAGCATGTCCACTAATTATAAGACCAAACAAACACCAGGAACAGACACAACATGGAAACGAATTATTGCAGCAGGCTGTGCACACATAACAGTGCACTGGAAATTTTCATCTAGAACATCATGTTTGGTATGTTTGAATACACATGCTTAGTTCCGGCATGGGCCACACACCCACAAATGGCTACTGCCCTGTTGTTCATGTGCACCAGCCACAGCTGCAAGAAGAAGGAAAGCCAGTGCAGCACCATACACTGATGGAAAAAAACACACGCGCACACACGCACGCGTGCCGTGGTGGTGGGGTGCGGGAGTGCGCGTGTGTGTGGATGCGTGGATGCATGGGTGTGGTTGTGTCGGCTGTGTCGGTTCGTTGTGGCCTTTCACCTGAGACAGTTGCTGCTTGTTGCTGTTGTCTGCTTTCGGGGGTTTTGGCCGTCTGCTTTCCTGCTGTTGCCCTCGCTGCCGGGCTATTGTGTTCATCTCCCTGTGGCTTTCTGCCACATGCGGGGTTAGAGAGCGTGTCAAAAGCAGAGAAACATTCCAGGAGATGGCTGCCATGTCGCCCACCTGCCAGCCACAACCGGCAGCAAAACCGGATGCCTTGCTGTTGTGAAAGTCCTTTTGACTGGTTCCACTGTGGTTGGTGTTGGATGCTGCTCAAACGGACGCCTGAAAACGCCTGATTTCTCACACTTGCCAGACCCTACCAAGTGAACTGCTGGTGCCATGGAAACGCACGCAAATCACCCGCACCCTGTCAACCTATCACCTGCACACCTCCCCGGGCTGTCATTTTTGGAGGTGGCCAGTTCCTCTGCCCTGCCTGCGGCCGCCCTCCATAATGCTTAGTTAGCTTTTTCGTAATGCTTTTTCGTAACGAGTTCAATGTACGGCTCTTTGCTGCCGTGCGCAGTTGCAACGCGTGGCGTGATGCATGCCGACGCTGGCGCGCACCACTCCGCAGCCCCGATTGTGGCGCAATCCCACTGCGTGTAACCACCACGAAGTCGTCGCAGTCATCCGGAGCCGCATTTTTCATCGCATCGCATCGGACCACTGCTCGCCAGCTGCCCACGCGCCGAATCTGCTGAATGGCCAGACGTGAAAACTGCAGGCCGTGCAACCTCGGCAAGCTTAAGCCAGTAGCCTGGCGCATGTCACAGCAGCAGAGCACCAGGTGGCCATGTGTTGGGGGGTGACAGATGCAAATGGCGTTGGCTTGGTTCCCGGGCTGCAGGGGACAGATAGGGCTGTGGCGGATCTCGCTGACTACGACCACAGAGCCCACAGAGCCCACGAGACCACGGAGATCCCGAGCTGTGTGTAGAGCTGTGTATAGAGCGGCATGTAACAGCAGGCAGCGGGCAGCCGGGCCAGGCCACACATGGGGCAGTGGGGCTTGCGTCGCCCCCCCCCCCCCCCCCTCGCCCATCTCGCCCCGAGAGCCCCCCCCCCCCACCCATTTCACCCAGCAGCCCCCCCCCCCCCCCCCCCCCCCCCCCCCCCCCGCACCCGATCCCTCCCTCTTCCCTCCCTCCCTCTTCCCTCCTCCCAGCGCACGTCCGCCGTTTCTCCTGTGCGCCCCTCCCCGGACACCGCTCGGGCTGCCGGGCTGGCTGAGGCTATGGCTCCTGGGACCGGTGCCTCGAGGCCTCGGACATCGCCGTAGCGCGCGCTGTCGCGCCCGTGCAGACTGCTAGTGCCGCGCCGACGACCGCTTGTGGGCCCGGCGAGTGCTGGCTGTGTGTTTGGTGTGCGCGTGGCCTGCGTGGTACTGCGTGGTGTGTGCGTGTCTGCTTTCGCGCTGGCGATAGTTCGTTCTGGCATTTGCTCGTGCGGCGCATGACCTTGGTGCTTGCGGTGGCCGGTCTGTCTGTTTGCTGTCTGTTTGCTTGTTGCCTGGTCTGTTGCCTCGGCGCTGCTGAGTCCTAGATCTATCACTGTGTAACACACATGGGGCAGTGATGAGTGGGAGTGATTAGCATCCACGCTTGCACGTGCCAGGGAGTGCAGTCTATGCTACACGGAAGATAAGAGAGATACGTCATAATTACAGATACGTTTCAACTTAACGTAAGAGCCCAACGGAAGAGCCCGGCAGCAAGGGCAACAGCAAGCATGGACCAAATCCCTGCAAGCAGGCAGCAATAAGCAGCAATTAGCATGCACAGGCACAAAGGCACAACGAACAGACACAAGCGCACAAGCACACATCCGCACGCCAGCGCACTCCACCAACGCGCAAACCACGCCAAAGCTAAGCTGCAGTCAGTATGCCCGCCAAATACTAGTCTGCTGGCACTCGCAGGCAGCGCCCTGCTGCCTGACTGCTTGGCTAAAAGCAGGCCCCCATGGCCACATGCCAAATTTGCACATGCGAAAACATCCAGGTGACATGTTACCGGTGGTACCTGCCGTTGGCGGCGGCTTATAACACGTGAGCGACCCTTCGATTTCGCAGTTCTCGAGTAGCATTCTCTGTGCGCAGCTGCGCACGCTAGCCCGAGTGGTGAAGGGGCCCACCGAAATGGACAGCATGCAGCATCGACCCGATGCATCGCGATGGCCGCATACTCGCACTGGCTTACAGGACTTTGGTCGTAGCGCCCTCGCTTGGAACCAGGCAAAACGAGGTTGATACGTATAGTGGTTTTATCATGAGGTCTTTACGACGTCGTGCGCATATCTGTCGTACGCTTGTCATTAAATTTGATCATGTCGCACATGAGCAGGTTGCATTAATATTGTACCTCGTAGCCTGAGGGCCATTGCTGTCAGATCGCCGCACACACTGTCATTGCAACTGTGTCATACTTTGGCGTTATCACTCTCTTGTTGCTCGGTAGCACTGCTTGCTGTTGAATGAGCTGTTTGGATCTAGCGCCTTCGATCTGAATCGCTCCACCGCTCTGACCACGCGCGCCAGGGGCTGGATACAGGCACTCACACGCGGTGCCTGCCACACAAGGCACACCTGCTCATGCTAGTCTGCAGTTGCGCTCTGTGACCTGCTGCACGTGTAAAAGGCTGCTCAACGCCGAGGCGAGCAACTGCGCCTGGATCAAAATCGCCGCGACATCACGCCCGGGCACGTGGTGAGCCGGGGACAGTCAACTGCAGGCCTGCAAGTTGGCGCCGTCACCGTGGAGGGCTGCGGCTGCATCAGCAACTGCAGATATCTTTGACGCATCGCGATCTGCGCGTCACTCGCGACGTCGATGGCCTTACAAGACCCCGTACGCGTGACGCGATAGGTAGAGCTCAGCTGCAGCAGACGACTCCAGAGTTGGCTTTCCAATCTCGGCTGAGGCGAGGCTCCTGAAGGGTTGGACGTCGCGAGGCCTCCGAAAGGCCGGAGCTTGCGGATTCTGAGACCACGGTGCCGCCCGTCATATACATGCATGCACGCGCAGGTCGGCGCACTTCATGGAGCTTCAGCATGCATGTGTTACACAGTGATAGATCTAGGATCAGCATGCATGTGTGCTGCAGCGGGTACGTGCGCGCTAGCTACGAAATCGTCGCGCTGGATCCAGCTGGATAGGATAGCCTCGCCGACTCGAGTAGGACCGACGCGGTGGGTCTGCGCAGGGCGCTAGGCAGCTGCGGGCGAGGCGATATCGATGCGACACAACGCGTCATGTGTCAACCTGCAACGTTAACCGCCGCTGCGTGCTAGAGTCGGTCAGGATCCGCAGATCTAGATATAGAGGCTCTGTTCATGAGACAGTCGGCCACCGATACCACCCGACAAACTTCAGCGCTTGTACTGAGCGCTGAATGCACCGTGGTGTGCCCCGGAATTCGAAGCGCCACTCCTCATTACTAGCGGGTCATACATGGCCATGCGCTCTTGCGTATGAGCAACGCCGTCGCGTCGGGGTCACCGCCGCGCACTGGCGCAAGTGCACATCGTGCTCGGTCTGTTGCCTCGGCGCTGCTGAGTCCTAGATCTATCACTGTGTAACACACATCGTGCTCGGAGCAGGATAACTCACACCGCGAGCAGGCGGCGCTTGCAAGAGTTTTACGCGAGTTTCAGGCCGCCCTGCAAGGGTGTGCACAGGATACCGCTATGCTGAAAATTGTGCACGTGGAAGTGGGGGTTTTAAATTATTGATGTACGGTCACAGGTCTTTGCATGCACAGCGAAGGACAAGGACACATTTACTGGACACAGTTACTGCATTCAATCTGAAATTTCACAGCACACGTGTCACGGCGCCGGCGTGGCTTTGGGTGGTGGATTGCGGTGGTGTGCGTGTGTGGCTGTGGTTACAGAGTGTTACACAGTGATAGATCTAGGACTCAGCAGCGCCGAGGCGACAAAGCAGTCAACAGGCACACAGAAAAACCACCACAAGCCCCAAGGCCATCAGTCACACAAGCAAATGCCAGAACGAACTAGTGCCAGCTCGGAAGCAGACACTCGCAAACCGCGCAGTACCATGCAGCCCACGCGCACACCAGACGCACAGTCAGCACGCGCCGGACCCACAAGCGGTCGCCGACTCGACACTAGCAGTCTGCACGGGCGCGCCGGCGCGCGCTACGGCCATCTGTGAGGCCGCGAGGCACCGGTCCGAGGAGCTGCCGCCACAGCCAGCCCGGCAGCACGAGCGGTGTCCGGGAAAGGGGGCAGAGGAGAAACGGCGGACGCGCGCTGGGAGGAGGGAAGAGGGAGGGAGGAGGAGGGACGGGGGGGGGGGGGGATTGCAGGGCGAGATGGGTGATGGGGGGGGGGGCACGACGCAAGGTGACAGAGTGTTGTTTCGGGGTACGTGGTTACAGAGTGTTGTTTTGGTGTGCGGGTTTGTGGCTGTGGCTGTGTGAGTGTGGCCATACGGTTGTGTCGGTTCGTTATGCGGTTTTGCGCCTGTGTGTGTTGCTGCTTGTTGCTGACTAGGCCTGCTTGCAGGGATTTGGTCGTGTGCTTGCCTGCTGCTGCCCTCGTTGCCGGGGGCTCTCGCGTTAATCTCCGTTGACACACGTGTCACACGCGGCATGCCCCTCCTCACACTGGCATGCATATGTGGGCCAGTGCCCTGTGAGTTCTCCTAGGAGAGGGGCAATACTGCTAGGAGTACTAAGGAGTACCAAGGAGTAGTAATCTCTGAGATCTCTGAGATATAGTATAAGCAGCCGGGTGCTTCGCCTGCATCCGCAAGGGCCCCCATGACCCCAGGACGTGTCCGGGCGTCTGCTCCCCTGGCATGCATGCACTGCTCTGCCATATGCACACAACCCTGTGCAGATGGCGGATGTGCACACGACCCTGATAGGCCATGTGCACAACTTGATGTCTGCATGAGCAATGGACATGCCGTAGTGCTATAATAATTGATCTAATAATTGATCGGTAGTGCTGACCCGCGGTGAGCTGCCAGGCGGCCTGCCCTCCCCACTTCGGGTGACCAGTACCAGCGCCTGCGGCACCCGCCAACAGCCTCACAGAAGCATCGCACACGCCGCCCACACCATATGACGGCCTCATATGGGCATACGGGTTCTGTTATCGTGTCCCCGGGATGCGAGACGACACGCTTCAGCAGCACGCAGCGCATGCAGGTGCACAGCATGGACGTCGCGCACAGCATGGACGTCGCGCACAGCACGGACCTGCAAGTCCGCCGGGCCACGCCGCTGCCGCACACCGGCGGCCCTGCCGGCCCGGCCGCGCTGCGGCGGCTGCGGCAGGAGGTTGAGAACGATAACGCGGTGACAGTTGTAGCCACAGCAAGCGAGCTGCGCGACGCGGTCGCGGCCGGCGCGCAGCACGTGCTCATCACAGCACACCTCGACCTGCGCACCCAGCCGGTATTCCGGCCAGATAGCAACGTGGACGGCACATATCGCAACTCTGCGCATGCCGTGCTGGGCTCTCTCAAGTCTAGCACCACCTCCATGCGGGTGTGTGCAGCACGACCCTTGCATGCATGCCGCCCAGCACGCGCAGCATGCAGACCATGAGCGTGTGTGTGTGTGTGTGTGTGTGTGCGTGTGCGTGTGCGTGTGCGTGTGCGTGTGCGTGTGCGTGTGCGTGTGCGTGTGCGTGTGCGTGTGCGTGTGCGTGCGCGTGCGCGTGCGCGTGCGCGTGTGCGTGCGCGTGCGCGTGTGCGTGGTGCGCGTGTGCGTGCGTGCGTGCGTGCGTGCGTGCGTGCGTGCGTGCGTGCGTGCGTGCGTGTGCCAACAGCTTAAGGCGGCAGCAGCGCTGTCGCCACCGTTCGGGCGGGGTTTTACCGCCGCCGCTCCGCATCCGTGCACAGCATGCATGGGCCGCATCCGCACAGCACGCAGCACAGCTGACCACCGCTTGTGCACAGGGGTCGTGCGCCGAGCAGCCGCCGCCGGCCCTGCTCAGCGCGCTGTCGGGCAGCGCGCCGCTGCTGCCGCTGCAGGACGGGCAGTGCTTGCTCGTCATCAAGACGAGCCTGCTCTTCCAGGACAACGACATGTGGTTTGACAACCTGCTCGTACGCTTCCAGCGCGACCCCGGCGCGCCGACGTCGTATACCGGCATTTCGACGCGGCAGTTCAACGCCGACTCCAAGCTGTACATGACACGCATGGCCTTCCAGGGTGACAACCAGCAGCTGCAGTCCCCCAGCATGGGCAACACTCAGGCCGTCGGCCTCAACCGCCGCACCTCCATGTATGCTGAGGGTACGCACAGCACGCATAGCACGCGCAGCATGCAGCACAAAGCATGCAACACGCGGTAGGCCTGGTGTATATCTGAGTGGAACGCATGTGCAGCAAGCACGAGTCATGTTGACCCTAGCAGCTGGGCTCAGCACGCAGCACACATCACACAGGATTGTGTGGCTTACATCCACTGCACACCTGCCGGGGCCGCAGCCGACTGCTGAAAGAGCGGCGGCCGTGACATGTGCTGTGCGTGACATGCGTGCTGTGGCTACAGGGTGCACCTTCGCAAACCTTGGCGGCAATGGCACGGTGCACGGCTCGCCGCTGGCGATCATGGACGCGTCCGCCAACTTTGTGCGCTGCCGCTTTGAGGACAACTGGATCGGCGGCTTTGGGCTGAGATTCCACGGGGTCATCACTGCGCAGTGGCAGGCCTCTGTGCGCATCGAGAACTGCACCTTTTTCGACAATGTCGGCACTGTCCGCGTGCACCTCCTCGACCGCTCCAACGAGGCGGCCTTCTACACCGACACGCCGGGTCTGTGGGTTGTGCGGCAGAACTTGGGGCAGGAGCGCCCCAAGCCGCTCACTGCTGCGCCTCGTGTCTTCCTCACCGCGCAGGATGACTTTTTTCTCGAGACTCAGATGGTACGCAGCATGGCGCTGCGCGGCACAGCACAGCACGCCACAGCCCGACGTGACACAGCACAACAGTGCATGTCAAAGCATGCGGTAGCATTGCGCTGCGTGGCGCATCACGCCAAAGCACGGCACAGCATGGAACACACAGCGGGCCACGTGCGCAGCGGTCTAGAGGAAGTGGTGCAATGGGGTTTTGTAAAACACCGTCTATACTTGTCAAACTGCATGCCCGGCTCGGGTGACATGAGATCATGTGTCGGATCTGCCATCCGCCGATGCTGTGCCACAATTGCGCCACTGGGTCAAGCAGTCGCGCAGCAGCGATCAAACATGTGATCTGTCTGCTGCGCGATCTGTCTGCCGCGTGTGCTGCGTGCACGTGTGATTGCTGCTGCGGACAGACATGTGTACGTGCGTGTGTGCATGCCTGTAAGGCTCCAATGTGTTACGCTGTGACAGACCAAGGCCCCAGCAGCGCCGAGGGCAGAAAGCACGGAACACGACAAACGATGTGCCGGCAACATGCAGGAGGTCGACAATGCCGTGCTGCTGGAGCAGGCATCGGAGGACACGACACTTCCCCCTGGAACAGCCAGGCCCCCCCTCCCGACCGGCTTCCGCGGCGCAAACCCCCCGGCAGCCCCGGCCATGGGCCCCCCCGCCGCCGACAGCGACGCGCTCGGCGAGGCAAGCGTGATCGCCTTCATCGCGGCGGCGGCCCTCGTGATCCTCTTCATCTCCCTCGCGCTCATCGCGGCGTGCGTGTTTGTGTACTGGTTCCGGAAGCGCAACGCGGCGGAGCGCGAGGAGTGGCGGCAGCGCGCCGCGGAGATGCAGCCGACACACGCACCAGCGCCCCACCCACATTCAAAGGTGTGCTCCTGGAATTCTGTTCAATTCCACTGTTTGATCGTTAGTTGTACGTTTTTGTGCCGGAGCTTGCAGGGTTCGTGCGGTCACATGGCGACAGAAGAGTGTGTGGAATCTGCAGATCAGCCTGACATGCTGGGAATGGAATCATTGTCTGGGCACGCCACACTATTATCTAGCCCCATGGGCTCTAGGTAGACCTGCCTTCGGCCTGCACCCTCACTCCTTCTCTCTTCCTACTCGTTTTTTTTTGTTTCTTCTTTTTTTTGGTTGACCTCTTCTGAAGCAGGAGCATGGCAGCAGAACACCGTGCTGCACAAACTACAGACAAACCACAGACAAGCACACCTGCAGGTATAATAGAGTAGTTTGAGATCTCCACCGCGCGCAGGAAGCTGTGACAATCGCCGTGCTGCGAGTGCAGGCCGCGACGGAGCCCCCCGCTTCCACCGGTCTGTCCACAGACAGCATAACCGCCGCGCTCGTTGCACCACGTCCCGCCACCTCCGGAACCCCCGGGAAGCCTCCGACATACATCCCCGGCCAAATGCAGGTCCACACTCCAGTTTACCCTGTTCCCATGTCCCCTGACGGTTACACGCCAGCACAGGCGGCAGCGGCGACCGTGGCTGCTGGTAATTACACCAGAAACGCCGCATGGGCCGACCCACCCCGCGCTGACTCACCCAGACGCTCGGGGTCGAGTAACCTCGGCGAGGTGGTGTGTTTGAGCGTCGAGGATGAGGCGACTAGCGGCACCGGCGGGACGTCGCAGAACGAGGCTGGCCGGCACACGCTATAGCTAGCTGCCGATGCTGCACTGGACAGAGCGCGCGCTGAGGCTGGCGTATGTGCTGTTCGCATTCAGTGAGTTTGGTGATACATGGGCAGGCGGGTCCGTAGACGTGCTGGCAAGGCGTGGTGGCAGCCGCTGTCCTGGAATGCATGCGAGCCGCTGTTCCAAAAGCAGGTGGTTGCATGGTGTATTCTGACATTCCTGCTGTTGTAAATGGAATTGTGAATTGAATCACTTGCCGTAGCCGATTAGGCCATCGACATCTCCGGCGCACCGGGACCCAGGAGCCGAAGCTTGTAGTGCAGCCAAAGGAGCTGAGCTGGAGCGGAGCGAGCGTGTAGGGCAGAGCTTCGGGGCTACAACTTGCGGATGTAGTGATGGCATCAGTGGGTTGGGGTGGGTGGGTGGCATGTTGCCATGGTCTGGAGGTATTTGACAGGGCAATGCATTGTCAAATTGAGTTCCAGTTTAGACCAAATGCATCTGTGCTTGAGGAGCATGCATGCTGCACGCATGCGGCTGTGTGTAGGGACCCTGCCACATTCCATGGCATGGCAGCATGGCCCTGCACGACAAACAATCGCCCCGAGGCCCAGAGAGGAGCGCCCACAGGCCAGAGAGGAGCAGTAGCAAGACGGGTTGGATTTCCCCAGGACATCCAAGGCATGATATTAGGCCATGTGTAGTTGGCTCACATCGTTTTCATATTGCCAGGCACACACCAACATGCACACAAGAGTCAAGCAGAATGCAGCAAGCGCGCAGCAGGCACGCCATGCCGCCTAACAAAGCCTCAGGGCGCAAAGTCCCCGCCAGCATGCACAGCACGCTACCACTCTGCTGCATCACAACTGTCATTGAACAGTATAGTTGCCCAGTAGACATACACAGTTACACATACACACTTGCATGTCAGTTCCAGGCTGCGGATGCCAAGTTACCATGAACACAGAAGGAGCCATTCGCTCCCGTGGCAACGACCACGCGCCATTATGCACACGCTCCATGCATGCCCGCAAACTCCTCCCTTTGACCCGCTCCGGACCTACGGCGAGCGCCGCATCAGGCCAGTCATGACTCAGCACAGCCTAACAGTGACGGTCCCCTAGAGAAAGCCTATTTAAGACGGTCTCACACGGCCCATCCGCCATGGTTATTTGCGTGCCCCCGCACAGCATCACGATCCAGCCCCGCATGCATGCACACCATGCGCTGCCAGCTACGCCTCCCCCCCTCCGTCTTAAGGTACAGCAGGCGCTCTAAGACAGCTGTCCTGCAGGCCCCGTCTTCACCCCCTCAGCCTTGGAAGTCGTGGCAAAGCGCCATCATGCAACGCAGCCCTGCATCTGCACCGGTTATTGCCTGCGATGCATACCATATCATCGGGTGAGCATACCCAGGAAAACTGTCTGACCTCATGTGCACTCTCATCGGCCACCTCATCATCATGCGCACCCTACCGTGCCTGCCATCACGTGTGACAGACGCAGAGAAGCTTCTCAATCAACAACCCAGTCGTTCCGCACGCTGTTGTCAGTGACCTGTCATGACCCGCTATGAGTTGCCACAGGTAGCCACAGGTGGACACAGCAGCACGCCCAGCATGCACTGTGGCGGCACACACGCGCCCATCATGCTGTATGGCTGCATAGCACGCCCAGCATGCTGTATGGCTGCATAGCATGCCCAGCATGCACTGTGGCGGCACACGCGCGCCCAGCATGCAATGTGGCGGCACAGCACGCCCAGCATGCTGTATGGCTGCATAGCACGCGCAGCATGCAGTGTGGCGGCATAGCACGCCCAGCATGCAGTATGGCTGCATAGCACGCCCAGCATGCACTGCGGCTGCGCACCGGCGCCCCTTTGCAATGCATGCCCTCCTCTCAAGGTCACCCTTGCTGTGCACAAACCTGCCACAAGCACACGAGATACGTTACAGATGTATGCTCCACAAGCACACGGGGTAGTGCACAGCCACGCGGTATGCACTACCCCATATAAAAACTCGCACTACTCAAAATTGGGTGGCGGCCACCTGCGCAGGCCGCACCAAGGCAAAGCCCGCACAAAGAGTCGCTCAATCCCGCCCGCCGTTCCACTGAACACACTCAGCTCAGCGCCGACCCCGTTGGCCCGCACCTGTGCTGCAGTCGCGCCGCGCGCCGCAGCACGACCCCGCGCCGCAGCACGACCCCGCGCCGCAGCACGACCCCGCGCCGCAGCACGACCCCGCGCCGGGCACATGAAGAAACACCCCGCCAGAACACCGCAAAACCCGCCAAGACGTAAGCGTGTGGCTGCACCTCCGCGCATGCATGTGATGCAGATGCGGCGCACCATATATATAGCCACACTGCTCGGTGCGTGGCCTGTGCACAAGTAACCGAGCTAAGTGATCACCGCACGCGCTGCTTGCGCCGCACCGCGTTGAGCGTCGCGCGGGCGCTCATAGCCACAGCCGCCATCGACAGAAGCAGCAGCAGCGCAAGGCCGGCCGGGTGGTGCACCGCAACGTGGTCTTCCGCCATGCGGCGCACCTGTGCTGCGCGTGCTGTGGCGCTCTGGCCGAGCCACGTCGCGAGGTCAAATGTGGGGTTGGGGTCGTCGCCGGCGAGGAGCGCCGGAAGGATGTCGGGCGCGGTTTCGATGCCGCGGAGGGGCCCCTTGGTGGCGTCGAGGGCGGTCAGGGGGGCGTCGAGGGGGGGTATGCAGTTGGGGGCGGGGTAGGTGGGCACGTCAATGGGGAGGACGGGGCGGTCGGGGCAGAAGGCAATGAAGCAGTCGTCAAACTTGACCAAGCCGACTTGCCGCAGCAGCGCCTGCACAGCCACCAGCGCGAATCAGGGTTCCCGTCGGAGTGCCCTTGCCCCCTGATGGGACACGGATCCTGAATCTGGTGAATTTGAGCCAAATTTCCCCATATGGTTTATGTAAGACATGCCAAAGTATGGGGGACTACAAGGACGCTTTTTGGCTCATGACCAGCCCATCGGTGTGCGTACAACATGCAATCTCAAGGCGTCAGGCATGGCAGCAGACTGCTGTTGCTGCTGTGGCTGCACCCTGCTGCATGTGAAATGAAAATGCCATCCGCTTTGCATCCCGTGTACAGTCCGTGTCGGGTCACTGTGCTGTGAACGGTGGTGGTCAGGCTGCAGGATCCTAACACGTGCTATGCCTGCTGTGCCTGCTGCCACTTACCTCCCCTACTGCGCTCACAACACAACACGAGCCTCTCTCACACGATGCCCGGCCCCCCCTCGCCCGGAGTGCTGGCAGGCTGCCTTGTTCGCATGTGCACATCGCAAGCGCACGCCCACCATGCATGCGTGCCGGCACAGCAGCGGCAGCGCACCCGCGCTTCGTCCATCTCGTGCTTCGGGTCCGGGCCGCCGCGCAGCGACTGGTACAGTAGCGCGTAATGGCGGCCGCGCAGCGTGTACGCATCGCCGACATCCGCCTGCGCCATGACGTGAGCGTACACGAGGCCGGCATACTCCTGCGGCCGGTTGATGTCGAGTTTCGGGTTGTCAATCTGTTCCACCGGCCAGATGGACTCGCTGCGGTCGCACCAGTGCGGCACCATCCAGTCCCATGCATCCTGCACATGCACGCGCAGCGTCAGGGATCTGGCGGAGTGGTGCAGGAGCGCGAGACACCCGGGTGGATGCTGAGTGCACGTGGCAGCTGAGTGGTGCAGCGGCGAGTGCATGCGCGGCGAATGCATGCGCGGCGCGATGGACAACATGTGAGTGTGGCGGCACATTGCATTTGGAGTGAGTGATTCAAGATTCAAGAGCCACATGCGTGCTGTTGTAGTGCAACACCTTCAACAGGTATGTGGTTCTACCGGACCATGAACGTGTCAATGTCCGCATGGATTCACGGCGAGCAAACAGTAAATGTTCCATACATCGTTCTACCAGGTTGTATTGAGCAGGTATTCCCATCGCGGCTCAGCACATGTACACTAGCAATACCTCATACAGTGTCTGCCTGCCTGTGGCAGCCCAGCTCACAGCAGGCAGCGCGCAGCATGAGCACCACTGAGTCGGCTGATGTCTTCACGAGAGCACGCCAGACGTGCCAACTCTCTGCCCCACATGCGGCAAACAGACACAGTACAAGTAGCTTGCACCGTTCAAGTAGCTGAGATTCGAAAAGGATTTGGAATTGTCTTGTAAATGGTGTGTGTGCATGATCGCCATACATGTTGGCGGGGGCGCGTTACATGCTCCACAACGCGGCAGAGCGGCTAGGCAGGCATGTATGGCAACGCTGCAAACACAACAGGAACCATGGCCGACTGAAAGTTGAAGGCCGCTCACGAGCTGAAACCAACCAGCTTCTGCCTCAACATTGGACACAGGAGCTGTCACTTGCTGCGCACGCAACGATCGCCATGCATGTCAGCGGGCGCGCACGAGGATCGAGTTGCCGGAGTCGGCGGTCATGCCCCAGAGGTCGACGCCGAACTTATCGGCCATGGAGGCCAGCTGCACATAGCCCTCAAGGATGAAGCTGTGGTAGGAGTAGCTCTTCGGCCGCGTCATCTCGGTCGCCATCACGGAACCCGCGATCTGCGCCCGCAGCCGCGGCTTGACAACGTGCTCAATGAACTCCAGCGCATCCTCCCGCCTGCATGCATGCCATGTGTACACCCTCCAGCCGTGGCTAGCCGCTCGTCCGCACGGTGACGCGGACAGTGTCACTTGCCCGCCGCCCCTGATTCTCATGAGCTGTGCTGTGCTGTGCCGTGCTGTGATGTGTGGCAGCCATGACAACGCACCGCTCCACAACATGGCAGCGCATGGTGTTCGAGGGTAATGAGTCGACGTGTCACACGGATTGTCATCCATGCATACTGGCCAACGGCTGAACAAGTGCAGGGACTCGATGTTGCGCAGCAACAGCACATCGATGCTTCAGACGCCACCACATGGCACTAGTATCACTGCGGGACGGGCACCTGGGGCGGGAGGGACGGGCAGGCTGTTGCCACATTGCGCGTGGTACATCACGCATGGGTCAAATGCATAGAGTCAGCGGCATCATCATACTAAACAAGCGGAGCTTTCAACACAAGCGGAGCTTTCAACACAAGCGGAGCTTGAATCGTCACCACAACGGTTGCATCACCGACATCTGGCAGTGAGGGCCGTGCACACCTGTTGAGGAAGGAGAGGATGCTGAGGTACTGCACGTCAAAGAAGGTTCCGTGGTTGTTCTCCTGCAGCGACTCGTTGCGGCAGTGTTCGCTTTGGAGGTGGTGCATGTACTGCGTAAACCAAGTGTGCAGCGCCGCATGGGCTGCCTCCGTCCAGGCGGCCGACCCCGCCAGCAGCGCCACTGCGTCAAACACCGCGTACGTGCCGTGATTGTCGATTGTGCCCTGCATGCTGCGCGTGCTGTGGCCATGTGTACGCGCGCTGTGCTGCGCATGGCATGCAGTTATCGCAGCGGTGGTGCGGCAGTGGGAACCAGGCTGCACAGGTGATGCTCTACGGCGGGTGTCCAGCGCAGCTGATTGGAGCGGCCCGACTGGACCAAGCCGCACATACGGCGCATTTCCAGATGCACAATACCCAGCTCAAACCTGCACTCGAAACATGATCAAGAATGGGGGAGGCGAACCGTGGTGGCGCCCTTCTTGCTGCCGCCGCGAAGCTGCGCGTACAGCAAGGTCGGCAGCATGCCGGTTTCCGGGTCGAGGTAGAAAGCACGCAGCACGCGCACAGCGTGCTCAGCGTACCGCTCGTCCCCGGTGAAGTAGTACGCGCCGGCGATTGCCAGCACCTTTTGCTGCATCTTCATCAGCTTCTCAAAGTCGGGCGCGATGATGTTGCGCTGCACACGGCCATGCATGTGTCAGCTGTTATGCCTGTCACATGATCACACTCCCAGCCAGAAATCGGGACAAAATGGGTTGGGTAGTTGAGACGGGTGACTTGGCTCCACAGTTAGAGGGAAAGCAGCTCAAGGGGGATCGGCAACGGCCGACTGGTGCACACTGGGATGTGTTGGGAAGGAATTTCTCAAAGTTTGAACGGGCTCGAGGCTGAAGACTTGAAGGCGGCAATGACCGTCATTGCTGCGGCTGTCATCGCTGCGGCCGACCTGGCAGGACGAGATGGCGTCATGCATTAGCCGCACGCATGGTACTGTCTGTGTACTGTCTGTACACGTGACTGACATGTACATGTCATAGTGCTGCTGGGTGCTGCTGTGTGCTTTGCTGTGTGATGTGCTGTGTGTTGTGCTGTGTGCTGCATGCCAGGTTGAGCAGGTCCAGGGCGGATGAGCACAGCAGCTCCAGTGTGGCAGTGCTGTGGGATAGCCCGTGAAGCCCATGCATGCGGCCCTGTCGACACTGAGGTTTGCCGCCAGGGTTTTGCATGATGGCTCGCTGCCGCTCCTCCGCTTGAGAACACATGCCGTGCTGGGCCATGCTGGGACCTGCTGTGCTAGGCCACGACCGTTGCTCGTCCCTGTGATCGACCTCCACTCAAAGACATGGCCCCAGGAGCCTCATGCATGCGCAGGTGCGCACCCCTGGGAACGGCAGGCCGTCCTTGCACTCCCACGGGCCCACAGGGTTTTCGAGGTCGTCTGGGTTCGCTGGCCAGCAGTAGGTGGCGAGGGACACGTATGTGCGCTTGTCGCCGTTGGCTGGCATGAACGACTTGTCCGGGATGACTTCGAGCGGCTCCGCCAACTTGATGTCCGCAAACGCCATCAGGCGCTTCACCACTGTCACGGTCTGCATGCATGGACGGCGTTTGTATGCTGCATGATGGACATGCGGTGCATGCTGTGCATGCTCTGCGGGATGTCGAGTGTGCTGTGTGTGCGGTGGTGACCAGCGTGTCGAGGGAACTTTAGCGCAATACAGAAGCTGCTGTGTTTCTGTCTTTGTACGGCGCTCGGCCATGGTGAATGATTTTTGGTGCATTGCCATGAATCGTGCCTCTGTGTTCTACCACCATGTGGAGCATACATCTGTGACGTATATCTAGCGGGTCGACCTGCAGGGTGCAGTGTTCAGGCCAACATGTGCACCGCATGTGCATGAGCTACCAGACCAAATCAGTGCAGACTCGGTTGGTAAGAAGAGCAGCAGGCGTGTGACTTGTGCCGCCAGGAGGACGGGGAGCGTGTGAGGGGCGCCTGAGGATCCTGTTGATTTGGGTTCAAACTGCATCGAGGCACCATTGCGAGGGCTGGGGGGCTATGAGCAAGCAGCATATATGATCACAGCCACTGGGGCAGTTGCCCCCCCCCCCAGCCTTTACCAGGCGTGGCTGTCAGTGTGGCCACAGGTGGTGCTACATCAGCTGTGTCAAACAAACACTCTATTTGCATGCCAACTGCTGCTAAACAAATTCTCACGCGCGCACCTGCTTGTGGCCTGCATCGTACAGCTTCTTATTGTGCCGGTACACGTCCGCCCGCCGCACGAGCAGCCGATCCAGCCCGGCCGCCTTTGCCGCCGCCGCAGCCGCTGCCGCCTCCTCCTCAGTCGCCACCGGCCGCACGCCTTCTTTGATCGTGCTGCGGATTTTGTCCGTGTAGTCAGCGCAGTATGCTGGGCGCTGATCTGTGCTCGGCTGGGGCACCACGCTGCGCGCAGCACGCAGCTGTGCCGCCGGGTCGGTGGTGTTAGGGCACAGCCGCGTCCGCACGCACTCGGCGACAGCGGTGATGCGCTCGCCCGTCTCGAGTCGGCCCTCCCACTCATTGCTGCACCCGATGACCGTGCCCCGCTCAAACCTGCAACGTGGCCGCAGTTATGAACCACCCGAATGGGTCAGACACGTCAGGTTCATCTGCAAAGCGCGGCCAACTTTACGAAATCGCAGCCATACGCCCGCAGCTTCAAGGAAAAGAACTGCGGGTGGAAGCAGCACTCACAGACACACACACAGCGTGCCACAGTACATGTTACGATAAGTATCATCAAGAATGAGGTAACATGGAGTTCTCTCAGGCCCTGCTGCACCCCATGCATACAAACCGGGTGCACCCCATGCATACAAACCAGGTGCACCCCATGCATACAAACGCGGTGCATTCAATCATCAACCGGGTGCATTCAATTATCCCAAAGTTTGTGCCCCTTTGTGAACTGGAATGCTTGTCTGACCCTGTCAGGCTGTCACACGGTGCACCCCTGTCACCACACAACACGGCTCACTTTTCTCCCGTTTCTGCCATCTCAATTCGCGTTCCAATCTATTGGAAGTATACACGTATCTTTGCCTCATGACGTGCACATGCTTTCGTTCCCGCACCCGGCAGCCCTAGCTCCAAAACATGAAGGTACTATGTGTTACACAGTGATAGATCTAGGACTCAGCAGCGCCGAGGCACCAGACCAGGCAACAAGCAAACAGACAGCAAACAGACAGACCGGCCACCGCAAGCACCAAGGTCATGCGCCGCACGAGCAAATGCCAGAACGAACTATCGCCAGCGCTAAAGCAGACACGCACACACCACGCAGTACCACGCAGGCCACGCGCACACCAAACACACAGCCAGCACTCGCCGGGCCCACAAGCAGTCGTCGGCGCGGCACTAGCAGTCTGCACGGGCGCGACAGCGCGCGCTACGGCAATGTCCGAGGCCGCGAGGCACCGGTCCCAGGAGCCATAGCCTCAGCCAGCCCGGCAGCCCGAGCGGTGTCCGGGGAGGGGCGCAGAGGAGAAACGGCGGACGTGCGCTGGGAGGAGGGAAGAGGGAGGGATCGGGTGCGGGGGGGGGGGGGGGGGTGGGGGGGCTGCAGGGTGAAATGGGTGGAGTGGGGGGGGCTCTCGGGGCGAGAGGGGCGAGGGGGGGGGGGGGGGGGGGCGACGCAAGCCTATGCGCAATGGCCTGTCAGCGCCGGCAGGCCGTCTGTGGGGACAGGAAGGCCCGGCAGCAGCGCCCGTCCGACCAGTCTAGCACGGAGGGGCGCGGCCGCACGGGCTTGACGCGCCAGCGCGCGGCACGAAGGTACTATGTGACAGTCTAGTCTTATCTCTTCACACTGGGTCGCACCCAAGGCCAGTTTTGTTGCCATGTACCCATCTTCAACGGAAGTTATGCGGCTGCAGCGCATCACAGCACACAGCACACCCGATCGCAGCAGCACACACCCGATCCTATACCTAGCTACAGCCTAAGCTACCACTACCACTACTGTGACTGCTGTTGCACAACCATGTGACCTTCCTCCCCAGGAGTTGTAGTAAAGGCGTTGTGCATGCACCTGTACCGGTATGTAATTTCAAATGTAACCTTATGCAAGTACCATGCACATGTGCCTCTTGCATCTGCGTGCATGCACAGGCCACAGTTCCTGTCAAGGAACATCAAGAAACTCACCTCCTGATGTGGGATGAAACCATACATTGTGTGCATATAGATCAGAGGCATAGTGAGTAAGCAATCCAGCCACTTGGCCAGACAGCCAGAAGTATTGCTGCTATGTCAGATCCCACTTGTGTTACCCTAGTGATAGATCTAGGATTCAGCAGCGCCGAGGCAACAGACCAGGCAACAAGCAAACAGACAGACCGGCCACCGCAAGCACCAAGGCCACTCTCCGCACGAGCAAATGCCAGAACGAACTAGCGCCGGCTCGAAAGCAGACACTCACACACCACGCAGTTCCACGCAGCCCACGCGCACACCAAACACAGTCAGCATGCGCCGGGCCCACAAGCGGTCGCCGACTCGACACTAGCAGTCTGCACGGGCGCGCCAGCGCGCTCTACGGCCATTTCCAAGGCCGCGAGGCCCGGTCGCAGGGGATGCAGCCACAGCCAACCCGGAAGCACGAGCGGTGTCCGGGAAGGGGGGCAGAGGAGAAACGGCGGAGGTGCCCTGGGAGGAGGGAAGAGGGAGGGAGGACGCCGGACGGGTGCGGGGGGGGGGGGGCGGGGCTGCAGGGCGAAATGGGTGGGGGGGGGGGCGCAGGGCGAAATGGGCGGAGGTGGGAGGGTGGTGGGGCACGACGCAAGCCTATGCGAGATGGCATGTCAGCGCCGGCCGGCAGGCCGTCAGTGGGGACAGGAAGGCCCGGCAGCAGTGCCCGCCCGACCAGTCCCACTTGTGGTGACGCCCCCTCAGCCACACAATCCACACTACACTCTAGCCTGCCATGGCTGTAAACATGTGCTGCCGTCTGGCCTGGCCTGGCCTGGCCTGGCGCCTGGCATTGCCTTCCAGAGGCCATGATTTCACAGTACTTCAGCATGCTGATGTTGACCTGATGTTGCATGCGTTGCATGCTTAAGCAATTAAATATGATTAAAACATAACAATATAATAAAAATTCAGATTTTGCCTGAGACGTAGCTTGATAGCAACACAACTGCGTTCTCTGGTATCATCCTGCAGCCTCCATCGGGGGCCCGCCACGCCAGCTTCTCCTTGCTCGCACGCGCGCCGTGCTCGTACAGCTGTGGCAATTGCAGTGTCATAATGTGTCATGACATGCATGAATGCGTCGCCTGCGGTGCTCACGCAACACCTGTGCTCACGCAATAGCTAGCAGAAGTGGTTAGGTACACTACTGCCTTCAAGTTGGCAGACAAACAGGCCGCGGGCTGCACCAAAAAACGAAAACGATGTTGCTAAGCGGCCGAGGAAGAGAAGAAACGGATCGATCATCGTGAAGCCGTGAGCATATGTAGATGCATGCGAACACATGGACAGCGGAACGCACCGATGTAAACATAGTTCGCGAGTCCGCGGCGCTCGTGTGGCGCGCGGAAGTATTGAAAATGTCGAGTGCAATCACTGATATCTGTTTCTTGAGCCTTTGCTCATGCTTGCTATGATCGAGTGATGCGAACGGCGTCAGCAGTACTAGCACTACTAGTTTGAAGTCCAGCCTGAGGGCCATTGAGGTGCATGCATGTGTAGTACTCAGAGCTCTCAATCGCAGGCTGGTTTTATTCAATTTCGAGTTGGTCTTGTTCGAGCAGGCATGTTTGAGCAGACCCCTGGCGTCCCGACATCTTCAAGAGGTGATTCTGCAAGCCATTTGACATTCGATGCAGTGTACTCTGTAGATTTAAATATACACTGTAAATTTTGAGTTATGCATGAAGCAGCTGTTTTTTTGGGGTCTCAGGCAGCTGCAGTGGCGGCATATGCCTCGAAGTATGTGAGCTCATCAAGGGGCTGGATGGGTAGTGCACATGGCAGTACACGCCATGTGCAATGCATTGCATCATATGATGCAAAACGATGCACAAACTCTTCTTTTTTACTTCCCCGACAGTCTTCGTTTGCATGGGTCACCTGGACGATGGGTCTCAGCTGCATGGAATTCAAACTCGGCACACCACTAGCCATGCTGGCCACCGATGTTCGCGAACGGACACCTAGCCTAACACCTAGCCTAGCTCACAGCTCCTGCGTTATACGGACGATGTAACACTACGTACTTATGCACCCAGCTCATGGATGTGTATTGTTCTCGGGATAATAACTGATGTGCGGCTAATCTCCCAAAATGTGATGGCACGTGCACAGGCTGCATGGCATTTTCCAACATGACATCCGAGTCAACCCAGACACATCTGTGTACACCTTCTTCTGCAATTTAACACTGACATCTAACGCATACTACTTCAAACACATGCTACATATACTTCGCCATGCCTGTGCGTGCAGTGCGCTCTTCATGCGCATGTGTCGCCTGTTTCAGTTGCACCGATTGACTGCACCATCCTTCGTTGTCCATCGTTTACATCGTTTACATTACGTTCACATGTACACGTGCCTCCTAGAGCTGTCCCAGTTGCACTGCCACTGATGGCAGGTGCCGCAGACCTGCCTGGATCAAATGTACCATAGCCGACAAACAGTTTTCACACTTTGCAGGTAAATCTCGGCGCATTGATCCCAAAACGCCGGAGGGCGGTAAGCAGCACGTGCTGAGGGAGGTCGCAGAACGGCTTCATGCACTGGCAGTTTATGTCTTGCGAACGCCTATGGTCGACCACGTCAACATTGACGTCAATTGCAAGGCTTCAAATTGGGCGACCAGGCGCCATGTCATCCGGTAGTGACATAGTTGAGCGTGATGTTTGGACTAGCGCATGGTCTCGCCGCAAACGTGTGATACGTTACAGATGGTCTCGCCGCAAACGTGTGATACGTTACAGATGGTCTCGCAGCAAACGTTGGGCCGAGCTGCGGTCTCGCATATGGGCACTTGAGGCGAACTCGTAAAGCCGGTTCGACTCGAGCACAGCGTACTGCCGACCCCGGACTCTCTCATGTCTCCTGGTATGTACAGAGTCAGCTAATACATCAGTTGTCTTGGAAACAAGCGGCGATCATAACGAAGACTGCCATCAACGCGAACACTCATGATGATGCACAGCTGCAACACACGGTGCACCATCGCGAGCGCGCCATACATTATTGGCCTATCCGACAGCTACTGAACAGAGACGCACTCAAGCCGCTCGTAAATTGTCTGATTGAACCGGTCCGTGCGCTCCTCCGCCGTGCGAGCTGCTCGCTCCTCCGAATCCGCTTCCACAGGCAGCGCTGGAGAGCCCATATGCATCGGTTCTGCCGAAGACAGCGACCTCCTGAGCACGCGGGAACCCATTGCTGCAGCCGAATGCTCCATTACAGCAGACCCCGTACTGCTACCTGTCAATTGAGCGAGCGTTCGGGCTGGAGCTGTGCCAGGGTGGGCAGTAAACGTTGCGCGTTGTCGGTGGCCGCGTTGACGACAGGGACGAACGGTGGGCTTTCCCTCAACAATCAGCACTCTCGAGCGGTCTTGCCTGCGCATCCATGGAACGCATGCAGCACAGTGTCAAGTTCTTGCGTTGTTGAGACGCCTCCGCAGCGTTGCCTGGCCGCATGCTCGGGGGGTCGCGAATTGCGTGCACCGCATGCAGATATATCCCACTGGGCACGTGCATGCCTAGGCCTCGTGAATGCGAGGCCACGAGGAAATCGTCGGACAACGCGGTGAATCGCGTTACCATGACGTCTTTAAAGCATACTTATAGAACCAGCGGCGTATATAAAATATTAGGACCTTAGCCATCCGCCGGTGGAGCTCTGCAGAGCACGTTCGTCTGCCCTGCGACGCAGTCGAGCACCACCATAATTCCTAGTTTGCAATCCACGTCGCGCGTACAGACGACTATTATCACGGATGCTCGCCTGCCCCGTGATCAAACAAACCTGGTTGGAAGGAGAGAAGAGCGTGGCGCGTGGCAGGCGCGCTGTACCCAAGGTACGCAGCTTCGAGCCACACAGCCAAGAATCCCACAGCATGGAGCCGCTGATCGACTTCTCCGCAATGTACGGCGCTTGGCAATGGTGATTGATTTTTGGTGCATTGTCATGAATCGTGCCTCTGTGTTCTACCACCTTGTGGAGCATACATCTGTAACTTATCAGACTTCTCCGCAATTGCCAGAAGCGAACAAGCTTAAGCTACATGCATGACATGATGCCACATGCGGTAGACGTCTACTGACGGTTATAATTAGAGGGAATTAGAGGGGGGTGACGGTGGCCGGCCAGAATCACCCATACAGCTCTCGAGGGCGGCCATGCAGCCCTGGTGGAGGTAGACAGCCACTGATATGAGCTTGTTTAAGTCCAGTAGCTGCCTAAAGGAGCTTCCGTGCCAGTGGACTGCAGATGAGGAGATTTCCCGCTTGCGGTCAGGAGCCATTGCAGTGAAAGGTACAGGAGCTTTTCCTGCATGCACACACAGTTTCAAAAGTTGCGGTGGCCGGTCTGTTTATCTGCATGTTGCCTGGTCTGTTGCCTCGGCGCTGCTGAGTCCTAGATCTATCACTGTGTAACACACAGTTTCAAAAGTTTGTACGTATCGACGTGGCGATGACGCTACAACGCGTTGCGCCCGCAACCGATTGGAGCTCCGCACAGCAAAGGCGCGAAGTCATACGTACATCCGCCGTGTCGAGTTCGCAAGATGCGTGTGCGTGTGAACTCCGGCTAGCGGCTGGGCTCAGCTCCAAGTGGAAAACTGACGCAACCATGGCGTCCATCAACTTAAAGGCAGACTTACGAGACTGGTCATAAGTACTTGGCTGCCCCTTGGGAATCCACATCCTGGTCCCAGGGGCCTGTGCATGTATAAAGTCAGAGGGTGAGTGCGAGTTGGACATGTGAAACTGTGGTTACAGAGGCAACAGAACGGGCATAAGCGAGCACTGTGGATAACCCTGTGGGAAACGAGATGCATACTTCAGTATTCCAACTTGAAAGATCAACGGCTGACTGCAAACAGTCCACTGTATCCAGCAGCAGCCAGTGCATCATCTACCTCACTGATAGAACACGCATGTACACAGTCCACTGACAGCTCAAGACCCTGTACATGTCACATCTCTGAGATCCTCTGAGATCCATATGATGCCAACGGCTATGACTCCAACCACTGTGAGGCTGTTGAAGGCCTTCAAGCAGGTGTCACCTAGGTCTGATTGCCACATGGTGCACCGCCAGTGAGCCATTGTCACTGCATTTATGTTGCAGTGTGTCACCCACGGCCATGCATGCTCACAGATCTGGACATGCTTGACCCTGCAGCCCACGCCCGGCTCGCCCGCGGATGGTATTGCAGCGGACCTGTGGCAGCATGACCCAGCGTCGCCCGCATTCATGCATCACCTCCCTGCTGATGCGTTGCCTGACTACATGGGGGCTGCTGTGCGTTGGTGTCGGACTCAGCTGTGCTGTGCTGTGCTGCGCGGTGGTGTCGGACTCAGCTGTGCTGTGCTGTGCAGCGGTGTCGGACTCGAGGAGTGTCGGACTCGAGGAAGACTCCACGTGTCGGAATCGGCTGTGCATGTATAGTGCGCCGCTCGTTCTGTGAGGGGGCGTGTTTTGTGCAGCCGCTATGGCCTGTTTGATCCCGTTTCTGTTGGACCCATCGGTTGCGTTGTCGCGCTGCGCTAGTGCCTCCGTCCGCTCCCTGTACAATGCTCGGGTGAAGCCCGGCGACGTCGATCATGCCATGACATGTCAACACAATGCCGACTGCTGGACGTTGCGCCACAACATTGCCGTTACGGCTTGGCGCCGTCGAGTAAGAGCGGCAGGGGTGTCCACATCAATTGAGCCTGTGATGCGCAGCCTGGACAGACGCTACAGGGACGACAGTAGGGGGGACATCCTAGCAAATGGTCCGGACGTGGACGTGTATGTACTAGATGTCAGCTTCATCCACCCATCTGGGGTGGCTGTGGTTGGGAAAGCATCGGGGGCACAGGGGCACGCGGCCGCCGTACGCGAACAGTTCAAACTCAACAAGTACAAAGAGAGTGTGCAGGGATCGTACAAGGTGGTGCAGGTTGTGCATGAGACATATGGCAGACTAGGGTCGCATGCCATGCAGTACCTCAACACGCTGGCAGTGTCGTTGGTTGGGCCGTTCGACAAGAGAGCAAAGGCTCGCTGGATTGAGAACTCCTTGCGGGAGTTCAGTGCGGCGACAGTGAAAGGAAACGGGTTTGTGATCAGAAAGACCATGTCCAGGGTAGCACGGCTCACGGGTGCGCAGTTTGTGCCAGGTGATCGCCTGGCCGGCTTGCATCTGCTGGGTAGCATGTGAGTCTAGAATCTAGTTGTACGTTCGCTTGGTGCACTGGATCGGAGCCCCTCGATGTAACAGTACATACACACACAGTATATATATACACTTACATCGAGGGGCTCCGAGCCAGTGCACCAAGCGAATGTACAACTAGATTCTAGACTCACATGCTACCCAGCAGATGCGAGCCGGCCAGGCGATCACCTGGCACAAACTGCGCACCCGTGAGCCGTGCTACCCTGGACATGGTCTTTCTGATCACAAACCCGTTTCCTTTCACTGTCGCCGCACTGAACTCCCGCAAGGAGTTCTCAATCCAGCGAGCCTTTGCTCTCTTGTCGAACGGCCCAACCAACGACACTGCCAGCGTGTTGAGGTACTGCATGGCATGCGACCCTAGTCTGCCATATGTCTCGTGCACAACCGGCACCACCTTGTACGATCCCTGCACACTCTCTTTGTACTTGTTGAGTTTGAACTGTTCGCGTACGGCTGCCGCGTGTGTGTATGTATATACAGTAACGGTATATACTGTGTGTGGCGGCCGGGTGCAGGCAGCGCAGACAGCTGGGTCAGCACAGGCAGATGTCATCATGGCAGCCGACATGTGCACATGAATGAAATTCTCAAGGATGAGGATCATTCCCGAAGAGCGCGCACAGAAGCGAGAGGGCGCGCGGCTTTGCAAGCGCTTGCAATGATCACCAGGTGGACCATCTGGCCTGAGTATACAACCAGTGCGTCTATGATCGACGTCTGGTTCTAATCGGTGCGCACAGCCGTAGCCGTAGAACGGTGTTATTGGAACGGTGGCGACATCGACTGGATTGTTGACTTGAATGTGACGTGTACATGTGCACATGGCTGCTGCGGTCATGCATAGCGGCCATAAGGCGCCGGGAGTGACTGTCACCCGAGCACTCCAGGCGAAGGCATGCGCGAACCCCTTCGCCCGTAGGGACTAGCACTGAATGCTCCGGCTCTCGGCCGCAAGCTCACGTTTCTGGACAATGTCGCCATGGTCATCGTCGGTGCGCCCCCGTGACCCCCAATCAAGTTCCCCCCACGGATCCCCAATCTTCCCACATCTCCCTCTGGGACACCCACCTTGACGATCACGCTGCACAACCGGCCAGTCCACTTGGCCACGTTGTCCTGTGCATGCGTGTGCAATGCGTGAGCTTGTACTGGCAGCGCCTCACCAAGAACCGGTGGTGTGTGCAGGCGCGCTGCGCAGCCTCTGCCCGACGGCTCAGCTCATCCCGCTCAGCTCATCCCGTCGACGCCGTGGCCGCTGCTGAGCGACGACGACCAGCGGGGTGAGGGAGCCTGGGGGCAGAGGTAGGGACCGATTCAACATTCCGGGCATGATCAAAGGCTGCGAGTGCTGGCATAGGGGGGGGGGAGTGCAGCAGCACAGCCCCAGCTGTGGGGGGCAGCTGGCGCGGGCGCCCGTCATTGAAGGGTCGGGTTCGGTCTGTGGATGACCTCCGGCTAGCGCTGTCGACGGAATGACCACTGCTGTGGCCAGCATGCTGTTGTTGCGCTCCTGCCACCCACCGGGCCCTGCCGGCTGGGCCGAAGTCGCACTGCCTGCACCGCCAGTGACCTCCGCAGGTCGAATATGTGCTGCGTCTGACTGGCTCGCCACCTTTGCACCCGGCGCACGCACTGGCGATTGCTGACGTGGGCCGGCTGACGCGTCATGGCGGCCGTGTCCGGCTTTCCAGCTACTGCCGCGGCATGGGCAGCGCAGCGTGGGCAGCGCAGTGTGTGCAAGGGCCGTATCACGCGGTGTTGTGCGTGACGCGCAGTTCGATGTCCTTTGTCCTTCTGGTGGCCACATGCCGCAACTACGCGGTGTGTGTACAGACTTCACGCATTTCAGGAGGTTTTAAGGAATGCCGCACCGGTGGATCGGGATTAGTGACACCAATTGTAGCCTGTTGACCGAGAGAGGTGGCCGGTAGACAATGTCGTTGATGACATGGTGTTGTGCTGTGCTATCCACACGTTTGTGCCCTCTGAGACTGTGTCCTCCTTTTCGTCCGCCCCTGTCCATAGGGGTGCTGTGGCCGATGCCGGACTGGGTTTGGAGTGACACCCAATTCATGTTTCTGTTCTTGTTTCTTACTTTATTTGCGGCGTGTGTACGGTATACGGCCATGCTTATATGTTTGATGCATGATGGTGATTTCTTTCCTCTGCATTCATCCGGCTTGTGGAGCATACCTCTGTAGCGTTTCTCTGTTTTTTACTCCACTGCAGACGGGCACTGAAGAGCACGGTACGGTGGACTGCGAATGCTGGTTCCAATTGGATCGCAAGGGGTGTATTTGGGCGTGAGCAATTACACAGGAAGCCGGCATTGCAATGCATTGTGGACCAGGCTGATGTCTGATCGGACAGCCATATGCCACGCCATGCCCTCAAAACGGCATGAAACCAACAGGCGGGAATGTCACTTCGCATCCAGTGCCTTGCCGATGCAGCAAACGCGTTTTTGTAGCGACTCAGACGAGCTGGTGACCATGAGTGTCGTTCACAGTGATTCTGATATGGCACAGGGCAGAAGGCTTCCACAGCTGCGTGCTGTCCACGTGTAGCAAGCATTGCAGCGGTCACGGCAGTGACGATTACAGACGGGCTGGGCTTCAAGCATGTATCATTTAGGAGTATCAGTCCTCCTGGACTTTCAAACTGGGTCGACTGGCTTCCAGAACCACCTCATCACAAACCAGGCGACAACAAGCACAGCCAACATCCAGCAATCAAACTTAAACGATCGGACCCGTCGCTGCTGCCACCGCACACAGTGCTTGATCCGATCCAGTTCAAGCCAAAAAACCTTCTTCAAGTCCTCTATTTGCTGTTGGATCTGAAAGGCGAGACTGCGGAACTCCCTGATTTTCTCCAGGCGGACTTGTGCTAAAGGCAAAGCTTTGCATGGCTCTGGCTGAAGCTTGTCTTCCCCTGATGCGTCTACAGCCATGCCCCTTACCTCGACAAGGATTTTCTGATAGCTCTCTACGACTGTTGCGAGTTGGTCCATGGCAGTCCTTGTAAGAGGCAAGCCGTCCTGCCGTACCAGACCATCTAATTGCGAACGCATGCGTTCAAACTGTACTAGAACACGTTCAGAGTCCTGAATCACATCTGCCAGAGCTCCAGCGAGGCAGGTTGGTAACTCCACCATGTGGAGAACTGTGCAGAACCTGCAGACTACAAGGAAGCCTATTGCCATGCCCCAATATCATATTGCAGGTCATGATTCACTACTTATACGCCCACAGGATCATATCGGTAGCTGAAACAGGCCGTCATGTGCGGTTGTGCTTCTGTCCAGGCATGTGCCATGCGAATGCTCACCTGCGCCGGAGTGAAGCCTTCTAAACAGATTTTATCTTGAACATATGCAGAATTCAAAGGGTGGTCGTATGGTCACTGTTGACCTTTTCCTTGCAGGCAACGAAGACTGCAGTACGACGTCTTGCAACACCTCCCGCTCCGGCCGAAAGAGAAGCGTGCGCGTTGACCAGTACTACTTACAACATCTCAATCCAAGAGCTTGATTTGAAATTCCAAACATGCTGATCACGGCAATTTTCCAGGTGACTCAGTTGACAGGCGGAGTCGTTCGCAACACACGCGTGTTGGATCGACTGTACAGGGCAGATGCACTTAGTCCTTTGCACACATCATCTTGTACCCGCACGACTCAAGCAGATGATAACAGTAGTGTGCGGAATGGTCGCGCTCTCTCTGCATTGACATGGACCAGCAGACTCAGCACCGCGCCACGCCACAAGGCTGATGCTGCCTCATACGACGGCCGTGTGCCACAAGCCCCGTCTCGGAGTCAACACAAAAGTACTTAAAGTACAACTACGATACACTGATACGACCAGAAGTGCGCATACACACATTTTATGCAATTCAGTCGGGATTCGCAGGTGGCTTCACGCGAGCTCACCGAACGCTGTGTACCGATGTATACAGCTGCAGTCTGCAAATGCAAATACATTCAGGCACGCATTTTGCCATGGCAACTACTCGACGCCAGCAACACGCAGGTGAGACTAGTTACAGCAGCCCTTCTCAACGCCAACAGCACCCTCGCTAAGCCCGGTGCAATGGACTTGAACACGGCAATCGATGCGCGGAGCCTCGACGCCGTAGGCTATCAACGCTCAGCGTCAGGCCACCGCTGCTACGGGGCTTCCCTAGTAGCCACTGGCGAAGTCTGTCGCTGGTGGAATGAACTCGCCCATCGGTGGGGCTGGTGCAGCCTCGAAGCCAGCAGCTCCCTCGGTGGGCATCGCGTAGTCCTGTGCAGCATCCATCACTGGAGCAGCAGCAGGCTGACCGCCGAACTCGAGGCCAGGCTGAGCATAGCCGGCCTCGCCGTAAGCAGCACCCTCCTCAACATACTCCTGCAAAGCAACACGGTCAGTGTCAGCCATCTGACTGCTAGGTCACAACCTAAACACAAAATTGACTAGCTTTGACAGCGCTCATTGAGCGGGTATCAGGTGGGCTCTGTGTCAAGGCTTCGTATCAGGTGAGCAATCAGGCCAGACACGATGCAGCTGCATTTGTCAAACTGTGCGTGTGCTGTCCAACATGCCATGTTTAAGCGTGATGATTCTGTCAACAAGATGATGCAGTCAGGAAATGTAATCCCATGCTGCAAAGAGTCAGGGGTCACGAGTTGAACAGATGAGCCTGCGATGTTTCCCAGCGTTCGCCAGGGAGGCCTGAACTGGTCCCAGTAATGGCATGCCTACCGGTATTACGGCTCCCCAATGGCACTGGCTATGGCCACACAAGCTCAACCTGGACTGCCTGGTTCTGTCAAGCCGTGGGCGCCATGCCAAGTTCCACCATGCAAGGTTCAGCAAGTGCGCAAACCCAACTGGCAACAGCGACAAGAACAACAGATGACGGGCGGAAATACACACACAGCAAAGCAGAGATGCAACCATCTGCTGGGCGCAGGTGGGCACAGTGCATGGTGAACCACGCGAGAATGGCTACTGCATGGCACCAAAGCATGGCGTCTGCAATAGTTGACAGCTTCAGTGCACCTGAATATCAAAACCAGGAAGTGTACACACAGACCCCCCGGGCCTCGCTCAACCACAAATGTGGCTCTGAGAGGCTGGAAGGCAAGCTGCAGTTATCGTCGAGATCACCAGGAACGATTACGGGTGGCATGCCACATACGACCGCACAGTAATACAAGCGCTGAGTAGTTAAGCTGCTATGTGTGAGGCAAGGTTGATCGCGAGTTCACAGAGCTAATGTCAGCACAGCCTCAGCTAAAAAATAGTCAAGCATGAGCCCCGACACGGTCAAGTACACAACGACAACATTGGATGGACTTCCAAAACGGCTGAGCAGGTGACACACCTCCTCCTCTTGCTCGAGCTCCTCCGGGTCACGGTAGAAGAACAAGTCAACCTGGACATCCCACTGAGCATCGTAGCGGAGTGTGCCACGCATATTCAGCACCATGCGGGCGAGGATGTAGTACAGGCAGCCAATGGCGTGTTTCGCCTTGTTGTTGGCAGGGATAGCGATGTCCACGTGCTGCAGAGGGGAGTCAGAGTCGCAGAACGCAATGGTGGGGATGTTCATGTACGCCGTCTCCTTGATGGGCTGATGGTCCTGCCTGCACACCAGTCCACCAGTGCCGCAAGATCAGAGCCAGACAGAGATCGCATACATGGCACATTGCGCCGCTGGTGATTCCGTCTGGGACGCAGCATCGAGGTCAAGTGGAATCGGTATGCAGGCCCTCTTCCACAGACCACAGATCATGCGCAGTATCGTTGCTTTGCCAGTGTCATGAGAATCATGCAATGCAGTAATCTATCCAGAATTCAGGAAGCAGCGGGATTCGCATGGCGTTGGCGGACAACGATGCGCAACAGGCGTCGGTCGTGTAGAATGAAGACACTTCCATACAGGCAGCGGATGCTGTACCTTGGGTCAGTCAGAACCAGAAGCCTGGGCTCTTCAAAGCGCTTCTGGATCTGGTTGGTGAAGGTACCGGGCGTGTGGCGCCCGGCCAGCGCCTTGCAGCCAGTGTACTGGCAGAACTTGAGCACCGCACGCTGGCCGTACGTCCGAGCTGACAGCACGCAGACATCCTGAGGATTCTCGATAGCCACAATGACGCGGGCTGCCATGATCAGCTTCTCCCATGTCTTTTGCAGGTTGATCACGTAGATGCCTGTGGCCTGGCGACGGCTGATGTAGCGCTCCATCTGGTAATCACAGTTCTTAGAACCCAGATGGCATTTAGCTGCCAACATCATGGCGATGTCCATCTCTTTGTGCGTGGTTGCCATATTGACAAGCGACTGCGACGAAGCACGAACGAACGCAACCGCAACACCCCGATCAGGGAAAAGAGGACGAAGGAAGTTGTAACTTGGTTTCTTCAAGGCGACAGAGCGGAAGGTCTTGTCAGAGCAAATAGACAGGCAGAAGAGCAAGAATTCTCCTTTCCGGCGTGTTTTGGCAGTGGGCCAAATGCCATGACGTCACCTGCGACGCCCGCGCACGCCGCGGTCTGCCATATAAACATCCAAACACAAAGCCCACCCGCCATCGATGAACACCGCCGTGTACTTTGAGAATGTGTGTCTTGTACGTACATTGTTGTGATACGTACACTGTACCAATCAGCCTGTAGCTGGCGGATGGAGCGCAGAGACCCTTTCCACCAGCGTTCCATCACTTGAGCGTGTTGCCTCGTGTGCGAGGTGGCTCACCATGCAGTGCAGCGTCAAATAGACGTTTCCGATCCTTTGTGTTTGAATTTCCAGTCTACTGCGGTACATCCGGCCAGTCTTCATCCTATCAGCCCCGAATTGTCGTGCGATGTTGCCCGAGACTGGCTCTGACGGATAGCCTCGGCCTCCACTGCAGCGGTAAACAACCCATACGAAGACAAACAATTTACTTGTCAAAATTGAATTCTGCGTGATCCATGTAAACAGCAGAACACATGAGCTAAGCTTTGCGGTGTGCTTCATCGCCCCTGCTCCCTGGATCAATGCGACCTCAATCTTGAGCTGTGGATGAAACAGTAGCATTGTTGCAAACACCCAAACACGCGACAGCATATCAGTCGTATAACTTCCTCATGCAAGGCAGATTGAACAGTGTCGAATTGATCCAAACAGCATGGCACTACCTACCAGAACGTCATGGACTGATGCAATGCAGCAGGTTGAATTGCGTCTGCTCAACGTCACCCACAGGTGGGACACGTCCGTGTACAATGCCTGCTCACTCCTTACCTCAGCTGAGGTTCATGTCAACATCCATCTGCAGCTCATTATCTGCACGCTAGCACCAGCATTGCAGAAGTGAGTGATCCTGTCCATGTCCCACGCCGGCCTGCTGGGCAGTTGCCCCATTGACATACAATCCGCAGTCATCGCCCATGACAGCACAGCAACTTCCATGTCCTACTTGTAAACAGCGCCACTTGCACACCCGATGGAACGCACCACCTGGGCAGCACAAAGCACAATCACCATACAGTGACCAAGGCCGTGGTTGCAGCAGCCCCCTCCCTGCTGCACCTCACTCACGCAGCCACTCGTAAACATCATTCATCACCATAACACAGACCAGCCCAGCATCACGCCCCCTCGGCTGCTGTTGGCTGCAGCCTGTGCGCCCTGCATGACCATGCATGCACGGCCAGGCCATGGGCCCTTGCCTGTAAGTACGTGCCGACTTGTCGCGGGAGTTCTTGGATGCACCCCACACAACGAAGTCGCCAAGATCATGCATCATTTGTGTGCGCCCGCTTGCCATGCTTGCCATACATCACTCTGCATCCAGCCCTGCTTGGCCCAGGGCCCCCGGTGGCTCCAATGGGGGCAGCAGCCGCAGGCTGGGCCGGGAACTGAGGCATTCGACAATCCGTGGATCTTGCGTTGATCTCCGTGTAACACTCCCTGGATCTTGCCGGTGACTCCCACACAAGAATACGTTGAACACCGCACAACAAATCGAACAGACTGTTTGAATCTCTTCTGACCATGGCCACTCTCCAAGACCAGGCTTGGATCCTGTCAAGAATCTCATTGTCCATCATAGCCCCGCAATCTCCCGCAATCCGCCACGCGTTGACCCCTGTGGGCGACCCTAGCATCCCGCACATAATGCAAACCCTTCATACGTCCCACAAAACAATTTCGGCCCAATGGTAACCCTCAACTGCCGCCCCTCCCCCATACGCGCATTGCAACACGAAACCTTGTATCCACAACAGGGACAGCATATCGTAAACAGTAACATGCGCCCTGTGCTGGGCATTGGCGGTGCGCCTCCTCCACGCAGCGCACAGCACACTCGCATCTACATTCCAGCCACCTGTCGTCACTGCAGCAACACACAATTGTGCACGGTGACTCGTCGTCGCATGCATGCGTTTTGCACATCGAACTCCGGCATGCCGCCAACCGCGCAGCACCTCACAGATAACAGGCCATGCCCGACGTTCAGGCTTCCGGCGCAGAAGACGACAGTGGTGTGCGCCACCCCGTAGACCGCACAACGTCCCGCAGTGCACGCTGTGAGCCCGAAACAGCACGCCGCGGATTCAGCACGGCCGGAGGCAGCGGCCCGCTGGACTCTGCAATGGACGTGCTGGACAGCACAGCACGCACAGCAGGGCGGTGCGGTGCCGTGAGCGACGCGGGGCGCATGCGCTGCAGCAGCGGCGCTGACGATGCAGCAATGCTGCGCGTGGCCCCCAGGCTTCCAAGGCCGCCGGACAAGCTGCATGCATACGCGGACACATACGTGGACACCGCCGGCGCTCCCGCGGAGGGTCGGCCGCTGGCCGGGGCCTTCTGGCTGCACGGCGCGCTGATGTCGCCGGTGAGCACCGCGTTGCTGACGGCGCACGCCGCGGCCGCGGCGGACGCGAGACCCCCCGCCAGCGAGGCCGTGTCCTGTCTTGCCCCGGTTGAGTCGATGTAGCAGCCCCCCTCAATCTCCTCCTCCAGATCGGCGATGAGCGTCACCACCTGCACGTGCGACACCGTAACCGTGCTGGGCGTGCTACACATGCTGCGCATGCTGGGGGAACCCGGTATGCTGTGCAAACCCCCCAAACATGGGCGCGACCTGTACCCAGCTGTGAGAATGTCATTCTCGTAATGTGTGTGACAAGCCTGCGATGATGCGCTGGTAGACGATTGCTGGATAGTCGGTGGAGGCGCAGTGCAGACGTGCCAGGTGCATGGTGCAGGTGCATGCCGCAGTGCAGCCGTGCCAGGTGCATGCCGCAGTGCAGCCGTGCGAGTGCATGCCGCAGGTGCATGCCGCAGGTGCAGCCGTGCCAGGTGGTGCGGAGCTCGGATGCGACCTGCACGAGTCGCTGTTACAGCACTGCGTGGAAACGCAAGAGTAGGAGCCAAACCCCCCACCATGTATCGATCATGGCATGTACAGCATGTGCGCTCCGTGCGCTCTGCACATCATGGCCGCTTGGTGCAGCTGAGCATCTCGGCCACATGGGGTTGGACGGTGGGGCAGCGTGCGGGTCCGGGATAAGGGCTGGGGTCGAGACGTGATGGCACGACGTGACGGCACGGGTATGGCGTATGTCCCGAAGAAGCGAGTCATGTCCCCGGAACAGGGCCTCATATGGCATGCCCTCAAGGGCTGTGGCCGGGACGTGACGGAATATCACATGCAGTGCGTGCCAAGATCGATTTACGGCGGGCGTTGTTGAGACGTACATGTGCCGGCTTCGCTAGCAGTGTCAAGCTTCACAGTGTGGCTGAGCACAGCAAGCGGCAAGTACAACCTGATATGGGGGGCTGCGCGCAGCTGCGGCCGTGGCCGAGCAGGGGCATGCATGCTGCGTGGCGCGCACCTGCTCAAACGTCGGACGCTCGGTAGGGGTGAGGCTGAGGCAGGCATGCATCATCAGTGTGAACGTCAGTGGCACTGCGCCGGGGAGGTCCGGGAACTCTGGATGCGGCGTGTACTCGTACTCCCACAGCTCGTCCGTGCTGGGCGCTGGCACGCGCTCCGGCGTGCTGGCCAGTCCGTAGTGGCCGCCGTCTGCAGCCGCGCCCCTCGAAGCCACCCTGATGGCCCTGCACGTGCACAGCATGCGCACGTGAGTCACAGCACGAGCAGGTCACAGCACGGCATCGCACGTGCACCTGAGTCACATAGCACACGGCACTGCAAACAGAACCTGCCCCAATGACACTTCGGTTGTGTGCCATTGCCGTCAGCATTGCCGCTGGCATGCCCATGCACATCCTATGCCATCAACGCCGACCAGAGCGTGCCGACCAGAGCACGCCTCTGTGTTCTACCACCTTGTGGAGCATACATCTGTAACGTGCCACCAGAGCGCACGAGCCCCCGGGTTGGCACGCTCACCAGATACCCCGATGCCCGGCGGCGCGACGCAACGGAAGGGGTGTATGGCATCGCTTTCCTACCCTGACCGGGTGGCAGGTTTTCCCACCTACCAACAAATTGTGGAGCATACCTCTGTGACGTATCTCACCAACAAAACCATCATCTCACCAACAAAACCATCATCTCACCAACAAAACCATCATTCTACACTGCACGCAATCGCAGTGCAGAGGGCCAGAGGGCCACGCACCGCTTGATGTAGACCGGGCAGCCCATCATGAGCTCCCACATCATGACGCCAAATGCGTAGACGTCACTGGACTGGTGCAGCCGCCGCTGCTGCGTGACCTCCGGCGCGACGTAGAACGGCGTGCCCTGCTTCACGTTGCTCGCGTGCGTGTGGTTGTGCTGCAGCCTCATCGCCAGCCCAAAGTCAGTCACCTTGATGCTGAAGGCCGCGACCGCCTTAGCCACGCTGCGATACTTGTCTCGATTGAACTGCACACGCACGCTCAGCAGCTGTTTGTGTGCCTGCCACTATCTATCTGCTCGTATGTGTTCAATGCATTGCTGGGCGGCCGGAGCAGGCCCCCTGTTCCGTTGCAGTGCAGCAGCTACGCCAGCTTGACAGCTACGTTGACATGCAGAGGACATGGAAGTGGGTGGGCGATGTTCATGCATTGATCATGATCAAATGTAATCGGGCCCGAAGCATGTACCTGCCGGCAAGGGCGCTCGGCGAGCTCAGCTCACGTGCCGCAGGCATCACGCCTCGCTCACACAAAGCGCATCACCACAGAGGGCAGCAGCGTCACGGCGCTGCGCATAGCGGCATGACACAGCGGCGAGACAGGCGCGCATGCATGCACTGGTGCAGCATAGAGGCAGGCGTCCATGCTCAGTGCTTTGCTGCGCCCATGTTCACCGCTGCTCGCCAAAGATCGAGTGCGGATCCCGGCACACAGTAGCGCGGCCGCACCTTGAGGAGGACGTTGGAGGGGTTGAGGTCGCCGTGGCAGATGCGCTTAGAGTGCGTGTACGCCATGCCCTCCGCCAGGCCGCGCAGCGCGCACCCCACGCTTCGCCAGCGGCTACAGATGCCAGGCTGCGCAAACGCGCCAGCTTGCAGCGCATTCCGTAGGCTTCCGCCATTGCAGTGCTCCTGCAGTCACAGCATGTCTCCGCAAATCACAGCGTGCTCAGCATAGCACAGCACACGCAGCACAGCACACGCAGCACAACATGCGCAGCACAACACGTGCAACGCAGACCAGCATGTGTGAGGGGGAGCTAGGCAACAGACCTAGGCAACAAAGTGTACTGTCATGCCTTGTCGCATCGAGCGGCACATTGCAGCAAGCCTGACATGACGTAGCATGCCTCAGCATGTGCATCGCACGCACCTGGATGAGATAGAACTTGAAAACCCCCAGCTCGTTGCCGACAGCCTTGGCCACGTCCAGAATGTCGTGGCTATAGGTGGCAACAACGTTCGGGTGCACGAGGGTGGTGGCTATGGCGGCCTCGGTGGCGACGACGATGGCCTGCTGGTCGCCGCCGCAGCTCTGGAAGATGACCGTCTTGATCGCCACGTCCAGCCCCCGCCACTCGCCTGCAAAGATGCCCCGGCTCCACATGCTGCGCAAAACTATGTGCTACATGCTGTGGGCTGCTGACCAAAATTCTGAGGACACTTGCCTTGCATATCGTGCATGGGGTAACACGAAAGAATTTCACGGAAAGAATGACACCCCAGCACCAGGCACACAGCACGCAGCACGTAGGAGCTCCGCATCAGATCCCTAGCTCAAACGTATGCATTGGTGAGCGTAAAGGTGATGTGTGGAGATGCAGTTCCGACCAGGCGCAGCACGCGCACCATGGTAGACGGTGCCGAAACCCCCCCGGCCGATGACCCGGTGCAGCTTGAGCTGATCCTCCTGCAGCTCCGCCTGCAGCGCACCCTGCATCTCCTGCACCGCCGCCGCCACGCGCCCCCGCACCCCCGACGTGCCGCGCGCGCTGTGCATCGTCGTTGGCCCCTCCGACGTGTCCTCTGACCCCTCCACCGACGCCGTCCCTCCGCCACTCCCCATCCCCCTAGACTGGCTCTGCCGGCTCACAGCCGCTTCCCGCGTCGACACCGACACGTCGCCGGCCGACTCCGGCCCCAGCGTGGCCAGCGTGTCTGACGCCAGACCCCCCTCCCGCACTTTGTCGCTCCCAGCCACCGCCCTCTCAAAGCTGCGGCCTGCTGCAGCCGGCCCCCCGCCCCATCGATCCCACCACCCCCGCTTTACACCCGTAGCTCCCGGCGCAGCCCCCACAGGCCCCCCTGGCTCCCGCCGCGCCCCCGGCGCACCCGCGGCACCCCCACCGGTGCGCCCCGCGGCACCCAGCTCCACCGGCAAGCTCAGCATGGACGCATCGTCACTCCCGTCGGCATCGGGCTTCTTCACGCTGCTTTCCTGGCTGCCCCGCACCGATGGCAGCGAGTCCATGCGCAGCTCCTGCGTCACGCGTTGCCGCCGCGCCGCATACACTGCAATCGCGAGGATCGCGACCACAACCACCGCGGCCGCAGCCGCGCCGATACTCCTAATCACCACGTCCAAGCCCCCTCCCCCGCTGCCGCTGCCGCCGCCACCCCCGGCACCCTGCCGCTGCTCCGCCCCTTCCTCTTCTTCCTCGGCCGCTGCAGTCGCCTCGGCCTCCTCTGCTGTGCTGTGCTCCGTTCTGGGCTCCAGGGGTACCTCGCGCCGCTTCAGCCGGCCGCTCCGCAACGACTCAGGGTACACGCCGTTGGGGTTGGAGTTTGCGCCGTACGCCCAGATGCTGACGCCGTTCGCGAGGTCCCGTTCCGCGCCGGCGATCACGCTGTGCGCGGCCTGGTGGTCCGTGCTGCTGTACCACATTGACGAGTTGAGGAACGTCAGCCGGGTACTCTTCGCGGTGAGGGGCGGCTTTGCCCAGAAGGCTCGGCGGAACGCGACGGCGGCCATGTCCGGAGCGGAGCTTCCAGCCGCCGTCAGCGCGCTGGCCGGGTCGGTCACGACTCTGCTGCTCTCGAAGTACGCGTCGTCTAGCTCCTGTGCGATGGCCTCGTAAAAGACGTAGCCGTCCTGGCCTTGGTACAGTTCCATCATCTGCACACGCATGGGCTTCATGCATTGTGCTTGGGCACTATACTTTGCTTGTGATCCCCGTTGACTGCTGAGCTACACACACACACACACACACGATTCGTCTGACGAGGCCCGGGCACCGGCCGAAACTAGTCACGGCAGCCTGTGTTATAATAACTAGTTAGTTCTACAACCAGCAGCATCCAGTGTATCTTCTACCTCTTTGCAAGTTGATCATGACGTCAAACACAGTACAGTACAGTATACTTTGCTGGCCGCTCTGCCTGTGCGTGTGCGTGCCTATGGCCGAGTCCTTGACCGCAGCAGTGCGCAGCATCGACATCAGGGCGCGCCGCGGTGTGGTGCTGAGGACGCGTGATGGTGAATTGATTACACAAGAGTGGCCAGCAGGGTAGTGGGTGATGCCAGCTTTAACCTTGCAAAATATCATACGCTCTTGCAAACCTGGTCATCAAAATCATGATGTTGCAGCATGTGGCATGTCACAGCATGGAGGCAGTGCACGGTGTTGGATGAACGGCAAACTTGTGCTGTTGGAAAATTTGGACACATGCACGACACGGTGACTCAGTGACCCGGTGTGGGCAGCCTGCAGCTGAGGCCCGGTGCATGCACACTCCCATCTCCGGCGAACCGGGACCCAGGCGCCGTAGTGGAGGCTTTCGCCCCGCGTGCTCCCGTGCAATCTTTTGTAACCAGATATGACACAGCCTCAGTGACACCGCCTTGTACTAGCTAGTACTGCACCATTGATCAATCATGAGGCACGCCAGTGGTGGTGGTGCTCCATGCTGATCTGGGTCCACATGCATCACTGCGCATGCAGGCATACCACTACGCGTACATGTGGGACCACACCTGTAGAGGCACCAGCAGGTGAGACCGCACGAAGTGTGCATGCCCCGGAGAGTCTCCAAACAGCGCTGCGCTGATAATGTTGGCTGCAGTGTGCACGGCAACGCCGGTCAGCGGCGTCGCGACGTCTTCGATGGAAGCGTACGTGCTCACCTGGCAGTCAACAAACCAGACGTGCCCGCCCTCGCCGATGCTCGGCTGCGCGTCCAGCCCAAGGACGTTGAGGGGCATGTGCAAGCCTGGGCACTGTATGGTCAGGTTGAAGCCATCGGGGACTGCCAGAGACGGCGTCTCCGCGAAGCTGAGCCCCGGCCTGCATGCAGGGCCAACTTGAACTGCTTGCACGCGAACCAACGTGAGCACTGCTCGACGGATATGTGCGAAAGTTACGCAGTAGGCCGTCTGATTGGGACTGCCGTTTTCCCTACGGCTGCAGTATTGCGTGCTGACAAACGTTGGTTTATCTCGATGTCAGGCCTGTACAGGTAGAGAGCCCTGATTACGCTCACCGCGGACCCCGCAGCTGACCTGCAGGTCAGCAACCGTCAGTGGTCAACCACTGAAGGTGGATTTGCAGAACCACACAAAATCTACCTGTACTCTGATGGTACTCTGATGGTTCTCGGTTCAAATGAATACTGTTGTGTGCATCTGGCAAGCCCGGCCAGCGCTAAAGCAGCGGTTTGGACCAGGCCGGTGCTGGATCTGTGCAGAGCGACCTGGCAGGGGCCCATGTCGGTGTAACCTTCGTAAGGCCTCAGTGGGCACAAACACAATTGAGTTGAAGCTCGTTGCTGCCACTTGCGGCAAGGATTTCAATACACCGCTGCGCTTCCGATTAAATCGATATCGCAGGGAGGGTCAGACGTGTGGAGCGAGTGCCTGAAGATCCAGACAACGTGTTGACCTGCTGAAAGAGCGTTTGGCAGGAGTCAGAATGCGGGTTAACGACTGCTGAAGACGGCATCTCTGGACAAGGTGAATGCACTTCCGTCAGGAGATCGGCGTACCTGCTGGAGTCAATGCACACGGTGGCCTCATGCTCATGGGCACTAATAGCCTGCTGGATGTCCGCCGCTGCTGCCACGCTGTCGCAATATGGCGCAGCATCAGAGTGAGCTTGAGACGAGGACGGGAGCAAGGTCGCCAATGATACGAGTGCCAGACGGGCCTGCTGCCGCACGGAGCCAAACCGGAGACCTCGCATTTGCATCTATCAGATCAAGATGAGTTCAACTAATGACGCATTATTTTCTGCCTGTGCCGGAGCGAATAGTGTAGTGTAGTCGACAGATCGCTGCGCGTGCTCGCGTCAAGCTCCAGTACTGCTGTTGCTGCCGAACATGCATACCGACGGCGCGAATACATGGCTGTTGAGGATTGCTTCAGCTCCACTGTCTGCTTGCATCGTTTACTGAGGAAGAGGTCCGGGAAAGCATGGTTTCAACCGCGCACGGCGAGTAGGCTCCAGGCGACAACCCTGAGGGCGCCTTTGTGCCTGGGCTGAACGGCCGTTCAAGTTCGGTCTGCGACGCGTCGCGACGCCAAGTCGACTCTATGACGCCTCAGACGACATTAGCGGCGCCGCCGTGGATTGCAAATTGGCGCGGGTGTGACAGCGGTCAACTGGATCGGCAGCATCGATGAATCTCGAGCATCAGAACTCTGATTCTTGAAAGAGGCGCAGCGTCAAGCTGCGGTGGCAGGCAGCATTCCGGACACCCGAAACGTGTGACGAAAGCTTTCGTTTCAGTACCGGTGTTCGGGAGTGCGACTGGCATGTCGCCTTGTTTGAGTGACGTTGTCGAACATCCTCACGTCGAACATGTGTTGCTGGGGGCGCGCTTGCAAAGAAGTCGCGCTGCGTCGGGACGGGTGACGCGCCTCCATTGGCTCCTCACAACCCCTGCAGCCCCAGCATGCAGCAGCGCCAGCAGCAGTATGCAAGCAATGCCTTCCACTCATCATTACACGATGCCGTGCGCTGGCCGCGTCGGATTCCACCAGTTGCAAGCTCGGCCACTATCTCTTCATTTCGGCCACTATCCACTACTTGAACGCGGTTGGAGTGCTCAGGTCGGTCGACGTCGACGTCGTAGTCGCTTCGCAGCGGTCAGGACGCTCAGGCACCGCACCAGTCTAAACCATGTTGACGTAATACAGACTAGCAGGTGCTGCGAAAGCGTTTCGAGCGACGCATGATCGCGATGTCGTGGTCATCCATCATAGATCTGTGAGATGCCTCCAACGACAAAGTGATGAAGCAACGCAGTGAATGCATGGACTGACGTCAACCATTACCACATTTGGCCAATCTGCGACCACTTCGTACCGACGAGGCCTCGCAAGGGTCATCTGTATTCAGCGGACGGCCGAGCTCGAGGGTCGCAGCGGCAGGTCAATGTGTGTATGTGAAAGCTGTCAGCTGAACTGCTGCAGCAATGACGGACACAGCTACCAACCGTAGGCAACGACCTTACGCCTGGCCAGCCTAGTCCTGAAAGCTTCGGCTGGTAGCAGCATCTTGCTCTGCACCTTGGGAAGTGCAAGTTCTGTGAAAGGACTTCGGGCTGGCAGGCACTGACGTGGCCAATGTTCAAACTTTGAATGAACAACTGGACACTGAGCAGTGCAGGGCATAGTGCGAACAAATAAATTGCTTGTACAATCATGCTTTCTTGGCCTTGAGATTCATGACTAGGCGTGTTGCATGATTTGGATTGGCTTAAGGTCAGTGATTGCATTGCTGCAGTGCCATCGAGGAGGGCAGCATCGATCAACACAAGCAATGACAGTGTTTTTATTGATCAACAACATCCAGCTGTGGGCTTACCTTTGAACATTAATGCAATAGATCAAAGGCAGCGCAAGCCAGTTTATAGATGCATGTTGGCCAACCTGAGCTGTAGCTCCCTCAGGCTGACTTGATGCATGTACCATGGGGATGCTTGGCTGGAAATCCCAGCTGAGCAGGGCATCAGTGCGATTCCAGCATAACGAAAGAACTCAGCAAGCAGCCAAAGCCTTGTGAACTTGCTGGCCGTCCTGGCTTGGCATGGGATCTAGCGTGCCTATAGAGTCCAACTGCTGTCCACCTGCGCCACGGTTAAGACTGGCTCCGCCGTTGGCTCGATGACGACGTGCAGGGCGTGGTCCGCAACAAACGCGATCAAACGGGGATCGAAATTTAGCCAGCCCGTGGACCTGCCTCAAACTGATTATGATTTGCATATCTCGTGCAAGCGGACGACGGCGACATGATGCGGTCAAGCTCGCCGTTCCCACCAGTAAAAAGTTCCCGACAACCTCTGATCTGGTTTGCCATGATGTCACTCCCAGTACTGCACTAAATATGCGACGTGGGGTCCGGTCCTTGACGTGCACATACCTGCAGGCTTGTACTAGCGAAGCACCACCAGTCTTCGGCCCTTGGAAGTGCCTGAACGTTCTCCTGTTGTACGCCGCATGCCATTTACTGATGACTATCATATCATATGATACCGGCGGCACCGAGTTCGCCTTGTCTCTCTGACGCAGGCACAAACAGTGGGTTCGACTGTCTGGCCTGCAGTGAAACCGTGTAAAGACACGGTGATGTTGCAACACAACTTCAGCTGAAACAAGCTTCCAATTCGCTTGAAAATCCCACTGCTGCAGGCCATGAAGACTCGGTGCACGTCTTTGCAACCAGGCTTGCCTCCCACACCAGTCGTTCCAACCCACTGTCACTGGATCGGCGTTTGTGCGTGTACCTGTAGCTGTAGCGTGCAGCTGGTATAGTTTCTCGAGACACTTTTACTGGCATTGCAATTGTGCTTTATGCTTCATGACATCGGCTTTTACTGTTCGTGTCATGCTGTCAGCATTGTGACAGTCACTGTGTTGCTAACAACGAGCAAAACTCATCAGCCTCGTCTGGGATGCCTATAGGTTCTTAAGCAATCCTTTTATTCTGGAGTACACTACCTCACAGCTGTTATGGCAATAGGCCAATGCAACACCACTATGTAAGCAGTCAGCTGCCTGCTCATGCAACTGTCCACAGGCATGACTGAACATGAAACCCAGCACATGCAAGCTCATCTTCCAACAAGCGTGCAGCATGTCAATCAGACCTGACACCCGAGGCCCATAGCATCACATGACAAAACTGACAAACGTAACTGGCGTTTCCATGCGCAGCGCTTCACGCCTGTTAAGCCACTGAGCCTGCATCCATTCTGCATCTCGTCCCCCCAAGCAACAGCGATGCATCGACGCAACACATCAGTTGCCTCAAACCCTGCTCTTTTGCAAACCCCGGCACAAGCTGCCGCCTCAATGGTTGCAGTCCCATGGCAGCACCTGATGAGCACAAAAAGCCACACATGCCAACTTGACCCCAGGCAACCCCAACCCTTGGAACACATCAACCGATCATCCACTTCAGTAACAGCTGTGACAGATCAAACGCCAATCGGAATAAATATCCACCAGAGAACGCACCAGCGGACACCAGCAGAGCTCAGAAGCTTCAAAGAGCCGAACAAGGCCTCCCACTCAGGCCACAAGAATTCTCAGAATGCAGACAGTCTTCCCAACACAGCTGAATCAACTCCATTATCACGCGTTGCCTAGCCATCCTGTACTAAAAAAAACTCGGCACACCGCCGAGTCAAAAGACGTCGTTTCGGAAGCAGAAAGCAGAAAAGACGGGCGCAACGGCGCTGCATGCTGTGCGCTGCCACCCGATAACAGCGTGGGTTCCGCCACCACGACCATACCAGCACACATTCGATCCCGGAAGGGAACCCTATCACTGCACAGGCACAGCACGCGCGGGCAGCACTAAAGCCACGCTGTAGCTGCACTTAAGACGACCACGTGATACGCGGCCGGTTTGGCCGCCTACCGCGTAGTGGGCCCTGAGGACAATGAGGCGCCGGACGGCCGGCCGGTGGTGTCGATGGAAGCGCGGGGCAGCGGTGGCAACGCCGCGTGCGTATCCTCTGGGATCGCGCCGCACGGCATGGACAGCAAGGCGCGCACAGCGGCGCGGTGCGGCCGCACCGCCGGCAGCTGCCGCGGCCGCCGCGGCAGGCCGGCGGAACCGCTGCCGCTCGCCGTGCCGGGCGTGCTGCGCTCGCCGGATCCGATCGAGTGGTATGCGGTGGACGCGCGAGATGCTGCGGCGGCGGCCGGGGTCTTGTGGCTCGCGCCGCGGCCGCTGATGTCGCCGATGAGGACCGCGTTGCTGACAGCGGAGGCGGAGGCGGTGGCGAGCGCGCCGGCAAGCGCGGCCGCCGTCTGCTTGTCGCCGTTGGAGTCGATGTACGCGCCGCCCGCGATCTCTTCGTCGAGGTCAACCAGCAGCGTGATCACCTGCACCAAGGCCACGCCTGTCCATGAACAGTCCATGCATCGAGGCCATGTGGGCAATGTCCAGCTCAGGCAAGGTTTCCCTTGGCTGTGCCACGTGCATACCTTATAACGGCCCTACCCGTCTATGAAGGCCTGTACAAGGAACAGTGCAGGCCCTGGCAAGGTATACTCGGTGCTGCTAATGCATGCCAGTCCATGAATACACAGCTCACGTTCAAGGCTCCCCGAATACACATGTATCCGAATGCACATGCATGCACGTACGCAAATGTAGCAGACCTATCGAGAGGGACACAGCATGCAAACTTGACATAAACGCGGTATGCTGCGCGGTGTACTGCACATGCATGCTGCACAGCATGGAGGGCAGAAGCTTTCCGCGAGACCAGGCCGCATGTCAACACCGCCATTGAAGCGCGCAACACCATCATCTCAGGCGCAGGCAGGTGCCTGGCTGGCACTGAGCATTGCATTGCTGGGCCGCATAATGCATGGGTTCCATGCAGGGAGGGGGGGACCGCGGCGCGCACATGCTGAAATGTCGGCCGCTCCGCCGGGTTGAGGCTGAGGCATGCAAGCATGGTCAGCGTGAAGGTCAGTGGTGCCGCCTTTGGCAGCTCCGGGAAGTCTGGGTGCAGCACATACTCACAGCCCCACTCCTCGTCGAACTGCCGCTGCGGGAACGGCTCCGCGCTCCCTGCTGGGCCCGCTGCGTCAGGGTAGTCGCCGACAGCGTCCGGCCCCACGGCCGTCGGCGTGCCGACCTCGCCCTTGCCGGTTGCTCGCGTGGCCCTGCAGCCACACTGCCCGATTTCATTAAAGTTCGGAAAAAATTATGAAAGTTCGTTGGTGCCGCTGATCTGGTGGTCTCCGCGGGGGGATTCAGCAGAGGTGTGGTTGCAGCGGATGAGGCTAGGTGTGGTGGAGCGGCCAGCAGGCAAGCTTGGCAGTGAGTCCAGTATAGCGCAGTTGTGTACACCCCTTACAACACGCGTGTTGATTGGGTGCGGCTGCTGTGGTTTCCAGTCTGTGAACACCGCCGTTCACTGGCGTGGAGATGGCTTGCGAGTCGGCGAGGCACCACACGAATCACCACCCAACAAACCGGTCACTGTGAGACCCTCTGTGGGCTGCCTAAAGCAATGCATGTTCGACTGGGGTTACGCTGCGACACAAGCACCCTCTGTGGGCTGCCTACTATACCGCATGTGCCACGGCAGTGAACTCAACTTGGAAGCGTGCGACAGGGCAACGTGATGGTGGCGCTGGGTATGACTGCAGTTGTGTTCCGCGGCATCCGGCACGGCCGGGCACGCCACAGCCACCGCCTCTGCAGCGGCACAATCGCCCGAAAGCGCGTCAGCACCCGTCTCGCCTCTCGGTGCCTTTCTTCTGCAGGACCCTCGCCTCAGTTTTACGACCTCCCACTTCGCCCGACGAGACATGCCGACGGCAGTACAACAAAGAACAGCCGGACAGGACATGCCGACGGGCGGCACATCAAAGCACAGCACATCAAATCACAGCATAGCATTGCACAGCCTGGTATTCTCACGGCGAAATAATGACGTTCTGACAGTATACACATGGACATACGCATGCGCACGATAGTGGGCACATGCATGCATGCAAGCAACACTTGTGAGGACACAGCTGTACAGACTCGGGTGGGAGAAGAGAATGGCTCAGACAGCCATGACAAAATGAATCGCAGAGGCCCCATTACGCCGCGAGAGTAAGTTACGAGGGGGTAAATGACAATGACGTGACAAGCTTCTTGAGATTAAGTGCTTTTAGAAGTGACAAACTGGACAAGCTTCATGCATTAAGAAAAGCAATATTATCTCGAGATAGGTGCTGATGATGACACCGTTCTAGTTCTAGTTTTGGCTCGTCAGCGGCGAAACTACAGAAGCCAATTAGTGGCAATGTAAGGCTTCACAATACACAGAGACGAAGAGTGCAGCTGTGCAGACAGGCTGCCAGTGTGTGTGCCCACTGTCATGTGTGCTGTGTGCAGCGGTTTGCAGCGGCACGCATGCCCCTGATCCTGTCATGTTTGACATGCTGTAGGTGTGCGGGGTGCGCCCACGCTTTGGTGATGCATGCGGCCGAGGTGCGGTGCAATCCATGTCAGTGCTTCGTGCTGCGCCTGCTGTGCATGCTGCCCGAATGCGGTGCATCACCACAGGTTTGCACAGTTGCCCGGCGGGTTGCCTCGGCGCTGCTGAGTCCTAGATCTATCACTGTGTAACACAGTTGCCCGGCGGTTAGCTCTCGTTTGGCCACGTGGCAACGTAACACCGGCCAGGCGATCGGAGTAGCCTACCATTCTCGTGCGCGCTTCTGGAAGGCCCGTGTCAAGTCGTGGGGTGACCGGACTCTTCTAAAATAGAAGAGTGTTGCGGCGATCATGCGGTGCATGTGGTCGGTGTGATGCCACTGGCATGCCATGGCCATTGCAGGCACGGGCAGCTTTGGATGCTGGAGCTTTCGATTGGAATTGCAGTAGTACTGAAACAACAGGCCAACACGCACCGCTTGATGTAGACCGGACAACCCATCATGAGCTCCCACATCATGACGCCAAACGCGTAGACGTCACTGGACTTGTGCAGCCGCCGCTGCTGCGTGACCTCCGGCGCGACGTAGAACGGCGTGCCCTGCTTCACGTTGCTCGCGTGCGTGTGGTTGTGCTGCAGCCTCATCGCCAGCCCAAAGTCGGTCACTTTTGTGGTGACAGCGCCAGCGCCTGCGGCCTTGCCCAGACTGCGGAACTTCTCTCTGTTGAACTGCAGGCACACCCGCGCCGTCGCTCTGCCGTGCACATTGCATGCGACAGGCGAATGCATACCGGGGTATGCTACATGATGCCCTTTTTTGGGGATATTGCTCGCTTTTTCGGGGGCATGAGCCATAATTATTGGGTCCAAGTGGCATGCTCCCAACAGATACAGTCAGACTGTGCTTGCAACCGAGCACACAATTCGTTACACGCCTGCAAGCATGTCCCGAGGGCGTGTGAACTGCCCTCATGGAGAGACTGAAGTGGGAACGGAGCTCGAAAGGCACTGCAACAACCAGACAGTTTGAAAACCCAAGTACGGTATGAATGTGAGGCCGCACGCAGCGTTGTGTTACACACAGGGCTGGGACGATGAGGTGAAGCGCACCTTGAGGAGGACGTTGGAGGGGTTGAGGTCGCCGTGGCAGATGCGCCTGGAGTGCGTGTACGCCATGCCCTCCGCCAGGCCGCGCAGCGCAGCGCTGATGCCCTTCCACCGGTTGACGACGCTATTCTGCGAAAACATGCCGAGCGACAGCGCATCCCGCAGGCTCCCGCCGTTGCAGTGCTCCTGTAGACACAGCACGCACATCACCCCCGTCAATGCCCGTGGCGTCCTTCCATGGACACAACTCAGGTTTCAACATGTCTGTTTCAGCCTTTACGGTTGAGCCTTCCGTTGACATCAGAGGGACAGCAACAATCGATCATGCCATGATTCCATGACAGACACAAACAGAAGCATCGGCCGAGTCCACCACATGTGCGGTTGTCCCAGAGACAAGCACGCACCTGGATGAGGTAGAACTTGTAGACACCGAGCTCGTTCCCGACGGCCTCCGCCACGTCGAGCACGTCATGGCTATAGGTGGCGACAACGTTCGGGTGCACGAGGTTGGTGGCTATGGCGGCCTCGGTGGCGACGACGTTGGCCTGCTGGTCGCCGCCGCAGCTCTGGAAGATGACCGTCTTGATCGCCACGTCCAGCCCCCGCCACTCTCCTGCACAGCACACCAGTTCTGTGATGACACACCATTGACTGAGCACTACCCGTCGGCATGCGGGGCTGTGCTGTGCGCGCTGCGCTGTGATAGTGGGCTGTGGCTGTGCATTCGCAGCTACGCTGAATGTGAGAGCAGAGCATACACAGCCGTTCACGATCAGACGCGCAGTGCAGTGCCATATGCACATGATTGCTCCTGATTTGAGAGCCCATGCAGCAGCAATGCAGAACACGGCGCAGCACGCACACCATGGTAGACGGTGCCGAACCCCCCCCGGCCGATGACCCCGTGTAGCTGGAGCTGGTCCTCCTGCAGCTCCGCCTGCAGCGTGCCCTGCATCTCCTGCACCGCAGCCGCCACGCGCCCCCGCACCACTGAACCCCCCTTCGTGCTCCCGCCCGTTACAAACCCTGGTGACGTCTCCCCAGACTCTGCCGAGCTCCGGCCCCCGCTGCGCGCCCCACTCGGCGCGTCATACGACGCCGTCCGTCGCCAGCTGTCCTGCGACGGTGGCCGGAAGTGGCCGCCGCAGTGGCCACCCGTCGGTGAGTGCGCGCCAGCCGCCGAAAATGCCGCCAGGGTTTCCGGCATGGAATGCCCGCTCCCCTTGGTCATGTCCGCGGTCGCCCCGGACAGCCCTCCGTTAGGGTCGCGTGGTATCGACACCGACGAGTCTCGCCTCGGGGCGTCCTCCGCCTTTCCGGAAACCATCTCCGCCACCGATGATGTCGGCTCAGACACTACCGGCCCCCCATGCCCATGCTTGCCCGGCCCCCCCCAATCGCTGCCGTGGGACGCCTCGACCGGAATCATCAGCTTTGGCACCGCCGCGCGCTTGATCTTGCGCCGCCACACCATAAACGCCGCGATGATCAGCGCCAGCAGCAGAATCCCCAACGCCGCCAGCACCCCTGCAATCATTGCCAGCCCCACACCCCCCCCACCCCCTCCAGACGCAGCTCCGCCGTCCCCACTGGCCTCCAGACCCTGCTCCGCGGTGATCGCCTCGGCGTCAGCCTCCGCCAGCACCTCCGCCCACGACCCCCCAACCTCGTGCGGCGCAGCAGCCTCCAGCTCGCCGCTAACCGACGACTCGGCAAACGTACCGTTCGGGTTTGAGTGAGATCCGTACGCCCAAACCCTAACGCCCCCCGCGAGCTCCGTCTCGGCCAGGTCAATCACGCTGAGCGCGTCAGCGTGGTTCGTCTGGCTGTACCACATCACAGAGTCCAACAACGTCACTCGCGTCTCATTCGCTGCGGCTGGGGGCTTGGCCCAGAAGGCCCGCGCAAAAGCGATGGCTGCGGTGTTGGGGTCGGTGTCAGGGTCGGAGAGAGAGCCCTTGGGCTTGTAGTGCACGTTGCTGCTCTCAAAGTACGCATCGTCAAACTGGCGGGCCATGACCTCGTAGAAGAGGAAGCCGTCTCTGCCCTTGTACAGTTCCATGACCTGCACACGGCGTTTCTCAAAGCACGCAGTACGGCCGGCGTTTCTCGCACGCACGCAGCACTGATCAGTTTCTTCGGTATCTGCAACGAGCACAACCAACAAATACCAGCGTTTGCCTGTGCACTACCCATAAAAAAACGTGCCACGGACAGAGCACGGGCGTCCAGAACATGTCATATATAACAGCATCATGCATCACAACGGTGCGCCGCCCCGGTGCTGCTGCGGTATGCTGTGGTGTGCTGTGCGTGCTGGGAAGCGGTACCTCAAGGGGCACGAGGAGGTGCGAGTCCACAAAGTGGATGTGGCCGTGGGAGCTGCCAAAGAGGACCTCTGAGACATTGAGGGAGCCGTGCAAGTCATCGCCATCTCCTGTCAGCGTCTCCGATGCCTCTGACACGTACCTGTACGTGCTGACCTGCATGCTGTGCAGCCTCAGCACGCAGCACAGCGCAGTTGGTGGTTTCCACGTGCGCTTGCGACCACGCGCAGCAATAGGCTGTGGTACGCAGTGGCTCGGCATGGCTCAGCATGGCGCTGCTGGGTTGACAGGGGCTGCCAGATGTGTTGCCTGCTGACTCAGATGTGAGCCTGCAGCGCACCCGGACGGCTGGACACGTGGCCACACGTGGCCCAGCGCACGATTCATGCGTTCACCACTCTTGGCAGCTGTGATACATGCATGGCCAGGACGACGTGCGCAGGGCATGGCTGGAAGGCCCTGCAGGAGCAATGACAGCAGAGCAACCTCTCGGCCAGTCTGTTCACACGGAGATCAACACACGAGCCCAGCAGCGAGGGCTGTTGCTCAACAACAAGCAAGCAAGCAACTGAATCCCAGCAAGCGGCCAGGGGTGCGTTTTTCGCACGCACCCCCGCCGCACCCCCGGGGGGCGTCAAAGGGTGTCGCAGACAAAGCAGCAGAAGGGCCGGTGGGGCGTGTCAACGGGGGCCACAGGCAAGGCAGCAGCAGGGGGGGGGGGGGGGGGGGGGGCATGAAAAAGTCACGCGCCAACAAAGCTACGCGCCGGGCTGCACGTGAAGTGGTCATGACAAAGGAAGGCGCCGCGCCTGGCAGTGAAGGAGCCAGAGGTGGCCGCCGTAGCCGATGGAGGGCTGGCCATCGATGCCGAGGATGTTGAGCGGCATCTGGTGCCCCGGGCAAGTCACCGTCAGGTTGAAGCCGTCGGGCACCCGCAGCGCCGGGATCTCCCCGAAACTCAGCCCAGGCCTGCACACGCACGCATGCATGTTGACCTTTTCTGCCGCACACGCATGATGTGTTCTACACCCCTCACACGCTTGCCCGTGGCGCTAAAAGTGCGGTTTGAGCCGTGCTGGTTGTGCCACTCTCCTGGTAGTAGGACGTCATTGGCGGCGGCGGATCCGACCAGCACAGCATGCTCAGCATGGCATATGCACGCTGCTGCTCGAGCAGCAGACCGGGTTTGTCCGATGCAACTGAGCAATGGCAGCATGTCGGGTGGATGTTTATTGTGCCACTTGCATGCTTTCAAAACAGTTCTTCCCTCGGCGCTAACGATGCGCTGATCTACCTCAAGGATATATCAGTGTGACACATGCAACAGAGCAGTCACAGCATGGCAGTCACAGCATGGCAGGCCCAGCATGGCAGCCACAGCATGGCAGTCACAGCATGGCAGTCACAGCATGGCAGTCACAGCATGGCAGGCCCAGCAGGCTGCCGTGCGGCTGCCCGATTCAGTGCATCCAGCCGTAAATGCTGCAGACAAAGGCTTAAGGTATAGCAGCAGTTGGCAGCCGAAGGTGTGACCACATGCACAGGGAGACGCAGTCGGCAGTCGAAGAACATGAAGGCGGCAGTCAAAGGTGGCAGATGAAGTTGTGCCCACGCTCACAGCAGCAGCTTTGGCGCATCCGCGTTCGCTTTGACATCCGCGTTACGAACAACATTGCGGACGGCGCACAGCACACAGCATGCACGTGCGCATGCTGTGAACATTCGCGTAATGGGAGGTAGTTGGCGCAGTCTGTTTCTGCTTCAGCTTTGCTGTAGTTTTGGCATGATTGAAGCTCTTCCAATAGGGGCCAACCGTGACTGGATCGAGATACGTTACAGATGTATGCTCCACACGGTGGTAGAACACAGAGGCACGATACATGGCAATGCACCAAAAATCATTCACCATGGCTGAGCGCCGTACACAGACAGAATCACAGCAGCTTTTGTATTGCGCTAAAGTTCCCTCGACACATTCTCACACGCTATTCTCCAGTGCTGCTCACAGCACGGCTCACAACACACTCAGAACTGCTCCACCGGCACGTCCAGGCCCGGCATGTAGTGCTTGCCGGTCACACGCGCAATGGCCAACACCGTGACTGGATGGATGTGGGAGTCGCAGGCATGCATATCTGTGTACTAGAACCCATAGTATCCCAAGGCCCCAAGACCCCAGCGCTCGTGCACAAGTACCAGCATCGTCTTTGCATTACTGACAAACACATGCATCGTCATGCATCAAAGTCTTGCGGGGGGTCAGTGAGCCTCGAGGGACGGTCCATGGTGGCTACCCGTGATGACATTGTACGAACACAGTGCAATGACAATGCTCAGCCAACTGCGTCTTCAACTTGCCCGTCAGTCGACTCCTGAGATGGAATGGACTCAATAGACAGAATGAGCGGTCAGATGGAACAGTCTTGTTTTTGGTGCGGCATGTGTAGTGGCTCCACTTGGCATGTGCATTGGTCCCGCTTTGATTCCCTGTCTCCCCATACACTCTGTTGTGATACACTCTGTTGTGACGACTCGTCCACAAGTTGCAGTAATACAGGATTGCAGGACTGCCTTGATACGAAGTTGCATGACTGCCGTGGTGCTAGGTTGTAAATCTTAGCCAGCCAGCTAGGTTGCAAATCTTAGCCGGCCAGGCTAGGCGAACCAGTAAATGAGCTGAGTACTTCAGATTCCGAGCCAGCTCATCCTCACAGCACACCCATTGTTGCGATACTGATCACACAGGGCCTCCCCCTCAAAGTCAGGCTCTACGTTGCGGTTGTGGTTGCGGAAGGTGCTTACAGCAGGTGTGCACGCACTGGCAAGGGGAGTCCTTATGTACCAGGGCCCTTGCTACATGATGTCGATAATGCACATACTCAACCCTGAAAAATATGCATTTCGTCCCCGAAAAATATGCAGCACCGTCAAGAAAAGTGGCCCAACAAGTTGCAACGTGCCACGACCGTCATCAACATAACCAACGTTGGGCATGCAACATCTATACAGGGGCCATGAATATTAATATTCTGTGCCCAAGCCCCACATGCATTGGACAACGCAAATGATTATTTTGAACACACGGAGGTCTATGCACCACGACATTGGTGTGTTGCACAAGCGGAGTTGCTGTACATGCGTATCGAGCACTTGAGTTTCGGATCACCGACGGAAACGCCCCATAAAAGAGTGGCCACAGGGGCTATCGAGTGTACTCGTTCGCTCTTTCGAATTCGTCAGATCCAGATATGCGCCGGACATCGATCAAGACTGCAGCTGTTGACTGCACCGGAAGGCAGGCGAGAGGAGCAAACATGTGCAGCAGTGTATACAGACTCTGTATACACTGCTGGAAACCAAAACCGAGAATCTCCTCCGGAACGATCCCGAGCGATGCCATGCAACCACCATGCGCTTACGGCCGAGCACAAACTTGATGCACGCCCGCGGCATGCCCCGCAATGACTGTACGACAGATGTCTATACCAGGAAACGGCACGGGCTACAGGCCGAGCTAGGCCTCAGCCCCGCAGTACATGACTCCATGCCTCATTCACATTATTCCAGCAGCTGCAGTGTGGGCGATCCATGCGCGGGAGCGTAAGAGCCTGAGAACGATTCTCCTGAGTCGTGCGGCACGTGCGCGTGCGCCGCAGGCACTTTTCGGACGTAGCTGTTAACTAGGCAGGAGTCACAGTCGCAGCACTTGCCGCACCTCCGGGCATCGACGCAGATGGCCAGGTGATGTTTGTGGCTGTCTATCAGTCGCTGGAAGTCTAGCGCACTCGTGACGTGCTCGCAATGGTTCACGTCCGAATCATCCGCCACAGCTGTCTTCCGGGAGGACGCCACCGCGATGATAGCAACGAACAGCCCGGCTAGCCTGCCTCGAGCTGGATCATGTGATCTAAACATTTACACTCTGCTCATTTGTCAGGGATCTTATTTCAGGACATGCTGGGGCGGACGGGAGTTGTCCGTAAAACGTGAAAAGTGTCTCGACCGAGAAATCGCAGCGCATCCAACTGACCGACCGCCAAGCAGTCTCGAGAGCATGAACGTCTTGTATGGAGCGCTGTGATGGATTTTGGGAGGCGAGGAGTGCTTCAGGGCTGTACAGCTGCAGCAGTCCATATGCATGGCTGTCCGCACGACGCTCTGCCAGTACATGCATATGGTCGCAATGAACAGCCGATTCCGATCGCGACGTATATACGTAATGCCCATGGCGCCGGCGCGCGGCGAAGATACATGCATACGGGCGCCGGCGTGCGCATTCACACATGGCGACAACAACGTGCTGCCGGGCTGGCTATGGCTGCAGCTCCTGGGACCGGTGCCTCGCGGCCTCGGAAATGGCCGTAGCGCGCGCTGGCGCGCCCGTGCAGACTGCTAGTGTCGAGTCGGCGACCGCTTGTGGGCCCGGCGAGTGCTGACTGTATATTTGGTGTGCGCGTGGCCTGCGTGGTACTGCGTGATGTGTGAGTGTCTGCTTTCGCGCTGGCACTATTTCGTTTGGTGCGTGGGTGTGGTTGTGTCGGCTGTGTCGGTTCGTTGTGGCTTTTTCGCCTGGGAGAGTGATTGCTTTTTGCTGGTGTCTACTTTCGGGGGTTTTGGCCGTCTACTTTCCTTCTGTTGCCCTCGCTGCCGGGCTATTGCGTTCATCTCCGTGTAACACTATTTCGTTCTGGCATTTGCTCGTGCGGCGCGTGGCCTTGGTGCTTACGGTGGCCGGTCTGTCTGTTTGCTTGTTGCCTGGTCTGTTGCCTCGGCGCTGCTGAGTCCTAGATCTATCACTGTGTAACACATGGCAACAACACGATAGAACTACCGACGCGGCTCCGCGGGTATCTCTGTCGACGGGAAAGACCGCAATTGCGCGCAAGAGCGTGGGAATGCTGCGTCAGGACGGGGCCCGTACGCGTCCTGCGGCTGATCATGACTGCATCGAAAGCTCGAGCTCGGCCAACGGTCACGACCAGCAGTAAGAGAGATACGTTACAGATGTACGTTCCACATGACCAGCAGTCACACGACCAGCAGTCAGGACGATTCAGTTAAGGGGGGTTGTGCGGGCGCTGAGGGGTTTTGCAGCGAGCCCGCGGCCGTGAGAAGACCTGTACGCGCGAGGATGACGTATGACGCACGTCACGGCGGCGCCATGCTGCGGCATATCCCGCAACATCGCGCCACGAACGGTGAGCAGTTATGCCGCAACCTTTGCTAGTTACGCCCCCACCTTTCGAGTCCATGTCCACGTGTGGCCACGTGGACCCGAGTGCTGGGCAGACTCGGATCCGTCCCTCCCAGGCATGCTACTCCGGAGTAGCATGCCATCTCGGATCGATCCGAGATGGCCTCACTTGATCTAGCTAGTGCACATGTACGCCATCATGATGGCAAGCCTAGGTGCGCCCGTTTTGCCTTGCGGGATCAAACGCGGATTTCCACGTCGACGTCCTTTGCTCGCGCGCAGCTGTTGTCGATAAGTGTATAATGATAGTTGATAAACGTGTAGTTAGGCCCCGGGGGTCAGAACTGTAAAGTTGCACAGACACGTGCGTTTGATCAACGGAAAAACGGCTGCTAGCGCTGCCGCTGCAGCTCATGGAGCCTTCCCTACCTTCGCTTCACAGATTGTCGACATTCGTCCAGAGTCTATGTGTACATGCATCCTGACATACTGCTAGCAGTGCCTGAGAGACAGCGCTACTAGTATAGTATAGCTCACTCGTAAGACTAGCGCAGGTCTACGAGTTGCACCCAGCGACCGTCCGACTATCCAAACATATATATGTTTGGATACACCGTCACCCGTCGCCATCGATATCATCGCATGATGCCCGACAACGATCATCTCGGATAAAGAATCAGAACGAGATAGTATATTGTAGCTATGTAGCTACATAGCTATATGTAGTACTTTCGTCCTTTACTACATAGCTATATGTAGTACTTTTGGCCGGCTCGCATCTGCTGGGTAGCGTGTGAGTCTAGACTCTAGTACGTTCGCTTGGTGCACTGGATCGGAGCCCCTCGATGTAACGGTACTTTCGTCCTGCTGTGCATGCATGTACATTCGCTTGCTGCGCTGCAGCTGGCTCGGAGCCCCTCGATGTAAGTGTTACACAGTGATAGATCTAGGACTCAGCAGCGCCGAGGCAGCAGACCAGGCAACAAGCAAACAGACAGACCGGCCACCGCAAGCACCGAGGCCATGCGCCGCACGAGCAAATGCCAGAACGAACTAACGCCAGCGCGAAAGCAGACACGCACACACCACGCAGTACCACGCAGGCCACGCGCACACCAGCCACACAGTCAGCACGCGCCGTGCCCACAAGCGGTTGTCGACTCGACACTAGCAGTCTGCACAGGCGCGACAGCGCGCGCTACGTCCATGCCCGAAGCCGCGAGGCACCGGTCCCAGGAGCCGTAGCCTCGGCCAGCCCGGCAGCCCGAGCGGTGTCCGGGGAGGGGCGCAGAGGAGAAACGGCGCACGTGCGCTGGGAGGAGGGAAGAGGGAGGGAGGAGGAGGATCGGATGCGGGGCGGGGGGGGGGTGTCGATGTAAGTGTACTTTCGTCCTGCTGTGCATGCATGATCCTGCCTTTCAGGTGGTGTTGTAACACGTGTTATACGTGCAAGCGTGCATGAAGTGCACGTGATTGAGATACGTTACAGAGGTATGCTCCACAAGGTGGTAGGACACACAGGTACAATTCATGGCAATGCAACAAACACATTCATCATGGCCGACTGCCGTACGTGCATGAAGCGCACGTGATAGCAATGGCAGCTTTTACAATGTGATCCTGCAAGCGTGTGCTGTGCTGCCAGTGTGCACGTGGCCTCCTTGACATTTTCAAGCTGGATGCCTGCCACATGCTGGCCATGTGGCCAGCATGCATGCCACAAAAGCCATTCTTGTACTACAATACAAGTATACTATACGATCGGTTGTGCACGAGACATATGGCAGACTAGGGACGCATGCCATGCAGTACCTCAACACGCTGGCAGTGTCGTTGGTTGGGCCGTTCGACAAGAGAGCAAAGGCTCGCTGGATTGAGAACTCCTTGCGGGAGTTCAGTGCGGCGACAGTGAAAGGAAACGGGTTTGTGATCAGAAAGACAATGTCCAGGGTAGCACGGCTCACGGGTGCGCAGTTCGTGCCAGGTGATCGCCTGGCCGGCTCGCATCTGATTGGTAGCATGTGAGTCTAGACTCTAGTTGTACATTCGCTTGGTGCACTGGATCGGAGCCCCTCGATGTAACAGTACTATACGATCGGAGCCCCTTGATGTAAGTGTACTATATAACTCAGTAGTATGCCATGGCATTCTGCATGTACCTATGCAATGAGTCCAAGCTCATTTGTTTCCTGTGACCATGCGTATGGTACTTTTTGTTAGAGATAGATCACGTGTCAGCCCGATTTTCCTTGTGTGTTTGCTGCTGCCACAGCGGCGCCGAGGAATGAGCAATTGCAAGCACGCAGCACACCGAGCACGCAGCACACCGAGCAGCATACCCGTGGTAGCTGTGCCAGCAGATGCAGATACTGCGAAGCCACGCGCACCATGCTGTTCATGCGACTGCCAGTGCAGATGAGTGTGGGTCATGATGAATGTGGGTGCATGCCAGTGGCGATGATCACATGTGATACGAGTGGTTGTGGAACGGCACGCGGCTGCGGCGCAGCTAGCGTGCAGGGCGTGGGCGAGTCCGGGTGGATCCACCCGGGCCGCCGCTTAAGCGGGGCGGGCTTGGGAGCAGGGGTGCTAACAGGGAAGCTCCCCCCTCATCAAAGTAATGCGGTGCACATATGTCAATGCATGTGCAACATTGGTGCGGTGCACATATGTCAATGCATGTGCAACATTGGTGCGGTGCACATATGTCAATGCATGTGCAACATTGGTGCACATATGTCAATGCATGCGCAACATTGGTGCACATGGGGGTGCTATGTCAATGTTAAAAATTCAAGTTGCAAGTCTGTACTGAACAACACTGCCCAACACTGCCAACCATGTTCTGCTTGCTGCTGTTCCATCCGATTGGCAGAGGCAGCACAGGCAAGGTGCCGTACCCAGTGGCACGCTAGACACAGGCGGGGCGCTGGCCAGTGCTGTTCCAGTGCAAGAGATCTCTAGCGTCTAGATGGCTGCGGCTGCGCTCAGCTTCAAGGTGGGCATGGCTTTTTCAAGAAGCACGTTGCATACGCGCGCCATGCATGCTGCACCTGCAGACGGCTCGATTACACAGGAAAACGCTCTCACAAAGTGCAAGCCATTATCACCACACGCCAGCCGGGATCGCTGCGGCACGTGGCTTTATTAGTGTGCACAGTCGCTCGCTGCGGGGCTGCCGCATTGCAAGGGCACAGGAAAAAGCTAGAAAGTACATCTTAGCGGAATGTAAGTATAAAGCTGCAAAGACCAACTGGCAAGCTGGGCGAGTGCGTATCAATAGAAAATTGGGAAAGAAAGAAAAGCTGGCAGGACAGCATGCATCCCGCTGCGCTGGGAAGAATTTTGTGGGTGCTGTAAAATGCGGCCCACGAGCCATGCAAAAAAATTGGTCTACAAGCCTCAAACTGCGCCCGAAAGAAGGTGCAACCCGGGCAGCATGCCTCCCTGGCTGCTGTGCTAGCTGCTGTGCTGCAAGAATGACAGGCCGGACGGGTCCGTCATGTCATCGGACCCAGCCGTATAAAACCCTGATGTCAGCGATTCTGACGTCCGGACCTCAAGCTGTGGAGATGTCCGATGTGACGGCGGATTGGACGGGTTGGAGGTCGGATTCGAGATCGGCGTGGACGTCGCGGGCATCAGCGGCACCATGTCGTCCGCCACAGCCGCAGCTGCCGCTGCCGCCGCCGCCGCAGCCGCCGCCGCAGCCGCGGCCTCCCCATGCCCGACCGCCGCGCTGACAGCTGCCCAGTTCCATGCATGCCGGGGTCCCGTGTCCAGCGGCCGGCTGCTGAGGCCGCTCACCGGCGACTGTCCGTCGTCCGACGTGCCGCCGCTCGTTGAATGTGCAGCATGTCCAGCACGCGCAGCAGGGAACGGCGACGCTAAAGCCGCGTCGACGACACCGCTGCTGCCGCCGGCCGCGCCGCCCGCCGCGGCTGAGTGCGTGCTGCTCTGATCGTAGAGGGGGTTGAGCTGAGAGCTCTGCAGGTCGGACTGCTGCCACATCAGCGGTGATGACGCACCACCGGCGGCCCCACCCGCAAGCCCCCGGCCCGCGCCCTTCCGGTCGAGCACGTTCGGCGATGACATCGCGTCCGAGACACCTTCGGGGCCCCCCCGCCCAATCATCGGCATGATCGGCGAAAAGCTCGCACCACTCATCGAGAAGCTCGCGCCGCTGACCGCGAGGTTCTGGGTGCTCGAGCGGTTCGGGCTAAGCAGCGGCAGATCTTCCGCATGCGTGCCGAGCAGCGGCAGGCTGCTGCTGCTAAAATCGTACGGCCCACGGCTGCTCATGCCGCTCCGGCTCAGGCTCCCGGTACTGCTCACGCCGTGCTCTTCAGGCGCCGGCTCAGCAGGCCCCGCCGCCTCCCTGCTCAGCGCGTCCGCGCTCCCAGCACTCTCCACGCTCCCGCCGCTGCCGCCACTTCCGCCGCCCCGTCCATACTTCCGGCTGAACCGAACGCTCCCCATGCCGCTCTCCGCCGCCAGTCCTTCCGGGGTGCCGACAAGTGGGCTCGTCCGCGCGAGACCCGGGCTCGACGCGAGCGGGGTTCCGGAGGCCACGGTGCCGCTTGGCGACGCGGCGGAGAGGGCGTGCGAGTCCACCGACGGCGGCGGTTGCCTGCCGCAGTGCTCGAGCAGACATGCCGGCATCGGCAGGAGGTTAGATGCCTCGTCAGAGCTGGACACGAGCTCCACGCTGCCAGTGAAGCCACGCATCGGGCTCGCGCCGGACCAGAAGCGGCTGCCGCTCGTGCTGCTTGCGGGCGACGCTGCGCTGCGCCAGCTGCTGGTGCGCGGCGTGTGAGACGCGGGGGTGAGGGAGCCGGACGGGGCTGGCAGCCGTGGCGGCGGCGGCGGTGCAAACTCTGCCCGCTCGTCTTCCGGGATGGTGTGGCACGGCATGGACAGCACAGCCCGGACGGCGGCGCGGTGGGGCCGCGCGATGGACTGCGTGCTGAGGCGGCGCACGGAGAGTCCGGTGCGGTCGGAGAAGGCCGCGCCGAAGAACGGCGAGTGGACTTCGCTGCTGTACAGAAGCGCGGACGGCACGCGCGGCTGGCCGAGCACGTTTGCGGCGGGCGCGGGGGCGGCGGGGGCGGGGTGCGGGACAGTTGAGAGGGGTCCCGAGTGGTGGGCGGGGCTGCGGGAGGCAGGGCGGCTCGTGGCGCTGCGGAGGGGTGCGGACGCGCCGCGGGAGAGGGCGGGTGGGCTGGTGCCAGAGGCGGGCTGCGGCCGGGGGGCCGGCGCAGGGATACGCGGGCCATCGAGTGGCCGCCGCAGCACGCCGCTGGGCTGCGGCTCGCCTTGCGAGTTGATGAACATGCGCGATGCGATCTCTTCCTCGAGGTCGTTGAACAGGACGACGATCTGCAGGCGCGCATATGCATGAGCTATCTGACAATGCATGGGTCACATGCATGTGTAGTGCGCCTGCGGCTTGCAGCATTGTGTGGGGCAACAGCAACGCACAAACAATGCGCAAATGGTGGATAGGAAGACCGGCTCACTGGATGCGCCGCACTGGACGCGACTGCTGCTTTGCCCACGAGACAGCATGAGTATGTGCAGTCACGAGGCAGCATGAGTATGTGAAGTCAGGCATGCTGGATGTTCCTCCCGACCTTGTACACGTGGTGGGTTGTGTGCATGCCCGGGAACCGCATGCAGAATGCCTAGAGACAAGCGACCAAGTCAGCAGTACGCGCGGGGCTGACTGCGCCGGAGGTCCGTGGTGGAGCAGGCTATGGCCCTGCAAACTCGCCATGGCGGCCATGGCGAAACGGCGCATCCGCATGCCCCATACTCGCAAATCAATGGACGACCTTACCGGACAATGGCACTCAAAGTATCCATCAAAGTTGCTATATTTGGGAATACTCAGCCAATAAATCAGAGTTGAGTGGTTCAGGATTTTGCAGGAGTACGGTACGCCAGTGCGAGCATGGCCAGTGGAACACGATCCGGGGCAGACACACCTGGTCAAACGTGGGCCGCTCTGCGGGGGACATGCTGAGGCACGCATGCATGGTGAGCGTGTACGTCAGCGGCGTGGCTTCAGGGACGTCGGGGAATGCGGGGTGCGCCATGTAGTGTACCTCCTTGTTTGTCTTCTTGTCGATGCTGACGACGCCGCGGCGGGAGGAGTGAGAGCTGCTGGGGTTCAACCCTGACACGTTGGAGCTGCCCCACGTGCAAGTGCTGCCGCCGTCATGTCCGGACATGACAGCGGCGGTGCGCCCGGACCCGGACTCTGCCAAGCTGCCGTCTGGTTTCCGCTGAACGGTTCTGCACCCCACGACTGCGATGAAAGAGCTGCAGCGACAGCGCCTGCGGCTCTTAGCACAGATCCAGGCGGTTTATATGCGGGTGCTTCCCGGAGCAGTGTGCTGTCTCCATGAAACACCGGCGCAGGCTGCTGGCCGTGCTGTGCTGCGCGCTGGAGCTCAGCACATGCTGCCAGGCGTTACACGGAGATCAATGCAAGAGCCCGGCAACGAGGACAACAGCAGGCAAGCACACGCCCAAGACCCCTGCAAGTAGGCCTAGGCAGCAACAAGCATCGAGGTGGCAGCCGTGTGAATGAGGCCAGCAAGGTGGCAGCCGTGTGAATGAGGCCAGCAAGGTGGCAGCCATGTGAATGAGGCCAGCAAGGTGGCAGCGCGATTGGCCACGCGTGAGCCAAGCATGCCCGACGCCAGCGCCCTCCGATGGCATGCATGCGGGCCGGTGCCGCCCCGGCTCCAAACATGGCCACCCGCCCCTGTGCAAACGACGCACAGAGGGCTGCTGCGTCATGATCACGTTGCATCGCAGCAATCAAGTGGCATGCAACCGCGTGAAGATCAACAGAGTTAGCAAATGCAGAGTCTTGCTGTCTTGGTCTGGAACTGTTCAAGATTTCTGGTGCCCAACCCAGTGTGGAACAAGGAGCAGCCACTCACTGTGTGTCCACCAAACGTCGGCAGCATGGACAGCATAGGCAGCATGGAATGCACGCAGTACCGATGCAACACCTGAGTGCGCTCTACAGGGGCGGCACACCGCTTGATGTAGACGGGGCAGCCCATCATGAGCTCCCACATCATGACGCCAAAGGCAAAGACGTCGCTTGCCTGGTGCAGCCGCCGCTGCTGCGTGACCTCCGGCGCGACGTAAAACGGCGTGCCCTGCCGGATGTTGCTTGCGTGCGTGCGGTCCTGTGCGAGCCGCATCGCGAGCCCAAAGTCCGTGACCTTGACCTCAAACTCCGCCGCCTCCACCGCCTGCTGGACTGTCTCATACTTCTCCGGGTCATACTGCACAGGCACGCCATCTCTCCTGAGCTGCTGCGCCACATCATACAGCACCGCAAGGAGAGAAACTGCAGAGGCGTGTTACCCAGCTCTATCTCTTCTGAGCGATTGTGCGACATCTTGCAGTACCACCAAAACAAAAAGAATAAACGAAAAAAAAACAAGATATCGTGCCACATGCTGACGGCCATCGGCCACGGCACCGCTGCGAGCAGGGCCTGGACAATGAGGGGTTGCGAAGAAGGCAAGATGGGCAGAACAGCTGGCTGCTGGAACAGCAAGACTGACAGTTACCCGTGCATGCTCCTGAATTTGCTTCCGGCAATTCTGACAGGCTTGGCAGAGACTGAGTTCGAGACTGTGTTGGGGCGTGGCCGCTCGGAGCTCAGCTGTGTGAAGCATGACTTTTTCAGCGTGGCCCTCGGCCCTCTGGTGGTGTACTGTGGTGACTGTGATCGTGCACTGTGGTGACTGTGATCGTGCACTGTGGTGACTGTGATCGTGAGTGCAGCAGTAAGCTGCCATGTGGCCCCTCAGCCACATGCAGGAGCTGACAACAGGCAGGCTCCTGTTTACAGGAACACCATGAGTCAGCAGCAGTGAAATCAATCCTGATTGGACACCACCCCAGCAATATTGTGGACTGACTTCCTGACTTCCTGGCATACTGCTGCCAGCATGTCACATGCATTGGTCCAGACCAAGGGGCAACCATGCAGGACCACCCGTCTGGACCCCGCGTCCTCCATGCTTGTGAGGGCCCATGACCCCCAGCCAGGCCTTGGGCGAATGAGACTGAGCTCGGCCTTGGCACAGCAGACTGCAGTCGACTGGAGGAATGCAGTCATCTCCATGCACATGGCCAAAATGCATGCATCATGCAGGGAAAGCTCAACAAGGTCTGCAGCAGTCTTGATTGCAGAGTGAGCTTGAGAGCTGGGGCTACATTAACACACCACGGCCAGGAGGCACAGCAGGCATCTTGTGCACAACACTTACTGCTTGATTTCTCCAACACAGCCTTCCAGATGCTCGATAAATCATCGTGCGAAACATCTTGCATGTACAGTCCAGTGGAGTGGCCGTGGACATCGTCTACAACCTCTTCACAACACCCTCGCACCTCTCCACAACATCTTTGCACATGAATGCAACGACCTCTCCACAACACCCTCGCACCTGTCTACAATATCTTTTCAGATGAATGCACCGCCCTGCAGCTGTGGTGGCGCCATCTCTGATACATGCCATGCCATCTCTGATACATGCCATCTCTGATACATGTGCATCTCTGATACATGTGCATGCACGTGTGCTGCGTTCCGGCAAGCGGTGTACCTTGAATTGGTAATTGGATAAAGATGCACGTGCAAGCCGTGGCCGTCACACGCGCACGTGAGGCCCTCCTGAGACCCTCCTGCATTTGTCTGGGAAGGTGGCTGAGGCGGCCGTGCTGTGGGCAAGTGGATGTGTACAGTGCTTGTCATGTCGCGGTCATTTTGGGGTCATCTGACAGAGACAAGCAGGTGTGGCAGGTGTGGCGCCGGCGGCGCTCTGCTGGGCAAAGTGAACTGGGCACGCAGCACGCAGCAGGTGCGGCAGGTATGTTACACTGTGATAGATCTAGGACTCAGCAGCGCCGAGGCAACAGAGCAGTCGACAGGCGGCAGGTGTGGCAGCGGCAGTGCTCCTCTGGGCATGTGCACTGGGCACTGGGCAAGGAGCACGGCAGAGCAGCGGAATCCCAGGGCGGGAGTAGGGGGTGGGATCGTGGGGAGGCGCGCACCTTGAGGAGGACGTTGGAGGGGTTGAGGTCGCCGTGGCAGATGCGCTTGGAGTGCGTGTACGCCATGCCCTCTGCCAGGCCGCGCAGCGCGACGCTGATGCTGCGCCAGCGGTCGGCCACCACGGCGTTGGAGAAGACGCCCCGCCGCAGCACAGCGCGCAGGCTGCCGCCATTGCAGTACTCCTGCATGGCATTGCGCCAGATCTACTCATACACGTGGCCAGATGAGATACGTGCAAGATGCATGCATGCATGGGTGGTGCGTGTTGCAACCTCCAGGCCTCCAATCGTACAGCCTTTCAAGAAGGCCGTTGGGTGGCCTCGGCCAGATCGCCTGCGTACGCACAGCACGCACAGCATGCTGCACCCGGCGTGGTCAGGCCCCACGGTGAGGGTGCCAGTCCACAGGATGTAGATTATATGAGGCAGAGGGGAATGTCGGGTGAGGCAATGATGGGTGGCAAGGTCTGCAGGAATGGCACATCTCAGCATGCGCAGCACGCGCACCTGGATGAGATAGAACTTGAACACCCCCAGCTCGTTGCCCACCGCCTTGGCCACATCTAACACGTCGTGGCTATAGGTGGCAACGACGTTTGTGTGTACCAGGTAGCTGGCAATGGCGGCCTCGGATGCGACGAGCTGCGTCTGCTGGTCGCCGCCGCAGCTCGAAAAGATGACCGTCTTGATTGCCACATCGAGCCCCCGCCAGCGGCCTGCACACCACCGCCTCTCTCGCATGTATCACGTGCTACCGTTGCTTTTGCAACCATCCGGATGCATCCACGCAGCGGCCGAACCACACAGCGCGCGCAGCAGCCCACACCAGCAGTCCTCGTCACACATGCGGTGCAGCTCATATGATGTAATAGGCTAAGCACAGCACACATCACACAGCACGCAGCGTGCAGCACAGCAATATGGGGACATACCATGGTAGACGGTGCCGAACCCCCCCCGGCCGACGACGCCGTACAGTGTGAGCTGGTCCTCCTGCAGCTCCGCCTGCAGCGCGCCCTGCATCTCCTGCACCGCCGCGACCACCTTGCCGCGTGCTGTGCCCGTGCCGTCCTCGTCGCCGCTATCCGCCGTGACGAACGGCGTCACGGAGCACGCGCTGTCGCTGCGCTGCCCCCGCGCCGACCCCAGCGGCCCCCGGCTCCCCCGGCTGCGGCCGCGTGGTCCCACGTCTCCCCCGCCGCTCCGCACCGCGCGCGACGCCCCCGCAAGCTCCGACCCGCCCGAGCTGCTCACAGTGGCGTCGCGCAACGACGCTGACCCTGAGTGCGCGCCGAGCGTGATCGTAATGTGGCTACCGGTACCCGCCGTCACAATGCCTGCGTCCTTGCCGGGCCCTTGCTCGGAACTCCGCCGCACGGAGCCCCCCAGCTCCCTCTCTGCCCCAGCCAATCGCAACGACTCAGACAACTGGCGCCGCAGGCCCGCGCTCTGTGTCGACCGGCGGTTTATGAACCACAGCTTCGCAAACATTGCGACGCCTATAGCCACGGCGATCCCGCCCGCCATCAGGGCGACCACCGTCGCGATGGTTTCAGCGCGGGCCCCCTTTAGGCCCTGCCCGCCGTCCGATGGCCCAGCTCCGTTTGGAGACGGCGCGACCTGCGCCACTGTCCCGTCCTCCCGCAGTATCGACACAAACCCCGCTTCACCGGAAAACGCATCAGGGTTGTACAGAATCGGCCGGGTGTCGTCCGCGCCCCCCCCAGACGCGATCCCGGCGCACACGGACGCGTCATCGACCGGCAGCGATACCGTGCCCTCAACCCGGCCTGTCACGGACGTTTCAGGGTACGCGCCGCCAGGGTTCTCATCCGCGCCGTACGCCCAGATGCGCTGCCCGAAATCGCGGCGCGCCTCCGCTGCGGAGATCAGCGGCCTGGCGCGCTCCCTCGACTCCGGGTGGTACCACATCGTCGAGTTGAAGAGGCTGTACCAAGCCGAGAGGAGGTGCGGAGGCGCGACCGGGAACGCCGCGCGCGCAAACGCGAGCGCCGCAGCGCCCAGCGCAGGCGTCGTGAACACCTGGCTGGACTCAAAGTATGTTTGTGGCTTGAGGCCAACGGTGACGATCGGCAGTGGCTCCCCATTGCAGCTGCCCAGGTAGAACTGGAAGAACTGCAGGTACAGCACGCAAAGCATGAGGCAAATGCAGACTCTTGCAGGGCGGTCGGTCAAGGCAGGCTTGCTGTGAGTGGGCGGGGGGCGGACAGAGAGTCAGCACGGAGAGCTGCGGGGCCAGGCTTTGACCGTGCTGCTGCAGTTGGGCATGCTTTTTCCGGTGAAGCAGGCTTCAAATGTGCCTGAATCGCCAGAATAAGACAGGCAAGCGAGAAGAAAAGGATGGCAAAGTGCATCTGCATGAGGCATGGAACTACAGGTGAAAGCCTGTCAGTTGGACTGGCGCAATTTGTCAGTGGTGGACAGACATAGAGCAGAGGTAGACAGATAGATAGATACCGGTGCGGCCAATCTGCAATTCGCAGCCATTTATCACACAGGTGCAGCTCCAGACATGGGTATTTAAATTCCCCATATGCTGCGCTCGGCAAGTCAATCCGGTGTCACGTCTATGCAAAGCACGGGCGAACGGCGGAGCACACTGTCATGGGCATGAGGATGCTGCAGTCCAGGAAGGTGATGTCTCCATCAGACTTCCCAAAGAGCCTCTCGCCAAGAGCCAGCGGCACGATCATCTCTCCTGCCTCAGCCTCGGAGCCGACGGTGAGTACGTGGCACCCAGAGAAGGTTATGGTGCTCGTGTCTGGCACATAGATGGCTGCAGAAGAGGCCGTGAAGATGACAGCTGTGCTCGTGTTCTGACAGAGCACCGTCAGGTTGAAGTTCTCAGGGAGCGTGACCTGGTCTGGGGCGTCAAAGGCCAGCCCGCCCCTGCACGTGTGGAAACCTGCTGAAGCACTGCTGCTGTACACAATGTAATTGTGTTGTGCCAGTGGCCACTCGTTCTGACCGACGGCTGAACACGGATGAACGACTGCTTCAGTACTGTGGTGCGAAGGGAGCTCTGCTGATGCTGCTGTCTGACCAGCGCATACCAGTGTTGCCCTAAAAATATCACAGGCGTAGGCTCCACAAGGCCTTGCAAGATGGCAGAGCAAGTAGACAGGCATGCATGGCCATGCAGATACATATTAATCCACGGCCAAAGCCGTACAGTGTTGCGCACGGTCACAGTGAAGGCATCGAGCGCGAGAGTGACGCCCAGCAAGCGCTGGAACAATATAGAGGTTGCAGTGACTCGGGAAACTGCCTGATCAGTGCCTATGGTATGAGTTTGCGTCCGCATTTACAGGCACAACGTCCCGAGCGCAAGCCGCGACAGACCATCTAACACTCGCCAAGACTGAAACAGTGGTCCGGCACGCTAGTTCACATGTGACCCGCTCCGAATCTTCTATACATGTACTCTGTGGAACTGCTGATTGAACTTTTGGTCAACGCCGCTGTTGCGCCGGCTGCGGGCTCGACCAGCATTGTGTACAGGCTTGAGACGTCGCATCCGCCACATGCGCAACAGTGCGACTCCAAACATCAACTGCGGCTTGACATGAACATGAAACCACAGCTGGCCGCGGCCGCTGTTCTAAGCTGCCGTCCGCCTCAGCTGAAAAGTTTGGATGTGGCTCCAACAGGCCACTTCTCCTCTGCTGCCATTGATCAACGCTATGCTTTTGTCGAACACAACGCGCAGGCATGCAGGAGAATGTGCCAACACGTTACAGACAATGCTGTGCTCCCTCTGCACATTTCCGTCGGCCTGGTGTAGACCCAAACAAGCAGTTGCAGCTGGCTGAGGCGACTGACGCACCCGACCGCAGAGTCCAAAACACAGGCCGTTGCCGTGCCCGCAGATCCGTTATCCACGACCTCTTGCAGCTGCGCGGCTGTTGACACCGTGGAGCAGTCATTTTCCATCCACGCCTCAGCCAGGGCCTGTGCAGTCACGAACAACGCCAGGTTGACTATGCTGGCCGGTAGCGACTGCGTGCAGATCCTTGGACGCATTTCCTTCTAAGGCATCACAAACGAACAGATCGGACAAGCTGCTACTAGAATCGACATGTACCAAAGTCTACGGTAGCCTATCATGCTATGGCCTTGATTGGGACCGGTCTCAGCACTGGTGCGGAGACGACAACGGCCCGCTACGTGCAGGAACTGCTCATCCTGTCGAGCGCTCAGGAGCGTCGACATAGTCCACCATGGATGGCCTCAGGCCCTGTTTCCGGGTGGGTGGATGTTCGTTGAATTGCCCTTGCACATGTCTCGATGCAGGGAGCGGTTGCCATCGACGCCACAGCGATGAAACGTGATACAAAGGGCATGTGCAACCGAACCTGCTTTTGCTCGAGTGTCATGGTGCTTTCGTGTCGACGCTGTACTCAGGAGCTGACGCTCACTTCCGGCAGCAGCGCAGCTGGTGCACAGCAGTCAACAATGCTAAACCGAGTTGAAGGTGTCGCGCTTTCACCGAGCATCGCCGTTGTCAGCCCAAAATATCTCGACCATTGAATATGGCTTGTGTGTGTAATCCTGTCATCGAGTATACGCAGTTGATCATCCTCGGTAGACCTCTGAGCCTGTAGCGCGCTTAGAAGGGGCACGTGCCGCATGCATATCCCGGCATGGAATCTGGCTCACGCTCTTTGCCACGAGGCCTTATGCTTACCCAATTATCTGCGCCCTGACACAACACACTTAAAATCAAGTGCGTCTTTCATTCATGCCATTGCTGCGATCGTGTACGGTGCATCTGGCATTCTATCGACATCGAGCAACGCAACTATCACTGTGTTGGACATCTGGTCTTGACGCTCAAGTGGGAATTTATCGGCATCGTATTGGGTATACTAGTCTGCTGGTGATATGTGTGCAATTGAACGCCAGTAACTCGGGTAATCCGTCGTGCAACCCAAGACCTGCAAGGAGCTCCTGCAGCTCCAAGATTGGCCGTTTCAACACCACCATGGCACCATGACGTGTGACGCACCACGAATCCTGATATTTGAACATAAGCCCTGCGAAAGGTTGGCATGGACGAGATTCGGCTTGGACAGCGGGCCAGCAGCGCAATTGATGGCGCCGAGGTCTGCCCACCTCCCCGGTGCTGTGATTGATGTCACTTCAAGTTTCAGCCTCGACACGGCTTCTTTCTGGATACTCACCTTGATATGAATTATTCGCTCATCGATAGCTGTGACGTCGGCGTGAGCATGTGCTAAGCCAATAAACTGGGAACCGGACCCATGCAACCAGTTTATACGGAGTCCTGCCTCACTGAAAGATTGGTTCCAATTCAATTAAGTAGCAACACGGCGGTCGTCGCATATCAGTGTTTGCACGGGACCCTCGGACGTCAGACCTCGCACATTCACGTGAAGAAAGGTCACAGACCAATGGACCAGACCAAACAGCACCCTGCCCACATCATCAAAAACATCCAAAGCTTTGCCGCGCACATGCTATCAACTGCATCATGCACATGGTGCTGCATACAGATTGCCATAAGTGAAGGCATTCTCAGTGTGCTGATCCAGCCTCCACAGTTGTCTCCATCCACACAGCACCAGATCCACGTGAGTCGGACATATCCACAGATTCATTCAAAAGGCCCTTGTCTGAAGGGCCATCATGAGAGCTTGTTTCCAACGTCGCAGTGCCACCGCGCACCATGTTGAGTTCTAGTTCCAGTTTTTCTCCTGCTTGCTTTTGAGGCATCCTGCATGAGCATCCGCCGCTCTCAGCACAGCTTTTACGTCTCAATTTTTATGCATGTGCCACGTTCAATGATGTACATGAGACGGTCGCAGCACTGAAAGGCATTGTTTTCTGCAATCTGTCAGAAATGACACTTGTGCAGCATCCGTTGACCTCAGCAACATGCTGCTCTCTGCCCAAAGATTTGGGAAGTACATAATTCACCCACAAGAATTCAAGAACATTGCTGGCTGTGAGCAATGCTGATGCGCCAAGCGACAAATGCCACGCTGCAGGGCTTATGTAGGCATTTGATTTTTGCTAGCCCATGCTTCCATGTTGTGACAGGCCAACAGCACCACAGTTATCATACCTGGACAAATGTACGCGCTTGTTACTCCACAGCGAGCTTGCAAAAGTCTGGCGGATTGCAGTGCTGATGGACTTCATCCACAGTGTGATCTTTCTGTCAACAACAGCAGCACTGAACGTGCTCGCCTGCGTATTATCGCCGATGCCACTATTATGTGCTTGAATGTCTTCGTTGATGGGAGAGTTTTCTCGAATCTTGCAGTCGCTGCAGTCAGATGCAGCAGAAGAAATGCGAAGCTCCCTTGTGGGAAATGCAGGGCCGCCTTCACCTTGCGTTTCCAGAGACGCAGGGGACAGCTTGTCATATCCGGCAGCCACCTGACATGGCCGTGCACCTGGGTCTGAGATTCCAGAGTAGGCATTGCGATCTAGGGATCCAAAACCACTTCCGTCATCAGTACATTCATCACCTGAGTCAAGCAGTCCGGGAGCTGACTGCCCCACCCGGTCCAAGTATCGAACATATCCCTCCAACTCGTTGATTTCAATTACGCAATCACCAGATTCTAAAGTGCATGGCTGCGAAAGGCTGGACCGCTCTGCATCGTCGCTTTGCCGCTGGTCGGTCATTTGCAGAGAGCAGCGTAAAACCTGAAGCTGCACACAACTTCGATGAATGATTATGTGATATCGAATCAATTGCAGCCGGGTATGAATGCCACAGCCATGATGCGTCCACACCAAACAGAATAAAAGCGTTCGCTCTCGCTGCCAGCTCCCGCGAGCACCACGCTTGTCAGGAATGCAGCAGTCCCAATCACAGTCTGTGTTTAAAATATGTCTCTTGACTGTAGCTGCATTCAAACTGGGCCCGATCGCGTGAAGAACAAGTTGAGCCGAGCGCAACAGCGCGGACGTGTGTAAAAACAATTTAGACCTGATATGCTGACCGGACGAAGCAGCAGCGAAGGTGAAACACATCACAGTCACAGAGCAGCCACGCTGCAATTGACGAATCACATCTGCACAAGTCGTACTGGCTGGTCGCGAAAGACAGGGCGCTTCATGCTGCATGCTTTTTGCGCGGCAGTGTCCCTGAAGCCACTGCAACTTCTCTGCAGAGCTAGCTCTGACAAGATTTGAGCCTTTGTGCCACTGGTGCACAGCAACGCTGTTCCCGGATACAACGGCGCCCACGCAGATGCCGCATCTGCTGCTAAGCGTCTACGTACTTTTCCTCCTTTCGCTGGTTATCGCTGTTAAGGTTGCTTCTGTGTTGTCAGGCCAGTTCGCATGTGGCTTGGCTGTGTTTGGAGACGGGTTGTTTGACAGCTCAATCAGCCACATGCGTGGCCGTCCTGTGCATGATCAGACCCGCACAACTGAGGAAGGACAGGACCTCGCAGGTGTGCTTAGTCAGTGAGTCAGTTGATACATTCCAACCATGAGTCACCCTGGTTCTCATTCGCACAACACTGTCCAGTGTCAAGCGCAGACCAAAGCATTAGCTGTGGCTCTCTAATGACCAGCAGACGCTACAATCTCTGGGTCTGAATATGCACACGCTACAATCTCTGGGTCTGAATATGCACACGAAGCAGCCACGCTATGGCGATGGCCAGTGGACCCGGGTCCAGCTTTCATCAAATATCGAAACCAGTAACTGCGGCAGGGATAATGTCTACGCCGATACAGTCCACCCAGAGCTTCCGAGTTCGTGGCAGCTGTGCATAGCAACAAACACCAACCACCAGCCCTACTTCTATCACGTCTCTACACCCACTAGTGTCTCAGGGGAGTGAGTGATCAGTCCTCCGCACACTACGCCTGAGAAAGTCCTTGGCATGCTACGCCTGAGAACGAGCACTTGGTCGTATTCACTAGTGTTAGTAACATGGAAGGGCAGCATGGCCTGAGCGCGGCAGCCACGCTCCCCCCCACAACACTTTCAGCCACAACACTTTCAGCCACAACACTTTCAGCCACAACACTTTCAGCCTAACACCACATCGCGCGCGCAAGACATGCGGCGGCCCGGCGCCGACCACGTCATACACACAGTGGAAGGACACTACGATTGATACAAACGACAGGAGCTCGAGGCTCCGTCCCCACCATGGCAGGCCTTACCTGACACATATGCCATCTCAGATGGCCGATATCTGCCATATGCCATGCACGGGGCGCTTCATCTAGACCCGCATGCTTCATGCCGGTGCAAGCGCACATGCATGCATGGTCGCGTCACGCATGGCCACAGCATGCATGGTCGCAGCCACAGGCCGGTGTATGCCGGTGCGCGCATGTTGACCCAGCACGCCAGCATGGTGGCGTGTGGCGGCTCAACATCGTGACACACACAAGCCTGCGGCTCACCCCCAAATCCGCGAAAGCCTGCAGTTCATCCCTGCAACCCCCCCCCCCAACCCCTCCCTGTGTATACATGCGGCAGCTGACCAGTCGTTTTACCCATCACGCAGCACGCTGCACACAGCACGCAGCACAAGGCACAAGCGCTGTCCGAGTTGTGGCACTCACCCTGCAGCTGGCCTTGCCGTGACATGCATGCTTGCCCTGCCAGCGCAGCGGCAGCGGTCGCCCATGTCCACTGCAATGCATGCAGCTCCCATGCGGCAAAGTTGAACCTTCACCCTCGTCCCGAGTTCATGCAGCCATAGCAACTCTGCTCGCCCCAATCTACTCCCCAGCCAGAATGCAGCACATGCAAACATCTCGCGGCGAACACATATCCTTCAAATAGAACCGCCGAGTGCACTGAAACCTACAGGCAAGGGCTCTGCGGCTCTTGCACCGCCATCCGCCAGCACTGCCGTACACAAGCCTCAAAACGCGGCTGCGGAGTGCATTAAGACGAATCACTTGCGCCGCTTCGCGCCACCTGCATTCCAAGCCAATCACACAAGCATGCAACAAAAAAATCCAGCAGGCCCAAATCTCCGGGCCCACGCTGACCATATCCACAAGACATCAGCAAGCTCTTGTCACACTCAACAATAACTTCCGACACACATGTACACACGTATAGACGTCTTCATGTCACCGAATCTGCATCTGTACTCGCTCTGACATGCGCGGCGCACACCCAATCCAGGAGTCCCCCACAAGCCACACACACGCCCTCAGCCACTGACGGCTACGACTGTTCTGCCAGAGCATGCTGTGGGACATGTATGAAGCAAGACTCTGGCAGGGCGCGGCCACCGCCTAGCACAGCATGACCGCCGCCTAGCACACCCTGGCCACGCATGGCTACCAATTGTGTAGCGCGCGTACGGCCGCGCCTCGATCTGTCGCGCATTCGCCACAGGGATTGCTGTGGCGCCGCGGCACGCCGGTACTCTGCACCCTCTACACCCCACTGCACGCAGCTGAGTGCCAGCATGGTTGCGCAACCAAAGGGCACCTCACAGCACGACCTCGGACCCTCCGCATGCTGCAAGCCCATGCATACTCCGCATGCACTCTCCGCTATAGACCTCCTGCACCTCCCGCCTCCCATGCAGCAAGCCCACCCCGCCACCCTCCCTCCCACCGCGCCACCCTCCCTCCGCCGTCAACACTGCCACGGCCGTCACCGGCGCCGCGGCCAGGCGGGGGGCAACGCAGCACGCGCAGCAGCGTACTCACTTGTGAGCGGCAGTGCGTGCGGCGCGGCCGGCGTTGCCGCGTCGGACATCGTGTCGGACAGTGCCTCCTCGTCTTCCTCGCAGCCCTCCGGGATCGGCGTTGTGGTCACGCAGAGCTCGCCGGCGCCACCGGGCATGCCGGCCTCCGAGAGTCGGCGCGTGCGCGCCTGCCGCATCATCAGCGACGTCTCGCCCTCCAGCGCCGCCGTGCCGGCCGCCGCGTCGGACGGCATCCGCAGCACGCCGGAGCGCCCCTGCACATTCACATTTACATTTATGTGTGGCTCGCATGCTGGCCTTGTTTACATAGTCTGTGGCAATTCAATTCTTGCCATACACAAGAGGTGGCTCACAGCGACGTTTGTGTGCTGCGTGCTGTGTGCGACGTTTGTGTGCGCTGTCAACCTGGAAGTGCGCGCACCACTACGCCACCATAGCATACCACGCGGTGCTGTGCTGCCCACGCAGTCCGGGATGCGTGCCCCTGGCAAGCTCCGCGGCTCACAGATCCGACGCAGCGGCAGGCATGCAAGGAAAATGACAAACCGTGTTTGACTGTGAGAATCTTACACCATGTCACTCAGTCGCCTCTCTCAGCGTGGCATCTATACGGCACGTACCTGCCCTGTCGACATTCTAGCAATCGTGCCCCCGCCCTGCCAAAGCCCAAAGGGCAGCGTGACAGGACTCAGCCTGACAAGGCCCATGCGTGTGCAAATGCCAGGATTGACACACACAGCACACAGACCGTGTGCTGCTCTGCTATTGGCATGCTCAGCTTCACCTTGTGCATGTGCGCATGCAATCAAGGCTTCTCAAATGACAGCACACAGCACGCAGCACACCTGGACGCGCGCATCTGAGTTGACGTAGCGGCCGTCAGCGACCTCCATGGCGACGTCCCGCAGCAGCGTGCTGACCTGCGCAAACGTCGGCCGCTCCGTCGGCCGCTGGCTGAGGCACGCATGCATGGACAGCGTGTACGTGAGCGGCACGCTCGCCGGCAGGTCCGGGAAGGCGGGGTGCGCGCACAGGGGCTGTCTGCCTGGCTGCACGTGCGCAGGGGGCTGCGCTGCCGCTGCCGCAGCATACGCTTGGCCCGGCCGCGTAGGCTGGAGCCCATAGTCTGGCTGACTCCTGCACAAAATTTTCTGTAAATATGCATTTACACTGTCAGGCGATTCTGGCATCTTCTAGCTTCAACATCCATGACATCCATCCACCGTGGACATCCTCCACAGCGGACATGCCCACGCAGCATCTCTCAGATGGGATGCACAAACAGATTGATGTCTTCCGTGCTGCAGCTGTGTGCTGCTGCAGAGCTGTGTTCACACGGCTCTGCCTGATGGCTCTGGCCCTCGCCGCCCATGAAACCAATTCAAATGCCATGCCTGCCGACGTCCGCGTGACATCTCATGCACAAGCGGATAGCAGTGGAGCACGCGTTCACAGGCGCAAGTCAACTGCTGCTGTGCCGCAGCTCGGTCGATGAGAGTGGAGCGGACCACCTATAGGAGCAGTCCATTGCTACTGATTGATTGCGATTGATGGCGCCGAGGAGGCTTTAGACTACCTCACAAGACAGGCGTCAGTCCACTAGACGGTGGAGAGGTAGGCGTCAGTCTATCTAACAAGGCGCGGGGAAAGTAGCTGCACCTTAGCACGTATACCGGGCAGCCCATCATGAGCTCCCACATCATCACCCCAAACGCATACACGTCTCCAGCCTGGTGCAACCGCTGCACCTGCTTGACTTCAGGAGCAGCATAAAACCACGCCTCGGCGCCCATGCACGCGCGGCACGTCGCGCGGGGCTGTCCCGCCCGTCCGTGCGTGCACGCATGCATACCGCCGTCAATGGTGCCCACGTCCGCCACCTTTGCGCGCGCCGTGCCATTGCTGAGAGCCGCCACGAGCGCCCTGTGGCGGCCGCCCTGGACGGCGGCGGCATTGTCGTCAGCGTGCACACCGCATTTGCAAGTAGAGTCGCCGCCGCCAGGTAGTGACTCGCTATGCTGGCTTGCATGCGGATGTGTCTTCAGCTGCACATCCACAATGTTTTAATTCGTTAAATCTAATGCGACCGTCGACAATTGTTTTGGCATGATTGTCTGCCGCGGTTCGAGTCTTAGCTCGCGCATGGTGCTCGCATGGTACACCGCCCTGCTGACATGACATGACGCTTACAATTATGGTTCGACGTGCTCCCTCGCGGGCCCGGCTGCGCCAGGTACCGGCCGCGGAGGCCTGTGTGCGTGCACTTGATTGTTTTACCTGTACTTTTGGGTGAAATCGACAGGACAGATCTGTCCTGTGAGTAGATGTATTTAGTCCAGCTCTGCAGATCTGCTCAGCTTTGCTTGCACACGGCATCACGGTGCTGGTGCACCTTTGTGAGATGTCTAGCGCGCTAGGGCTATAGCGCATGTGTTACACAGTGATAGATCTAGGACTCAGCTATAGCGCATGTGCAACTGCAGCTAGGCTGCACCGCGTCACGGGATGGCCTGTTTGCCATATATAACCTGATCACGGATGATTCGAATCAATTACGACCCTTGGCCAAATATTTGCCACTACGCAGCTACGTATACAGACGCTGCACCAAACTCGCGAGCGTCGCGTCGTCCACACCAGGTGGTCATGATCACGCCTGAAATTAGTACCAGATTCGCTGTGAGGGCGCCACCGCAGCTCTAGAGGGGTGAGTTGAGGCAGCTGGGTGTACAGGGTGCCTCAACACATCATCAGGGTGCTACCCTATACCTGGCCAGGGTGCTTCCAGCAATTTTCAGGCTGTCTAGCAGACATGTCTGCTGGGCCCCTCAAACCCCATGCATGGTGTGGGGCTGCTGTGTACTGCCAAAGAGGTAGAAGATCTAGATACACTGGATGCTGCTGGCTACAGAACTAACACAGGCTACCGGCTGGTGCCAAGGGCCTCATCAGACGGATCGTGTGTAGCTCAGCAGTCAACGGCGCTCATGAGTGTAGGGCCCCTAATGTAGTCCTCGAGGGTGCAACTGTCTCAGCCTGCTTTTCCCATCACTAGATGCTGTGGGGCTGCTGTGCTTTGGCCAAAGCAGAGTTTTTTATTGCCAAAGGAAATTTGGGTGAGGTGGGGCAAGTGAGTGTGGATGTTAGAACGCGTCAGCTCTCCCAGTCAGCACTCCCTGTTGCTATACATACATGTGGGTGTCCACATCAATTGAGCCTGTGATGCGCAGCCTGGACAGACGCTACAGGGACGACAGTAGGGGGACATCCTAGCAAATGGTCCGGACGTGGACGTGTATGTACTAGATGTCAGCTTCATCCACCCATCTGGGGTGGCTGTGGTGGGGAAAGCATCGGGGGCACAGGGGCACGCGGCAGCCGTACGCGAACAGTTCAAACTCAACAAGTACAAAGAGAGTGTGCAGGGATCGTACAAGGTGGTGCCGGTTGTGCACGAGACATATGGCAGACTAGGGTCGCATGCCATGCAGTACCTCAACACGCTGGCAGTGTCGTTGGTTGGGCCGTTCGACAAGAGAGCAAAGGCTCGCTGGATTGAGAACTCCTTGCGGGAGTTCAGTGCGGCGACAGTGAAAGGAAACGGGTTTGTGATCAGAAAGACCATGTCCAGGGTAGCACGGCTCACGGGTGCGCAGTTTGTGCCAGGTGATCGCCTGGCCGGCTTGCATCTGCTGGGTAGCATGTGAGTCTAGAATCTAGTTGTACGTTCGCTTGGTGCACTGGATCGGAGCCCCTCGATGTAACAGTACATGTGGGTGGCTCACTGGGGGGGGGGGGTACATTACATGGAGATCAACTGTGGGTAAGTACTCTTCAAGCCCCTGTGCATGGGCAGTCATGAGTGAGATCTGGGACGCACACCAAATCAGGTAATCAGGTGTAATGCAAGTACATAAGCATAAGGTGTAACGCCATGGCATGCTATTTCATAAGCTGTGCTTATAATCCAGAGATTCCGTTTGCAACCACTGGGCTGCAAGTTGAACTCAGTGCCCACTGTGCAAGTTATTCAACCAATTAAACGGAACATTCTGACTTTGAAGGCAACCACTAGAAATAGAAAACGCAAACTAGGCATATTTGCTGCAGATAAAATAGCGTAGTGGTGCAGCAGGCTGTGACATGTACTGTCTACAGGGAGCAGAGTCTGAAGGATTGGAGTGACAGCAGCCAGTCTTACATGACAGCACGCAGATCCTTCCCCAGTGGACTGGTGTAACAGTCACAAGCTTAAGGAGTGACCTCAAGGAGTGACAGGGAACAGAGTGACAACGAATGCATGGACAAGAGACAGAGCCATGCAAGCATGTGCAAGCATGTGCGCACCTTAAACAAGATATTGGCCGGGTTGAGCTGGCCATGGCAGACGCAGCTCGCATGCATGTAGTCCATGCCCGCTGCGATGCCGCGCAGCACAGCGATGATCGTGTCCCATCGGCACGGCAGCACGGCCGCAGTCAGCAGCCCCCCCGCCAGCGCCTCTTTCAGCGTTCCCCCTTCGCAGAACTCCTGCACGGCAGCGGCCACGCTGAGACATGCTGTGCTGTACCATTGCACAGCATGCACAGCAGGCACAGCCCTGCGCCGACCGATGCGCTCTCCCAGACTGTGCAGGCGGCGGCTGCTCCGGGCGCTCTAGGCAATCACCAGAATCAGCCGCACAGGTTGCCAGGGGTCGAGGCTCGTGCTACCGAAACGCCGACCGTGATGAACGGCATTTCATTGAAACATCCACATGCCCTGCGTGACCAGTCCAGCATTGCCATGGAGCCGTTGCGTAGCATGCGCATCCTGCCAGTACTCGCGGCCGTCCTGTTCACACGTGCTGTGCATGCTGCGTTCACAGCCCATGCTGCACAAGTTGTGTGCACTGTACAGTCAACGGGGTAGAATATGTGCTGGCTGCTGGAAAACTCTTTCAAAGTTGACACAGGCTGATGTGGCTCGCATCGGCCGGTGCCACGGGTTCCAATTGCAACAGACGGAATGTGTGTGTTGCAAGCAATTCCCACCGCCGGGCCACCGGTCATAAGCATAGGTCATAAAGCATAGGGCAGCAAACAGGGCTGTACTTGCTGTGCGCTGTGAGTGCTGTGCATGCCGCGCATGCCGTGCATGCCGTGCATGTTGTGCATGCTGTGCATGCTGTGCGTGCTGTGCATAACACGCACCCGCACAAAATAGAACTTGTAGTCTCCACGGGCTCCGGCACGCGGCTTGGAGAGCATTTTGACATCGTGGTGGAACAGTGGCAGCACGTGGGGGTGGATGAGCTGCCGCGCGAGCGCCGCGCGCGCGACAAACGCCCGCACCTCCTGGGCCGTGAAGGACCCTGTGGACGATGATATCGCCGCCTCGAGGCCGCGCCATACCCCTGCAGACACAAGCCATACATTGTGGCAAATCATTGCGCTGGGGCTGCCATCGCAGCGCTATAAGGGTGGCTCGTTGGACAGTCCTGCTAGCATTGCGCTGAGCGATCGGATCAGGACGAGCCATAGGCAAGGCTGCTGCTGTTAACAATCTATTGGGCTCTTGGGCCATGCCACAACGGCCCCCAAAAAAGACGTGAACCATAGTCCACAGCGCGCAGCACGCAGCATGCAGCGCGTACCATGAAACAGCTGCCGCGAGGTCTCTCGCGAATGCGCCGTGTTGCCGATCGCTCCAGTCGCGGCGTCGCCGTCCCCGCGCAAGCCGTCCCCCATGCTCTCGCGCCGCGCGTCGCAGCACGGCCCATGCGTGCCGTAACTACGGCAAGAACCCGCCGCGGCCGTCTCGTCGCAGCTTTGCCGCCGCAGCGCGAGATCGTCTCGAGCACCTGTGCCACTGCGGCAGGGCCCTCCCTCCTGTAGGCTGCCAGGCGGCCCACGGCCGCCGGTTGCCGCCGCGTTGCCACTGTGACTCAGCCGGGAGAAGAGCTGCAGTTGGCCGTCATCGAGCACGGTTTGCATATGCATGGCCTCAAGGATGAGCCCGTGTGAGGGCATGACGGTCGATATCGCGCCGGTGTACACGCAACGGCTGCCGTGAGGCGCTGATGCGTGCATGCATGGCCGTGGCTGCCGCTCGGTGATGATTTTGGTACGGCAGTTGCAGCCGGGTTCCGGAGGGGTGTCGCGGCGGGGAGGTGGGATCGGCGGTGTTGGTGTCGGGGGCGAATTGCTCAAGGGTGCTATCTGCAGCACCTCCGCCATCTTAGATGCCATGCCAGCATGATGTTGGTATCAGACACATTCGAGGAACCTACTCAAAACCAGCAACACGCATAGTAAATGCATGGTCACATTGTCAGCATCTACCCACGGACATCCCTAGGTGTTGCCAACATGGCAGTGCCTGCGGCCACGTGCTGCTATCACAGGGCATAGCAGCAGAGACGTGTTTCCGACGCTGTTATGCGCCACTTTGTGGCAGAGCACAACATCAGGCATGCACGGTGCAGCAGTGCAGGGTTCAAGCGCGCGTCCGCCGGGGCTCCGGCGGATGCACGGGGTGAAATCACGCACCGCCTCATCAGAACTGCTATACGTTTCCATCATCAAGTGCCGGATAGGGTTTGGCGCCGCGGCATGCTGCGACGGCAGCGTGGGTGCCGGCTGGCTCTCCCGCGGTGTGGGTCCCCCCTGCCCCTCCCCTGCGCCAGCCTTCGCCGGCACAAACTTGTGCCGCGGAGGCGCAACGCGGCGGCTGCCCAGCAGCGCGCTGCGCGCCCAGTCCAAGGGCTCGCGCAGCACAGCATGCATGTCCATGCTGTGCCGCAGCGAGCGCCTCGACGCTGGCTCCTGCTGTGGCTGCGCGCGGCGTGCTGCTTCGACGCAGCCGGTGTCGACCGACCGGCCGTGCCGCGGCGCAGCAGGCGCGCAGTGTGCCTGCTCCTTGTAATCCGGACTGCCTTGCGTGTCAGCGTACAGCCGGTCAAGCCGAGCCGAAGAGATCATATCCGAATCGCCGACCGTATCTGGCCGGGCGCCCAGATTATCAGGATGCATTGGCACTGGCGTCGGCAGCGAGGCTAGTGGGTGTCCCTGCGCTGGGCCCCCCCCGACGTTGCCGCGGTCGGTGGAGGCCTCACGACATGCATGGCGGCCCTGGTGGCCACGGTGCTCGCGCGCCCCCCGCATCCAGCTGCGGAGCGGCGGCCGCCGCCCTCCGACACTGGCAGACGAACCGTCTATCGTGTTCCGCTCCAGCGGCGGTGCAAGCCCCGCCGGCGCAGCGAGGCATGATTCCCCTCCAACCGACTTCCTGTGCTTTGCAGCCGCCAGCGCCGCTTGTAGCTGCACATCGATGTTCGCCGAGTATGCATATGCGTCCCCATCAAGCGCGCTGTGTGCTGTGCATGCTGCCGCCGTGCGGCTCTTGCGGAAGCGCGAGAAGATCGCGCCTGCGGCGGCGGCAAACGCCAGAGCTGCCACGCCTGCACCACCACGACAGCTCAGCGACATAGCAGTGTGCCGCATGCATGGGACGCATGGTCACCTCAGTGTTTGTACGAGGGCACCTCCGACATGCATGCACGCTGCCACAGGCACCACAGTGGCTCCGAGCACAAGAAGCTTCACGCGAGTACTGCTCACCTCTCCATGTTGTGCAAAGCCGATGCTTCCGATGTTGCCGTGAGTCCACAGCATGAGCACAGCACAGCAGACATCACGATACAGTATCAAGCATTATGCCCAGTTTTTCCAGGTCATTATATGCATGTTGCACGACAGAACAGCACGCATGGACTGCCAGGCCGATGCATGCCACGGGCCTGCTCTGCAGAAGGAGGTGGGGCACACATGCAAATCCCAGCACGCCTGTCACAGTGATCGACAGCAGCCCCGCGGCGGGCGCCGTGCTAACTGCTGGCCGCGTGGCGGCAGCTCCACGCGCGCTGCCGCTTCCCGCCGACAACACCAGCAGACGCCTGTTCCGGCGACCCTGCAGCCATGCTGCCCCATCCCCATGCTGCGTGCCGCGCTGCGCTGTGCTGTGAGCGGGAGGCATGCAGTGCACCGTGGAATTCTGTAGCACGATCTGTTCTCCGGTTGCGGTGTACAGCGTGTCGTGCACCGCGCTGCGCTGTGCTGCGCGCGGGTACTGGCCTGCCATTGCCACCGGGCGTTCCGCACGAATCACTCTCCCGTGCTGTGTGCTACGGTACGCGCGCAATGAACTCGTTAGTGATGGTGTGGGCTTCAGCTGGGCTGCCGTGCTGGCATCGCTTGTCCACAGCAGCCACCAGAGCCACAGCCACGCAGCAAGCGAGTCTGGATCTGGACGATCTCCTCCCTGCGCTGACTCAGCGTGGTTCACCTGCATGCATGTGCGGGTTATCTTCTGGAGCAGGGCCAGAGATATGCAAGTACAGGCAGCACAACGATCTTGGTCATCTTGGCCAATCACTTGAACAACTGTATACAAAGCCATGTGTCATCACAACAGGATTGGAGGGTCATGCTGACTCAGGAAACAGAACTCATAGGAGGGGTCATGCTGAATGGCAGGAATGGTGTTACACGGAGTGGCAGGAATGGTGTCATCAATCATCCATCACCAAGGAATAGCAAGCTTGTGTGGTTGCAATTGCAAGCTTCACTGTGCCTTAGAGGAGGTTGCCAGCTGGGACTCCCAGGTCATGGAGCCCCTTGATTTGCTTTCATGCACACATGCAAGATCTACTGTGCAGCTGTGGGCCGCTTTGTGATGCACGTTGATGGCTATTCACACTGGTGAGACCTTCTGCAGCTGTGGGCTGCTACATATTGGCTGGCATGCATGCGCAGCAGCACACAGCATACAGCACACTACACTGTACACGCTCTAGTGGTACGTTCGCTTGGTGCACTGGATCGGAGCCCCTCGATGTAACAGTACACTGTACACATTCATGTCATCTGCAGATATCTTTACATAATTGAAAGGTCACACGTGACAGCATAGCTATAGGCACAGCAGCTTGTGTCAGATTCTGCCCGTTTAGATTACAAAACACCGGTCGTGCCACCACAAGTCATGCCACCACAATTGCAAGCACAGCGTGTCATACGTATGGAGCCGTTGTGCCAGAACATCTGAGCCCAGGAAGCAGGCACAGCGAACAGCTGGACCCGCGCGTCCGGGCTAAGACTAAACTGGGCCCAGCTGAAAATTTGCGGACACATACATGCCAGAGTTCGCACTGTGATAGGTCCCGTGGGATGAACCTTAGGTTGCCACAAGTTTGTTCTGGTCAGCCCCGTGTCACGAACGAGCGTGCGTGGCTCCGTTTCACGCAGAATTCTCGAGAAATATATATATTTCGAACCCGTTCGCATCGCGAGGGGGAACTGAAAGTGTACGATATGCAAGATCTTCGACACAGCGGTAATTGCATCACGGTCGCGGAACCGGGCGCGCCGACCGAGCACTTCGCAAGCAGCGTGGTTGCGCGCGTGGACAGATTGCGCATATGCATGCCATTGGATTGCATCCGCTGCAGTGCTGGCTGCAACAGCGCACGCCCGGCCGGGCTGAAGCTTACCCTTCGCTCGAAGGGCGACTGTGAATGCAGCTGCCCCCGCGAGCCACATGCACAGGCAGGCACCTGTTGGGAGAAGCAGCATGCATCGCGATCGTCAAGGACAGCTCGTACCGGGCAGGGCGACAACACTGTCGAGTCAATCATCGTGACGGGCCCCAGAGAGCTGTGCAAAGATTTGGCGCTTGCTGAGAGCGAGTCCTCTGCCACTTCAGACGCCATCAACATCTGCTGAGAAAATGTGATGTTGCAGCCTTGGAATCGCAGGCTGGCGTTCGCGGGCAGAGGCCCCGCGAGATGGAGAGCATCGATGGACTGACCGCGGCACGAGAGCGTGGCGTTCACAGAGCCCGGCACGACCAGCGGAGCCCAAGGCTCGAACGAGATGTGCCTGCAGGGCTTAGCGAGTGGCTGACTGCATGCCTGTGCGCCTCAGCGTCAGCAGCGCTGGATGCCTGGTCGCGGCTAGATGTGTGACAACCGGCTAGCATGGCCACACGGCCATCTTGAGCGCGATCAGTACCGGCGGTAACAGATGAGCAATTTGTGCGCTATGGCTCTGGACTGCCGCACTCTCGTGCCAAGTTGTTCACGTCCTTGAACGTGGGCCGTTGCATGTGCCACACCGCGCTCTGTCGCACAGAGCAGGGAGAGCCAGACACCGAGGCCTGGAACCGCTCTGAAATCGCATTGAATCGTACCGATCTCCTTGTATGAGACATATGTGCAACAGTGGTCCGCTTGCGCTTCGAAAGGTGTCCAGAATGTCTTGCGCATTTCGGGCGACATGGCAGGCGCCTTCCCCGAACGCAGCAGACTTGGCCGGAGCCAGGCACCAAACAAGGGCCGCCAGTAGAATAGATGTAGGCCTGCGATGAGATATATTACCCAGCATGTAGCTCTAGATCGCTCCATCCGACACGAACCCACCGCACAAGGCACCCATGCTGTTTGAGTAAACGGAACGCTAGCTCGAGCGTTCAACGGGATGATTTATGATTATTTAACAGCGAACAGTGCCACGGCCTTACCCAAGGCCACAAATGAATACACATGATGTATGATCATCGTGCTTATGTGCTTCATGATCAGCGACGGCGTGAACATGGCCATCAGCGCGGCCTGGGTACAACTTTCGCCAGCACACATGCCCACATGCATCTCAGCCGGTAATGCAGCACCGATCCTTGGAACCAGCACCATGCGCCCCCGCGGCCGCGGCACAGGCTCACGCGACAGCGCGGCACTGTACAAACACACTCGCACGATCTGAACCTCACCAAAATAAAGGTCAGCACAGGCCAGGGGCACGCCTCGGTCCCGCCATCGTCGACGAACGTTGCTCGGATCAAAGAAATGGATTAACATTGGTCAACGCGCGCAAGGTGGCACTAATGCGTGTTGCATGTGCGCGTCTAGCCGCGCACATGAGGAGATCTGCAGCACGCGGGCTGGCAGCGGCTGATCAGCTTGCAGGAGACATGCGGAGTAAGCATACAGCCATATACGCTGCATGCAGGTACACGTGGCATCGTTTGTATCTGCCCGCCGCGCGCGCGTTCATACCGTTGCAGCGCAAGGTCGGGTGCGATTCAACGAGGGGGGGATAAGGCGTCAAATATCAGCCACTGCCTCTGTCACGCTGGGGAATTGAATTGGGTCGCGCAAAGCAAGCCCCGGCATGTGCACAGCGCGCTGATTGGACGGGTTGATTGGACGGGTTGCCCGGCGCAGCCTCGAACATATTTCCAGAATTCTAATTAAATGGTTGCTTCATGATCAAGTGCCCAGTTTACTTGATCGACGTCGTAGCATAATGCGCGACACGGCTCCTCAACCGTACACAGTTCATGCGTGTCACGCCCAGCACCGCGCACCGTCTTGATTCGAAGCTTGTTCTTGCAGGCGCGCCCTTAGACGCATCTTCAGAGGGCAGGACGTCCATATATATATATATATGTATATAGTCTATAGTCGACTGCCACGGCAGGTTGCTCTGTTTCCCCCACCCCTTCCACAGGTGGGTCTACCATACCCAAACACCGGGGCCCCTGCAAGTTTCATCCTTTCACACGCTCTTATCGGCGTGCATGCTGATTGACGTGGAGCGACGGCGCGCTGCATGCGCACTGATTGAAATATGCGAAATGGCGTCGTGTCACATGTGCAAGAGGTGCACAAGGTAAACGCGTCTGCAGCGGCAGTTCCCAGGTTCGCATGTCCCATGTTCCCATCTCACGCCATGGCGGGCCAGAGACACGCCAAATTACCATGCTGTCGTGCTGCATGCTACGCGCGCTGCCTGAAGGGTCCTGCAGCTGGCTTGTCGGCCAGAACTAGCCGGAGGCTTGTGCACAAGTTGGGCCTGCAGCCATCAGGATATGCTGCTACTGCTAGCTATAGTAGTCAACCGCATGTAACGCGCGGTACAGGACGAGGTGCCAGTTGTCCACAAGGGCTACTACCGAGGATCCGGATGTGCATGAGCAATATTAATAGGAGGATCCGACGCGTCTGCATGCATATATGCAGCACCTTGGTTCGTTCATGAGTAAGCTTAGATAGGCGCTGCACAACGTCCTGCCGCTGCGCTTCTGTTTAAATTCAAATTTGAATAGGCGTCTTGCAGGACAAAGTTGATTGCCTGCAGTGTACACAGAGGCAGATGTCTGAGCCAGTTGACAATACCCACCTTCACATGCATATGGCATGCACAGTGATCCGAGTCCGTTGCAAGGTGAGCACTGCGCGAGTGGGGCTCCCATGGAGGTCCCGCCTTGTCCGTGCATGAACGTATGTGTGAGCTACTTGCAAAACGCTGTCTAGCCAGTGTCAACTTCATCTGCGCGTACCGCTGCCCCGTTCACGTGTTTGAAGTCGCTAAGGATAGAGCTCCCCTTTTCGCGTAATTCCGTGCACCTCTTCAACGTGCAAGAATTTCGTGGGCGGCCGCGGCCGGCCGCTGAAAATGTAGCCACAGGGGTGCCCTGTCAGCTGGCCAAGCATGGCCATCGACGCGACGTGCAGCCGGCAGTCGCCACGCTAACTGTGGGTATCGATGGTACACAAGGGTACCTCAGCACAAGGGTACCTCAGCACCGCTGCCAGCCGACAACGTTGACACCACGCGCGCGTGCTCACCTTTCAACGTCCGGATCCAGTGCGCGCGCATTGAAGAATTCTTGTTGCACCTCTGCAGCGTGCGTGTGCGCAGTGCGGGTTACAAGGGCAACGGCGCAGTGGAAGAACGCGGGTGGGACCCTGACCAAAGTGGCCTGAAAGAATAATTCAGGCCACAGCAGGCCACACCCCCGCCCAAGCGTCAGCTCGCAGTGACGACCGAGCGCGCCGTACTAGTAATGCAAAGCTACAGATACCAGCTGGCAAGTGCCACATATGTCGCGACTGTACAGCTAGTGCTCAAAGTCGGGCAGCATAGGGCAGCAGTTGGTCAGCTGGTCACTCTCGCCAGGGCACAGGTGTGACTGCGCTGCACCTCAGGCTGTGCAGGGTCTCAAGGCAACGCGCCATTACAGCATGATGCACATGTCACTGTTCCCGCACGGGACCACAAAAAGGGGGCAAGCCAATCTGCCATGTGCATTCAAGGCCAGCTGCTGCATGTGCCGTGTGGATTGCAAGGGGGCCCACCTCCAGAGGTCACTGCCTGACACACCTCATGGATAGTGGATCATGCACACATCACACCAGATCCACTCTTCCTGCTAACTGGCACCAATGCTGCAACTGATACTCTGATGCATTAGGCAACACACAGCACTGACTAGGTGTAATCTGTAGGCGGACGTGTAGAGCCAGGGCGAGTGTGTGACAAGATCATGTGTGACAGGATCTTGCTATGTGACAGCCATGCTAGTAGCACATCAGACGCAATACATGCATGCATACACAACTTCTGTAGGTGGTGCCAAGTGCCAGGGCATGTCTGTGGGTGGCAGAGGGGTGTGCAGGTGCTGTGTGCTGCCCTGGCTTCCATGTGCATGCAAACTGCTTCGGGTGGCAGGTGACACAGCAGCTAGACTTGGGCCTTGTGATGGTTTGTCCCTTGCCTGCTCTGTTGCCTCGGCGCTGTTGAGTCCTAGATCTATCACAGTGCAACACGCAGCAGCCAGACTGCTACCCCTGCTTATGAGCACCTCCAGGCACCCACATGTCTGCCAGCGGCCGGTTGGGACAGCTGGTTGCCACAGATGGTTGCGAATACATACCTCATTACAATGGCAAAACGCGGCTCTAAAAAACACATCAAAGCTGTGCAACGCTCTCAAAAGATGCCCCAATCCACACCGGCCACACATCCACGCCCGCGCCGGCATGCGCACGTGCACTGATCGACCCGAGTGCAGCCCGGGGCAATTATTTGAGCTGTGAGCCGCTGTTCTCTGCCTCGGCACATGCAACCGAGCGCAGCACAGCACGCAGCACGGATAGCAGTGGCGGCCCCCGGGGTGTGCGGGCGGCAGGCGGCACCGATGTGTGTGAGAGGGAGCAGTCTGTGGTCTTGGTGTCTTGATCAGGGCAGTCACACGTCTCGCATGATCGGTGCAAGCGTTAGTCGTGCGACCGAATCGAGCAGTGCGAGCGATTCCGGACAGTCGCCGGCGCAACTGCCGCGCAGCGCTGCGGGGCCGGCCGGACGGTCAGCTGGATGCGCTGCTTGATGGCGGCCGAGCACGGCTGATGATGCGGGCATGCCTGGATCCGGAGAGGCCTGCACACAGCACACACCGCTTTCACATGCATGCGGCGCGAATGTGGCGGTCACTACCATGCATGGCTGTGGCCGCAGGTGCACACGACTACCCAAGACACATGACTCCAACAGTGCAGCATGGCTGCGGAATCCGATGACAGGAATGTGGGGGACGGGCATACCGAGGCGCCGGCGGCAAGTGATGCGAGCTCAGGGCAGCGCGAGCAGGAGCACGAGGAGGAGGACGCCGAGGAGGAGGACAACCGCGAGCGCGGCGGCAAGGATCCAGAGCTCCATGCGGCTGCAGCGGAAGGAGGCAGGGGCAGAGGGGTGGCCCGGGGGGTGGTCCCCGTAGTGGAGGCTGCCATACGGTCCCTGCATGTGGCCATGCAGATCACAAACCAGCGTCAACAGCATCGACAGCATTGGGGACTGCGGTGATGCCGCGGCAGGAGCAGCCCAGGATGGAGGCCGGGGGGGGGGGGGGGGGGGGGTTGATGACGAATGGAGCAGAAGCGATTGGCGAGATGGCGAGAAGAGTGAGAAAGGAGCAGAAGGATGAGCGAGTGGAGGTGCAGATGCTGCGGTGTCGGAGGGCTCTGGTAGACGGAGAAGCGGTACAGGAGTATGCTCAACGAGGTGGCAGAGCAGATGGGATGCTATGTAGTTTGGGGTGCAGTCCGGTTGGCCAACCGTTGCAACAGTTGGCGGTGCCTGAAGGACTGCATGCATGTGGAGGGAGGTAAAGGATGGGACAGCCGACTTCAACAAGGACAACAATGACGGCTGACATGGGGCTCGAAATGGATCTGGTATCGAGCTCTCATGCCGGTTCAGGATTGAGCACGTGTGTTGACATGCGCAGTTTCTGAGGAGGCTGAGTGCAGCGTTCGATTCGTGCAGCTGGCAGTGAGCCAGCTGCATGCAGTGGACTGCAGTCTCAAAAACTGCAGTGTTACAGTTACAGTGGAGACCACCACGCGAGCCAGTAGACTGCAAAACCCGTGTTTGCAGGCAGCAGCCCTGCTGCAACAGCATGGCCACAGCCATGCCATGAGGTTGGGGTACTGTCAACGAGGTAGAAGATACACTGGATGCTGCTGGTTACCGAGCTAACATGGGAGGCTGGTGGCCATGCACTGGCATGGTGCTGCAGATCATCTTCAACGTTGGTGGCCATGCACAGGCATGTGGCTGCAGATCATCTTCAACGATCATCTCCAAACAATCTTCAAACATTGGCTGAAGATTGGCTGCAGATGCATGACAGTTGTTGGTGACAGATAGCCATTGGTGGCATGAACGATTGGACAAATGGTAGATGATAGGTGCGAGTTGGATGTGCTTGCATGATGGTGTGCTTCTGCTTCACTGCAGATGAGCCCATGCTGTATCATCCATGCATTGGGCATCCATGCCTATCCAGCTGGTGCATCACTGCCCAGCAGTTGCAGTGCTAGAGTGGTTGCTGAGGCCAGAAGAGGATAGGCAGGCCACGTTGGTAGGCATGACCAGATGGGGGCAGACATGATAGAGGGTTGATTGAGTGTTACTGGATGGGGTGGTCATGTGTCTGTAGGGAAAGCAGTGCTGTGAAACACAATGTCTTAGGTGTGCACCAGAGCGTTCGCAGGCACCAGTGGCCTAGTATCCCAATAGAACAAAGGCCAGGGAATTTGCAATGTATGATGCCTCCATGGGCATTGGACAGCAGGGCCAGCAGTGGGTCCATCACCTGGCAGGCAGTAGTGGTGGCCTTGCTGTACACATCGCCTCCTACTCAATGCAATCAAAGACCGCTCCTGGAGTTCCAGCACAGAGACAAGTAGCTCACTATACCTACTACCATTGCGAAGAGTCATGGGCTAAGTAGTACAGCCCACCATGGGATGGCTAGCTGGCGCACCGAGCTGCCATGTGTGGTTGCAAAACCTGCAAGGTTGGTGCAGGCCAGTTCATGTTCAACTTGCTGTGAAAGCTCTGGTGGCTGTGCAGAGAGCACGGGAGTGCATTCAGACTCCCGTGCTCTCTGCACAGACTTTGACAATCTGAATGAGCTGCATCAGCCTCATGGAAGCAGTTGGCTTGAGTAAGGTCTCCATGCACATGTGAAAGGGCTCATCAGAGGAGCTCTGGGGGAGTGCCAGGTGTCTACCTGGTTACAGACTCATGCCCAGTGCTATTGTAACTGCCAAGTTATCCTGCTGATGCAATGCTCCTGCTTACGCAATGTTAGCACATGTTACCATCCTGTCATGTCCTGCTGGTGACATGTCAGGACATGTCATTGTGCTGAGTGCGTCATTGTGCATTTCCATGAATGGTAAACTAGCACTCAGATGCACTCACATGCGCATGCACATGCGCTCTGGCATCTGGGCACTACACAACTTGAACCTGTACGCACATCCCCTTGCAATGTTTTCATTAAATGAATCAATGTGAATGTTTATGCCATTTATTGTCTTCCCGTTGCCGATTAGGCCATCATATATCCAGCAACTTGGGACCCAAGAGCCTCGTAAATGTCTTTGACCAAGCTTTGGTGCTGCTGTCCGTGTGCCATACATGGCCCGTTGCGGCTTCATTCCTTAACTCCCTCACCACAAAAAGGACCAAAAACAAATGAAAGAAACGGGCATCACGCCACACATGGGGCATTGGCACTAGCTCCCCTGCGAGCAGGAACGGGAGATGACCACATTGATCCGGAACTCTGGTCTAATTCCCTGTTCCCAAACTGCGCAGGGCCAGCACATACTGTACAGTATTCCCTGCTCTGACTCGTGAGTTAGGAAGTCAGTGAGTGAGCCAGGAGAAAATCAGAACAAGTGGACATCGCAGACACGTGATCAATCTACATGGCACGCCTTCCCAACACCACTCAATCAGGGCTACAAGTTCATCGGCCCTACCACCTTGCCACCAGGACACATATGTGGTACATATGATGTCAGATACCTTGCTGCCAGTATGGCAATGCAAGCTAGGCAGAGGTCCCGAGTCTGTAGATAGGGGCATGCCTCATGTGGCACTGTTGCGGGAACATAGGCCACATTTATTGGCTTCATGCGGAATGCCCCTTACAAAAGAGTGCGCGGGAACACGCACAGACCACAGTCGCCACGACAACCGTCACATGAAACTCTCTGAATCGTGACCTGCACGATCCGCAGACTGCCGCAGGCACATGGCCGACACCAGCTTGCACTCAGTGCACCAGCCACAACCACAGCAGCACATCAAGGGGGATCTGCGCGTCCAACACCGGGACAGGGAGCCCAGGGTCATAATGACAAGCCTACTCCTGCGAGACCAACGATCGCTGCGGGCAGGCAAAGGCCAGCGCAAAGACGCACTCGTGCAGATGCGGCCGCCCGCGGCAGCCACGTCCATGTCCCACATGCGTCCCCGCCCCGACGCATCGACCCCAATGCTCCCCGACATACGGTACGTGAGCTTCACCGCGCATGCATGGAGGGGTAGGTCACAAAGAACTGGCCCCCCTTGCCCATTGCCAGGTCTGACCAGGTGACCCAGTGCAGTGGCGAGATGCACAGGCTGTAGCGATCTGGCCCGACTGACACAAGCTCATTCTGATCATGAAGCGGTCGTGACGTGGTTGTGACGGACGGGACCGTTCTGCACTGTTTCGGGACGTGAGGCACCACTTTCAGGGATGTGAGGTCCGCTTCCGACATCATGTCAGAATGAATCATGTTGCATGCCCCTGACTGCCATCTGTCTGCATGGGTCCAGGGAGCAGAGTGCATCCGCATGGCTCCAGCTCCCATCCCCAAGGGAATCCCCCAAGGAAATCCCAAACAGACTACAGGAAACTAAGGACAGCTGGGAACCAGGGAGTTGGATGGCAAAATTCGAATTGAGGGATGCACCAGTTACATCCTTCGTTTGCTATCAGTGGCAATGTGCAGCCACAGATGCCACAGATGAGGCAGGAGTCAAGCATGGGCACCCAGATGCACTCAACAACGTAGAAAGGAAGCACTCTGCACATGCAGGTGCAAATTGCCACCAGCGCAGTGCAACAGTTCTTTCGCTTGTATGTGTGGGGATGGTTGTTCTCTGTGTTCCAGGCTGTTCTGTGCTGCATAGGTCTGTCTGAACACCACAGAGAATGCCACCTGCATGCCAACCATGTTGGCCAGCAAGGTGAGTGCAGACACCTACAGTTCCAGCCTACCAGAGCACGCAACTGATGTGATCTCATCTCGTCCAGTATGCCCAAGATGTGCCAGTAACTGGCAAGTGGGCAGAACAAATGCTGAAATAACAACTAAGTACATCCTGGCCCCCATGTGCTACTACGGCTGTCTTGTGGAGCCTACTACCATGCTCTCCATGCTGCATGTGTGTTGGCATAAGTCCCTGTGATGGGCTGATCTGTGATGACAGAAGGCACTGGTCATCACAGACCAGGAGCTGGTGATTGAAGAACAGGCACTCACCACCTGTGTCTTTCTGATCACAAACCCGTTTCCTTGCACTGTCGCTGCACCGCGAGGAGTTCTCAATGCTTATTGTATGTACTGTTACATTGAGGGGCTCCGATCCAGTGCACCAAGCGAACGTACAACTAGATTCTAGACTCACATGCTTATTGTATGTATGTAAAGTGGGCACCAGCTCATGCTAAGTGATACCTAGTATAGCGTATGAAAGCCTTAGTGGGGCACATGATAGCTGAGGTTGATAGCTGAGGGGCACGTGATAGTATTATCACAGCCTCGAGTCCTCAAAGGTGGTGTGTTAATGTTTGAGCACCCCCATGCACCTCCCCATGTCATATTCACAGCTGCACAGATTACATGGGTCGAGCGAAAGCATGCTTCAGCACAAGGCAATCCACAAGGAATTGTGAGCTTGCAAACCATGTGCACACGCGACCAATGACTTGTGCTGTAGTTTGCAAACCACAAGGCAGCAGAAACAGAGGAATAGGAAACAGCAGGTTGTGCTGTATGTGAACCAGTGTGTGTCCCCCCATGCAGAGCAAGTTTTGCAGTCTGCACATTTCCATGCAGAGCAGATTTTGCAGTCTGCACATTTCCATGCAGAGCCATGCCAAACTGAAACGCGCATCCATAAGGCTTGTTGATCAATGTTAGCACTTTTCTCCACTCAGAATGCAGAGCATCCAGCTGGATGCTGTGCATCCTGGGCACGCTAGCTCTGCCCACATGCACCATTGCCTGCCTCTGAGGAAAGAGAGAATGGACAACAGGTAGGCAAGGCCCTAAATGGTGCATGTGCTCTCACCAGCACCTCATTCGTTGTGTCGTGTGGCCCATTTGCTGGTGCCATGGTGGGTCACAGAACATGTGAGTGGACACATGGCCACATGCACACGCATTGTGGTGCAGAGGGGAGTAATGTGTTTGTTGCGCAAGAGGGAGCAGCAACTGACAGAACTGGTGGTTCTTCACACTGTTCGTTGTGTAGAAGGGAGCATGTCTTGTTGCGGAACAACAAACTTTGTGCTGAAGCGGACGGTAGGCCTCAACTGCCCGCTGTGTGGGGTGGGCAATGTGGGGGGTGGTGTGCGGCGTGTGTCTGTGTGTTGTGGCTGGCTCTAAATACAAACGCAGATATTCTTACCAAATCTAGTACAAAGGCACTCTGCCGCAACGTATGGGCATGGGATTCCATTGGTTTCGCCTAGGGTGACAATTTGTGCGATTGAAATAGGTGAGATTGTGCACAAGGAATCTCAAGCAGCTGTGGTAGCCTGGTGTGAAATGGCATGCGTTCCCACGTGTCCAGGCTGTTCACATCCAGGTGACCTACTGTTGTTGGTTGTGGCAGCACTGGAGGCCACACAGTCTGGAGCAATGCAGCTGGTCCCACAGAAATCTTATGTACAAGTCGTACAGGTTTTTGGTACCCGGCCTGGTTTTTTGTACCCAGCCTGTCTGCCACCTGAACATGGCTGCAGCTGCTGTGTTGTCCAGCCAGATGGTGGTACAGTCAAAGAGCAGCCAACCAACAAAAAAACAATTAACAAAAATACTCAAGAAAAAACGAAAATTCAGGGCAAAAACAACTGGTGTGGTGTGGTGTGGTGTGCACTTCCGGCATCTCCTCATCTCCTCATCACGCACTCCTGCGTGCATGGTGTGTGTACTAGGCCCCGTACCCAGTTTTGCGACTCTACAACAGCGCAAGCGTCCAGTCCACAGTCCACAGCGATGAGTATGGGAAGCGTGCACATGTGTGGAAACACGTTGTGTAGCAAGAGGCTGCAGGGGTGCTTGCAGGGGGGCAGGGGTGGCAGGCCCCGGTGGAGTCTGTGTCAGCACGCAGGAGTAGCGGCAGTGGCACGATCAAGACCTAGCAGCGGATGCTGTGCTGTCTCGACCGCGTGCTGTGCTGTCTCTACCGTGTGCTGTGCTGTTTCTACAGCGTGCTGTGCTGTTTCTACCGCGTGCTGTGCTAGCTCTCTACTGCGTTCTATGCGGTGTTGGCCGTGTGTGCTGCTGTGTCCGCACCGTGCTGGGCGCGGTGCATGCAGCCACGAACAAGCGGAATGGGCAGCACACAGCACACAGCGCCACCGCGTGTCCCAGTATGCAGCTGGAAACATTCAGCACACAGCACACAGCGCCACCGCGTGCCCTCTGACCGCGCATGCATCCTCGCAGACCATGGTTGTCAGAATAACGCGCACTGGTTGCGGGACTGCAGGTACGGCACAAGTGGGATAGGTGCTGTAGACATCACCGTGCAAGCGGGAGAACACAACCGCAGACTGGCGTGCAGATGCATGCTTGGTAGTGAGACCGCTGCATGCAGCTCCCCATGGGGTGAGATGCATGCCATGGGGGAGTTTGGTTGGGGGGTGGGGCCCACCCATGTGGGGGGAGCGCGGGGCGGGGGGGGGGGGGGGGGGCAAGCACACCGCAAGGCTGGGGTGCTGATGCATGCTGTGCTGCGGCACCGGCAGCGGCGGCTGCTCCGCCTGGAGGCTGCCCTGCGCGCTGGCGCCCACAGAGTTGATGGTCGGCAGGTGCCCGCCCCGGCCGTAGGCTGCCGCGAAGTGGCCGCCGAGACTATATGGCGGCGCCCCGGCGGGTGGCGCCTTGCTGATGCCGCCTCCGGGCTCCCACACGCGCGGCTGCACGGCCGAACTGCTTGAGTCGTATCCGTTGGTGGTCGGGCCGGGGGCGCCGGGGCCGGGAGCAGATGCATGCGCGACGCCACCGGTGTTTGGTGGGAAGAACCATCCGGAGCCGATGCCGGGCCGGGTCGACGCGGGGTCAGACGGGGCATCAAGTGAAATGTTGGTGGGGCTGCTGGGCCGCAAGGCCGCGGCGTCTGGGGCTGCGCCGGCCGTCACGTACGGGGGGACGGCATCACCGTTGGCCGTTGGGCTGGTTCCGGTGGCTGGAGGGGCGGTGACGGACAGGCGCGACTCAATGTTGGGGAATGTTTGCGATTCCGAGGCTGAGGTGTAGCCGTCGCTGACATCTGCCGTGCTGTCGCGCGTGGCAGGGGGGCCCGGGGGGGGTGCGTCACCGGCTGTGCCGATTGCCGTGGCGGCCGGCCGGACATGGTTGGCGGGCGGGCTGAGGGGTCGCGAAACCGCATTGCGGATGTGGATGGGTGGCGGGAGCGGCGGGTGGACGGGAAGGGGGGGGTGAGTTTTGGGGGCCTTGTGGGCGAGGGGATTCCAGATGATGCCTGCTGGCGGGTGGTCATGAGGGTGGCTGGCGCGGACTCAAACGCGGTGGAGGATTGGTCCATCGAAGCGTAAGGGGAAGACAGGTGTGCGCCGGTGCCGGTGCCAGTGCCGGAGCCGGTGCCGGTGCCGCCGGCGGCCGCGGCGGCCGTGCCAACGCCGGCGGTGCTGCCGTCGCCGGCCACAGATTCAACGGCGCCGGCCGCGCCGCCACCATGGGCGAGCGCAGACGCGGCCACGCCCATGCTGTCCGAGGCCCCCGGCCGCGGCAGCGCGGATGGCGCAGGCTCCGGCGGCTGCCGAGCGGCGTGCGGGGGCGAGGCTGCAGGCGCCGGGGGAACTGGCAGGGGAAGCCCGGCCGGGTGGCCGGGGGGGTTTGCGGCTTGCGCGCTGAGGGGCGCCTGGGATTGGGCAGCACGGTGGCGCTCCATCTCGGCAGTCAGAGGAGGGGGGCCAATGTAGGTGGGCGTGGCTATGCGGTTGGGGTCGCGCTCACCCTCCGCCGTTGCGAGGGCCGCAGCAGCGATACCTCCGTCCCACTCGTGGGATGCGGCATCCGCAGCCTCCTCTAGCGGCTGAAGGGGCGCCTGCACACAGGCCTGCTGTCTGAGCGGAAGAGTATACGGGAAGGTCCAAGTGGCAACGAGCGTGTGCCAACGGTACTCGCATATGTCTCCAGGCCTCGCGAGGGGCATCGACCCAGGGCATGACATGCCAACCGTCATAGCTGTAGTGTCTGGCAATTCGGCGCGCCTCGTCTAGTCTGGTGTCGATTCTCGGCACAGTCACGCAGGATTTCGAGAACAGTCGCCGGCGCGCCGCCGGGTGTCATGCGGTCTACTCTTCCCTTCAGCTCACTTTGGTCAAATTGGTTAAAGCAAACTGGTGTCAAACTCCTGAAAACCCCGAATTTTTACTCACTCCGATCGCGTGCCTCGTGACCTGCCCCACGTCGTCACGCGCTCTTTCCCAGATCCTGCCTCCACCGTCCGCTGACGGCGTCACCGCCACAATCTCATGTTACAGGACATTACACCTATGACGGTATGTACAGCGAGCCTTCTGACTCACATCCACGCGCCACTTAATCCCCAAGCGCATGCGATCCAGCCAGGCGACAGCCAGATTGCACAACTGTGATGTTTGGACTCTGTTGCATGCAGTATTGTGGGTCACGCCATGGTGCTCGGCGAGGGTACAGGACCGTGCCGCGGAGGATGCCGGGCTCCTGTCAGAAAAGTGCTCAAGTGGTGGCCTTCTGACTTGTGAAAGGGGCGGCTGTGCACGCGGGACGCCCCCTTGCACAGCACAGCACGTGCAGGCAGCACAGCGGCAATCATGCGCCCCTGCCTTCAGTGAACGCATTAGCTGCAAGCAACCGTACATACATGCTCACCAGGCACGCGTCTGTGCCAAGATCATGCTGACACGTGACGGGCCGGCGAGCGATGAGCCGCGACAGAGCACGCGGTAGCCTTGGGGAAGCACTCGAGGGTGCAAGCAGTGGACAGACAGTGGCGACAAACACATCCATGGAAAAGCAAAACAGCGCCACACAACACGCTCACGACACACAGCACGCTCGGCTGCGGCAAGTTAACGTCAACAACGCCCCCAGTTTAAGGCGTCGTCAAAGAGTACGCCACCTTTGACGATGATGTCACTGAACGACCGCATTCAGGCGGTTTGTTGGTCCGACACGATCGAGACGCCGGCATCGGGACGTTTCGCCGTGTTCAGGTGCATGGCAGGCACACAAGCATGACCGCTAAGAGATTGCATCGCCATGTGTCAGCCAGATGTGGCCGGGCGAAAGGACCATGTTGCCTTTGTCAGCCAGCAGTTCACAGATGGCAGCGGCTCAACGCTGCAACGCGGCTATGCACGGATGCGAGTTGCAGCCTTCAGTCGCACTTATGCACAGGTGCGTGTTGCGGCCTTCACTCGCACCTATGCACAGATGCGAGTTGCAGCCTTCACGTTGAACCACAAACACAGGCGAACGGACTATGCGCGGTCTATGCCCCGCACCACTGTGTTTACGGGCACAGGAGCACCTGGCCCTCGAGGGCTTTCCCTATGTTCCCCATGCCAACCGTGTGCTTTCCAGTCTATCGAGCATGAGAGATGGCGTGAGAGCAGACAGCTCGGGCACCAGCTGGGCCGCGGTCACTGCTGTTGTGTTGCACGGAGATGGGGCTGAGAGGTGAGGCTGGGCTTACATTACCCAGGGATAGAGCTGCGCTTGCATTAGCCTGGGATCGGGCTGAGCTTGCATTGCCCTGTGATAGAGCTGCGCTTGCATGACCCAGGCTTGCAGACCTATGCAGTGCAGTGTGCAGTTCACAGCTGCACCAGGCGACCAATTGCAACCACAGCTACTGTGCAATTCAGACCCGCGCAACCTACTAACATTTCGTCATCCACATGCATCTTGATTCAAGATTCTTGAACCTTTTAGAGTACACAGAGTAGGCATGTGCAGGTAGGCTGTTTCACGTGAACTTCAGGGGAGCATGGCCCAACATGCGCCATGCTCCCCACACATTCACCCACACTTTCACCCGCCAGGAATATTTCTGCTGAATCTGTGGGTCCAGCACAGATGATTTCTGCGGAATCTGTGGGTTCAGCGCAAGGTCGCAAATTCATTTTGGCTGCAATCAGCATCTGCCGCATGCCTGCTGCGTTGGTTGACATGGCTGCACACACAGCACACAGCATGCTCTGCCTGCAGCATTCCGTAAGCACTGTCCCAAGAGTCAGACAATGCTCAGAGTCAATCCGATTGGAATCAGGTTAGCTCTGCAGGTTTGCTAATTCACCGGAGGTCCAGTTCCCATCTGTGTGTAACACATTGCAATGGTTCATAGCACTTCATAGCACAGTATGCACAGACTCTGCAGAGGCTGTGCAGATGCCTCTGCATGCATGCCTGCCAATCTTGCACAGATAGGGCATGGCCAGGCACCAATAGGGCACCAGTGCCCAACATGATGCATGAGCACATAGTCCACGTCAGCATGGCACCAGCATGGCACCACCTCCCACCATGTATGGCAAGCCGCCATGGTGCCTTATCATACACCATGCCAGCGTACATCACGAGATCCACCGGTTTTCTCACAGCGAGCCAGGAGTCTGGCTAGCGCTTTGGCTCTTGGAAGTGAGACTGGCAAGCACACGGCATGCAGGATGGTTGAAAGACGATCAAGCCAGACAGTCACGAGGCACGCGCAGCATGGTCTGTTGTGGTCTGGTGTGCTCGCAGGCGTGCAAAGAAATGAGGAACCGACGGGCTGCCGCAGGGTGGCTCAACTGAAGTGGGTGCCTGGGCTCTAAGTGCCACTACATTAAAGGGCCACGAGGAGGTGATGTGGTGATGAGGGTCATGTGATGATTGGTGATTGAGATGATTGGTGATTGACACAGCAGCCTGATTGTGCACAGCACCAACACCGCACAGCATGGCATGGCACGGCGGCATCGACACAGCACACGGCACCGTCATAGCACAGCACGACCACAGCAGCGGCGCCAACAACCCACTCGCATGAGCAGCCTCCATGTAGGTGCACTAGTCGACACTCGGCTGGGTTGGCCAGCTGTTCGACCGTGGGATTATCCTGTTGTGGCCGGCAGCGAAGCCCCCCAGGCGGATCGCTGCAAGCCTGGGGAATCCAGGTGAGAAATCAGATGCATGTGGTAGGTGAGAAAGCAGATGCATGTGGTCAGTCTGGGAGGAGGCGGTGCAGCACCCGTCGAGACGGAAGCTCCAGGGAAGGTGTGAGGTTCCGGGCCGCCCATGCGTCCTCCGACCGATCCAGCTCCAGGTCATCGTCAGGGGCTGCAGCTGCCACTGGCTGCTGCACGTGCTGTGCACGCTGCGGCGACTGCTGACGGACGTGCGGCACAGCGGGCGAGCCGGCATCGGACGCAGTGGGGTATGACATGCCATAGACTCCGGAGGAGCCCGCCGGCAGCGCCGGGACGGTGGACGGCACGCTGGCGGAGGGGCTGGACGGGCCGGAGGGGTTGGAGGATGGGGTAGGGGATGGGATGGCGTGGGCGGGAGGGGGGTACCGGGTCCGGCCTGCTGCGAGGGGTGGGCTGCGGCTGGGGGGAAGTTCCCCTTGAATGAGGGCAGCGGCGCCGGCTGCGGCCGACTCTGCAGCGGGGTGCATGCCGGGGTTGGGGAAGGCGTCGAGGCTCGTGCTTGACACATTGGGGGCGGAAGAGGAGGGTATGTGGGGGGAGGACGCATGGGAGGGGGGTTGGTAGGAGGGGGGCTGGTACGGGGCTGCCTCGCTAGTCTCAGAGGGGTCAGCAGCAGCGGCGAGTGCATGTGGGTCGAAGACCTCTGTGCCGCCTTGAACGTCTTCAGATGATGAGGCGGGGGCGGATGCGACAGCGAAGCTTGCGCCGAAGCCAGCGGCGAGGACGCTTGCGGTGACTCCGCCACGGTACGGACCCTCGCTGCGGATGGTTGTGTTGAGAGTGCCGCCGGACCGTTGGTTGTTGATGGGGTGCAGAGATGCGGAGGACTGGGGCGTGGTGTGATTGGTTGAGATGACGGGTGCTGTTGCTGATGGGCGATGGGCTGCTTGGGCAGTCGACGTGCTGCTGTGCTCCAGCAGCGGCGTAGCCGAGGACATCGTATCTGGATGTAGTTGACTGGAGGATTCCATCTGTGGGGATTCCATGTTGGTGGGTGTCGTGTTTAACGTGGTCGAGCCAGATGGCTGTCTAAGGCCACCACAGGCAGGCGCTGGTGAGCCTAGCTGGTCATGCGTCGCTGTTGATATGACGGCATAAATCAGACATTCACCTGTATATGCAGAAAGTGTGGTCTGTCGCGTTGTGGACAGCAAGGCGCTGCATAGCGTGCCCGCGCTGGGCTACTCGCATTGGCACAGTCCCGCAAGATGACATCGTCAGCTACTTGTCGCGAAATTGCGTATACCATGAGGTGTATGGATCAGGTGTCCGCATCGCCTCATTCACTGGGCCATGGGCTGTTCGATGCCCGAAAAGCCATCCTCGTCGTGACGACACAGTCGCGATTTGTCTGACTTGGTAGAGACCTTGGAGCCATCAAGTGTACACATCATGGATTTTATGTACACCACGAACAGGAATCGCCGGCTCATAAGATCGCATCGCTGAGAGAGCTAAACGGTTACCGCGTGGTGGGCAGGGCTAATAGAGTATGCGGGATAACGCATCAGCAAGCCCCGCAGCCGCCAGCATAACATCCAAGCCTGACCAGTCTAGCTTCGTGCAAGAGGCGGGCCTACCTGCCGACAGTGGCACAACGGCACCGGATGGTCAAGCTGTTCTGGTGCTGACGCGGTTCATTCCAGAGTCCGCATGGTTGGGAGACGAGTGACCAGCTATTCGTGGCCACTCTGCTGCAGAAATATTACTGAGCTTAGTCTTCGTGCCCGTGGATGTGGATTAACCGTCTGTCCGCCTCATGTTCGTAGTTGACCATCGCCGCTAGCGTCACGCTGAAGGCACCCAGATGGGCCCGATGCAAAGGCGGTTTACCATTGTACTTGAACGCAAGATGTACGGGAGGTACCGAAGTATGTTTGGTAGAGTACTTACAGGCACCGCTTACAGAGGGTGCTGCTACTGCCAACGTTACAGAATCTGCGCGTTGATGATGCTTCGAAAGGAATAGTCATGACGCCACGGTGATGCTTGTGTTCAAATCAATAACAGAACTTGTTCTGTTGACATTCCCACATCATCCGATGCATAACGGCGACAACCGGCCGAAGCTACGGGACACGAGGACGTGCCTGTGTGAACACCGCACCGGGCATCGGGAAGACGTATACATGTACACATGTGCGGGTACAGCGCAAGGCCTGGCACCACTCTGGCGCAGCCATGCATGTGTGATGTCTGCTGCTTGCAAGCGGTGTAGGGAATCTGTTTCACGGACAGGGCACCATGTGCCAGACAGTGGCCAGCAGCAACCCTTGTCAATGTTTACAGCCCACTCTGCACTGAAGTACTAGTGTATTACACTGGGATGGTCCAGGCAGCCAGTAACAAGATGCAGCCCACCAGTTCAGTAGCTGCCACCCCGACACAGATGAGAAGCAAGAGGCTCAACATTCTGGGATCCAGGCCCTGGGACCTGAGTGCACCACAGGCAGGTCTGCATATGCATGGATTCTCAGCTGAGACAGACAAACACCATGTGACAAACAGCATACTGTAGTAGTTCAGTGAACATTGCCCAGCAGCTAAACTCCCTGACTCTCGTCGGACGCTTTCACGAAGGGCGTTCTAGAGGTCTTGCGCATGCGGAGGGCATCCCCTCATACGCGTGGCGGTCTTGCGGAGAGGCCGCATGCATTGCCGGCAGACCACCTGCGGCTGTGGCTGGGACCGTTCATGCCGGTGAACTTACTGGCAGAGCTTGGGAAATGCCTCACTGGCATGCACCAGCTGCCTTTTATCACAGTTGAAGAACTGTTCAGAGATGCCTCTCGGTATGCTGCCATCATCGGCCATCCCACAGTGAACGGGCCCCTGCCGAGCTCGGTGGTCTGCGGCAGCCATGGCCACCTCGCACCAGAGTCGCAGTCCGATGTCATGTCGTGCGCACGCGTAGCTGACACAGCACCACAGCATCCCTGCGCCCAGACACCGGTAGACACTGTGTGGCGCGCCATGCTTCCGGTGGCCGGTATGTGGAACACAACAGGCCGCCACCGGTGGCCACCTGACACCACACCACAGATATGCAAACTGCTATACCAACGATGTGTGTGTTAGCGGTCAATTCTCAGGCTTCAGTTCTCGGACCTGTTAAATCACAAAGCGCCGCTGCGGATCGTGTGGGCAGAGATGCGGGGAGTGCCAATGCAGCTTGCAGTCACCAGGGCTGGTCCGTCCGCACCACGAGTTCAAACCAGTTGCACAGCATGCACAGCATGCATGCGTCAAGAATTGTTGGCCATGTTGTGACATGGTGAGGGTGTAGCACACCGGGTGTAGCTCACTGGCCCTGTGTACAGATCGGCATGCATGCCGAACATGCATGCATGCCACATGGCTGCTTCAGTAACGATGGCCATTTACATCGCTGTGGCCCATATGCATAAAACAGCCCACGCCCCTGAGCCACTTCACTCACTCCACGACGGCCCCATACAAAAACTCGATGCAGTGCCAGAAAAGGCACGACTCGCCCCGTCAAGAGCACGTCGCACACAGCACGTCGCACACAGCACGTCGCACACAGCACGGCCGAACAGCAAAAAAGGCCCCCCCGTGTGCACATCGCATCTTTGTACACATGGATGACATGCTTCCCCTATGAAATGATGCGCCAAACGGCCAGCACACAGCACGCTCCCCTGGCCAGGACCGCCCGTGTTCGGCGCCCTCATATGTCCCAAGGCCCACCCCTGTTCAATGCCCATCATGAATGTGGGATGATCTCGCATTCTGTCTTTCCCGAGTCATGAGCGTAATCTACACGGCCGTAACTTAACTGTTCTATTTTGCTACTTAACTCACTCCACCGCACAATCGAGCGCCCGTCTCTGCAACCCAGCGCACAGCACGCCTCGCAACATTCTGGGGGCACCGATCAACGACTCGGTGTGCCTTGCCCACACAGCTGTGCTCTCGCAGCGCAGCAGAGCCCAGCACAGCACGACAAAGCACACTTCTGCATCCGTACCTCGCCACGTAGCGCTGAAGCCGGCACAGCGCAGCGGCGCAGCGCAGCAGGCGCAGCGCGACTACCAACCGTTCCGCAGCACCCCTGCACCAGTACACCTCCCCAAGCATCGCAGATGCAAACCAATGAGCTGCATGCATGTGCTGCATGCGTGCATACGACCAATCGCAAGGCTGGCTGCACCTGGAACACACGATGCAGGCACCAGTAGCGCACTGCACACAGAGAGCACAGCATGCAAGCGGTTAGCCGGGTTCTGAGGCTGCTTGCTCAGCAGCCTCGCAATCGGGCCCCCACTTCCACGTGCATCCCGGCGGTGCCTGTGCCAGTAACGCTGGTCAGGTTCTTTGCAAACGGCCGAGACCGCAGCCCGATGCAGTGAGGCCAGGCTTGATCTGCATGCGAGCTTCGCGCACACGCTGGTGAGGGGTCACGACCTGGCGCAGCACGCAGCGAGCGCTGTGAAACCGCCGCATCATCGTGGAGGGGGCCTGGCAGGGGGCCCCGGCTGCGGATGGGGGCTCTGTGGGGGGATGGCGGCGATGGTGTGCGGGAGGCGCTGTGGGTTGGGGCCTGGCACGACCGCGGAGGGTGCGGAGGCGGGGCGCGCCTGCTTGCCGGTGAGGCGGCGGGGGGTGTGCAGCCGCCAGGACGCCCGCGAGGCGCCTGCATGCATGGGGGGCCGCGTGGTGGCACAGGTCGGCACCGCGCAGATGCTGTACAGGCGCTGTTTGTACAATGCTGCATGCATGCGTAGGTGGGACATGCACAGACGTGCGCGTCTAGACGCTGCACGCAAAAGCGGGGTGTGCACGATGCTGTGCTGCGTGCTGCGCTGAGCATGGCCGGGGAGGTGGGCGCGAAAATGCAGGAAGCCGTCTGGCATTTGGGACCATCCTTTTTTTTGGGCTAGCGAGCTAGCAGGGCGCCATGTCAGGCCTGAGGGTTTGGGCCAGGTTGCATGCATTGATGCGCGTGGCATGCATTGGTGTACGTGGCATGCATTGGTGTACATGGCATGCATTGGTGGGCGTGGCATACAGGGCCTGGCTCAATTGCGGGTGCACCTAGGTGCTGACAGGTGCTGGGTAGTGGCTGATGTGGTCAGGGAATTACTGAGGATCACTTGGTCAGCAGGATGGGGTGACAATGCTACGCTGCTGTAATAGTGACACTGCTGTAATAGTGACATAATTGCGGTGGATGATGTTGTTCAGTGTAACTGTGTAAAGAGTAATGCAGAGAGCGGCGGCCACATGTGCATGTTGCCTTCGATCTGCGGCAAAAACGCTCCACACGAATGCAGTGAGACAGTGCCATCCAGATAACTTGTACACGCCATTACCATGACCAGCAGCAGCAGCGGCAACAGTAGTAGTGGCAACAGCGGCAGTAGCAACAGTGGCAGCGGCTGCCACTGTTGCCAGCGGCAGCGGCAGGCAGCACGGCAGGCAGCAGCAGTATCAGCGGCCGCGTACGTGAGGATACTGTCGCAGACGTGCGTGGGTCGCTTGTCTGCCGACCTTCCAGAAGAATCTTGTCGCTCGCAGTCCCGAAGTGCGTGCTGCCCCCGGAGATCGCCCCCGTTGAGTCAGCAACACCAGAGTCGGCCGAATTCACGCCGGGCCCGGTGTCCGGCGGAGCGTGCGCCAGCACGCAAGCCGCCCCCGCGCCGCGGCCGGTGCGCGTATGCGTCGGGCTGTCCCCTCCCCAGGCTGCCGCGGTGGTCGAGACGGTGTCAGCCGCGCTGGGTGCTGCGCTGTGTGCTGCGCTTGCGACGCGGCTGGTGGGGGTGTAGGTGGGGGCGTCTGTGGAGGATGCCGTTGGCTTGCGTGCTCGGCGTGGCGGCCGGCAGGTCGCGTCCTGCAAACGCACATGCAATTTTCGGCACTGGGCATCCCAGGGATATATCTGCCTGATCGACTGCGAGCAGAGAGATCACACGACTGGAGCTGCACGTGTGCAACACATGTTGTGCTGCTGATTGTGTGATTGTGCAACCTGTCTGGTTGCTGCAGACAGAATGCATGCTGCAGCCAGAACGCATGATGCAGACAAAATGCATGCTGAGCACTTCATCACATGGACAAGCCCAGGCACGTGGCTGGCTCTTCTCGAGAGAGCTCCACAAGAGTCAGTCGACGCTGAGCTGTGTGTGGGTCCCTGTCAGATGGTGACGACCTCATGCAGTGGGGCTGTGAACCGCGCTGTGGACGTGCTGTGGACGTGCTGTGGACGTGCTGTGGACGACTCAGAGCCTGGGGAGGCTGCTACGGGGCGGTTTGCAAGGAGTACATGTCAGCGTCGTGCGGCATCGCGGCGCTGTTGGGCACCCAATAGCTAGGCAGCCGTGCACATGCAGATGATGCCCTGTGGAAGATCATCTGGATGCCATCATTTCCGTGTAGCATGTGGGTACGTGGGCACACAACGTTCAGGCTGATGATTTGTGGTGTAGTGTCTACAGCCAGAATCATCACAAGGAAGCAGAAGGACGGGGCGGCAAGGGGGGCGACGGTGGGAACACGTGCACCTGAGACTGCTCGTGCGCCGCCGCATTCACTTGCTGCGCCAGCTGGGCTGCCGACACTCGTACCGGCAGTGGGGTGCGGCATGCGTCTGACAAGCCATCGCTGTTGCTGTGCGTCGAAATGCCGTCGAATGTCTGGAAACGGTCGTCCTCTTGCCCACTACCGTCGCTTTCGCTGCCCTCATTCGACCGGCCCCCTTCGCTCGCCGTCTCATACCGGCTCGCGCCTGCTGCTGCGGCGGCCGCAGGCCGCGCCGCCGCGCTGTCGCGCGCTGCGCTGCGGGCGGTCAAGCCGCCGCGCGGCGCGCTGCGCGAGCCTTCGGCAGCAGCGGGCAGCCGCCGGGGCCGTGCCGCGGGCGCCGCCCCCAGCCGCCGCGGCTGCTTCTGCGGCGAGCCCGCCGGCGACTGCACGCGCGGTGTGCCGCGTGTGCTGCCGCCGACGCTGCTGCCGCGGCGGGCGTCCGGAATGCGCGGAGAGCTGCGCCGCGGGGACTTGGGCAGTGCGGCGAGCACGTCCTGGAAGTTGGTGCGCCAGATCTGGCTGGAGAGAGACACGCGCGACGCCACGGACACTCCTGAGTAGGCCCCCCGGGAGCTCGGCGGCCCCTGGGCCCCCCAGGAGCCGCTGGGGTTGGGCGGGTACGGCGCATGGGCGGGGTCTGAGTTGAAGGTGGACTCAATGAGGTGCTCTTGGGGGGGATGGTCAGTGGGCATGACCTGCACCGCCTCGCTCACCTACAGCCACACTTGGCCCTTCAACTTTGCGTCTACCTGAAATGCTCGGATCACCTTCAACTCTGCGTCCATCGTATAAAGTTCAAACCAGCCACCGAGCAACATGCAGCCTGCGGGAGAGAAGCATTTGGGAAGGCAAAGACTGAGGACAGGCTGAGCCCTGCATGCAGCCCAGGGTGTGGCCAAGAGGGTGCGGCCGTACCATCATCTGTCCAAGGGAGTTGAGATACGACCCCGAAGCCACCTCAAACACGACGTCGTCAAAGATCGTCAAGATCTGGCCGAATGTCGGCCGCTCGTCAGGGTTCTCGCTCAGGCACGCCTTCATCGTGAGTGTGAACGTCAGGGGCACCGTCGCCGGCAGGTACGGGAAGGCCGGGTGCCGAACAAAGGCGCAGCGCGCGTGCTGCGCGTCCGGCTCGTCAAGCTCGTCTCTTCATGCACAGCACACAGCATGAGCACAGCGCAGCAGCCCTGTCCGACATACCAGCACGTGCACACGTGCGGACATGGCCGGGCCCCAGTGCTAACACGCTGGCTGCACAAATCAGGTGCATGTGGATGTACATGCATGGGCTTTGCGGGAACCGCCATCGCATGTGGCTACTGGTGACACCACGCATGCAAGTCATTCAGGAGACCCCTTCCAGGAACACCTTTCAGGCAACCCCGCCATTCAGTGGCCCCTTCCAGAGCCCCCTTCCAGGGGCCCGATTGAGGCAGGCGTGCGCACCTCGGCACGTAGACAGCGGTGCCTGCCATGAGCTCCCACATGATGACGCCGAACGAGAAGACATCGCTGCTGCGGTGGATGTGGCCCGAGCGCAGCACCTCGGGCGCAACGAAGAACGGCGTGCCGCGGCCCGAGTGCCGCTGCGCGACGCACCCGCGCTGCATCAGCGCCGCCATGCCGAAGTCGGTGATCTTGGCCGCCACGCCGCCCTGCTGCAGTGCCGCTTGCAGCGCTGCCGTCGTCAGCGGCCCGCCTCGCGGAGCTTCCACCTGCACCTGCGACACCGAAATGAGACTTTGGCCCTCAGTGAGTGAAATGTGAAATGTGAAAACAATGTGGCTGCGCAAGTGGTGCGCAGGTGCGAGGCGTCACTGCTGTGTGCATGCGTTGCTGTATCGACTGGGCAGCACGGCCGTGCACGGGCAAGATCTGCGCGGTTTGAAGGGTGCTGTGCTGTGCTGCCGGCTGCTGTGCGGCGGTTGGTCCAATACGCATGTGCGGTCGTTGACGGCCATCGCTCGTGTGCCTGGCAAGCACTGCATGCTGGGCCTAGACGTGCAAGTGGAGCAGTTCTGAGTGTGCAATGATCAGCACCCATAAGTGGAGTGTGAGAGAGTGGAATGTGAGAGAACGCTTCGAGGAGACTGTAGCTGCAGTATTGCAGTGGTTTTGCGTTAGTTTGTGTACGGCACTCGGCCATGATTCATCTGTCTAATGCATTGCCATGCTTGCCCACCATTGTGTTGCACCACCATGTGGAGAATTCCTCCATAAGCTTCCTCATACCTACCCCGTGCACCCCACACCACCCCACACACTCCACACCACACACTCCACACCACACACTCCACACCACTACTCATAGTTAGGCAGTGAATTCCAGTAAATGGGCAAATGCTTCTCTGTGTAGCATGTCATGGCATGGAGTAATGTTTGCCTTTGTGTGACACAAAGGAAGCTGCACTCCTTGTTGTGTGCCTTGGATGGGAGCACATGAGTCAGGTATGCATGTGTCTAGACTCACCTGTGGTCACGCCCCTTGCATGCCCTGAACTGTTGCAGGAAGAGCCATGACTCAGCTGTACATCTAAGGTTATGTGCATGCATATTCATGTCAGTGCATGCATGTTGATGTCAGTGCACTCATGCTCAGAGCTCTGCATAGTGCTTTGGGTCTAGGTGAGAGCATGGGTCACTGACGAAGACTGGACACCAGACCCCAGTGTGCTGGCAAATGCAGGGTGCAGAGCACACAGCATGCTAGCATAGGTTGCAGCCTTGAACAGTGGCTACACCTGAGGCCAAAAACCTGATCCTTTGACTGGATCAGGAGGAGGTGTGGATCATCCTAGGAGTGGATTAGGAGAGGTGTGATGATAACGTGACCAGCAGCTTGGGCAACAGAGCATGTCACTTTGTCTGAATGTACAAAAGTAGGAACTGTCTAGTCCGTCTAACCTGTCTAGTCAGGTCACTGCACAGTTGCATTGCGTTGCACACTGCATGCAGAGATCATCAGTGCCTAAGAGTCTGTGGCATGTTGGTCAGAGTCGTGTTGTTGGTCAGTCCGGCCACGCAGATCATGTGTCAGGCTGCCAAACAGTGACTTCACTGGGAGTCAGCAGTAGCAGAAGGGTGCATCTGCTACAGGAGCAAGATGAGCAACAGCACACAGCCCAATCTGCTCTGCTAGCTAGCCGCGGCCCGGTCCAGGGCTGTGGACAATCCATGCTGCACGCGTGCCACGTCAGCGCGGATGTTCGGATGTAGTGGCAGGTGCATGCCTGCCTCGCTGTGTGTTTGTGTTCGTTCTGAGGGGTCACAGCCATGCGGCCTGTGCTGTGTCTGCAGGCACAGCACAGCCATGCTGCCCAGGTGGCTGAAGAAAGCAGAGCCGCAGACTGCGTCGGCAACTTGTGCCAAACTCCGTTGAGGTGAAGGTGTTGAGGTGAAGGTGTGCGGCATGTTGTGGCAAGGTGCAAGGCTGGAGCTATGCATGAAGTTTGTGAGATGCATGGCTCCAGCCTTACACCATGCAGAGGTGCAGGTGAGAGAGGACCGAGGCAGACGAGAGGAGGACCGAGGATGCGCGCACCTTGAGGAGGACGTTGGAGGGGTTGAGGTCACCGTGGCAGATGTCCTTCGCATGCATGTGCGCCATGCCGGTCGCGATGCCGCTGAGAATGGCCATTATTGGCCGCCACCGCTGCGGCAGCAGCGGCGGCAGGAAGCGCGCGTGTGACACCGCGCTGCGCACGCTGCCTGCGTTGCAGTACTCCTGCACAGCACACCGCATGCTGCAGCACAGGCTTCACACATCAGCATGCATCTCGCCTCCGCAAATTTGGCCACGAACTGTATGACAGTTGCGTGGCGTCCCAACCTGAAAACAAGCTCTCCCAACCCCCATATGCACAGTGTGCTCGATTTGGCAGAGCACAAATGAGATGCAGCGCATGTATTCACAGCTGTCACAGGTGCTCGGCCGGCATGCTGTGTGCTGCGTGGTGTGTGCTGCGGTCCACGGCGCACACACCTGGATCAGGTAGAACTTGAAGTTGGTGTCCCCCTTGACAGGGGCCTCCATGGCGGCTGTGCCGGCGCCGGGGCGCGGCTGGTCCGGCGAGGTGCTGATGTCGTGGCTATAGGTGGCGACGATGTTCGGGTGCACGAGGCTGGCGGCGATGGCGGCCTCCGAGGCGACGCGCGCCACGTCAGCTTCGCATGCGCCGCGCTGCAGCATGACCGTTTTGATCGCGACCTGCAGGCCCCTCCACTCGCCTGCACAGCACAGCACAGCATGATTCCTTGCGGCAATCACATCTGCTCAGCAGATGTGGACAGCCGATATGGGCGAACTGAAGACAGATTCAAGGCACATGTTCGTGAGGGAGGCGCATGCTGTGTGTTGTGCCCTCATGTGCGTGCTGACACCGGCCGACCGCGGTCTACCCCGGCAGAGCGGGCGATCGACCCATGGGCAACCGATGTTGCTAGGGCAGTTGCATGTACTTGTAACGTTCTTGACGCGCAGCACACACCTCTGTAGACTGTGCCGAAGCCACCCCTCCCGATCAGCGCGTGAACCCTGAGCTGCATGTCAGAGCTGCCGTCCCCTCCGCCCGCCAGTGCCCCCTCCATCTGCCTGATCGCCTGACCCACAGCGTCCTTCATAGTGCGAACGCCTGTGCCAAACTGCGCGGCCCCTGAATTCGCAGCAGAGCTTGCCGATGTGTCCAGAAGCGGCACGTGCAGCCCGCTGCTGCCGTCTTGCGCGCGGCCGCGGCGGGCACCCTCAGCGGCTGCCGTGCGGCCGCCGGGAGATCCCGTCGGCGGCGCCGTGCTGCCGGAGGGAAGACCAGCAGACTGAACCGCATCGGGCTGTGCGCGTGAGCGGCCGCCGGGGCACGCTTCGCCGCTGCCGGAGCCGCCGTCGCCGCTGCGCGATGCGCAAGACGCGCGGTCGTGCTTGGTTGGGGTGCGGTGCGCGCCGGCTGTGGAGAGGTAGGCGTCCGGTAGGGTTGTGGCTGAGGCGCGCGAAGAATGGCGGTAGCTGCTATCCTGGTGGAAGATGTGGAACGGCTTGGGGTCGGTGCGTATCGGCATCTCAAAGCGACGGTGCCGCCGGCGGGCCCAGCATAGACACGCCAGGATCGCCAGCACCAGCACTGCACAGCACGCAGCATGGTTGCGGAAAGTGTTTGGAGGAGGGGATGCCATGGCATGCCAAGCCTGGCCAATGGCATGCATGCAAGTCGTGCTGCGCGCTGTGCGTTTCCGTATTCGAACATACCCAGCGCTACTGCACATGCCATGTGTTTACTAAATCCGGTGTTTGCAATGCAACATCATGCAGCACGCAGCGTGCACAACAGTTTGTGGCACAACGATATGCGATCACTAGAACAGGCCGCACATGGCCTGCATGTCATCGAATCCAAGAATGCATGACATGGAACCCATGAATGCATGACACCGAATCCATGCGAGAGGATGAGGTGGGTGGGTAGGCGCACCAACTACCAGTACCGAGAGGAACGGCACCAGCCACGCCTGGGTGGATGTGCCGCCGCCCGCAGCGATCGGTGCCGCAGGTGCCATCGCAGCGGACGCGTCCGCCGCCTCTGCCGCGGCAGCCTGCCGCTGCACCGGCGGCGCCCCCGCCGGCGCTGCCGACCCCCCCGGCCGCGACCCTATCGCTCCCACATCTCCCCCTGCGGCATGCCCCGCCTGCGCAGCCTGCATGGGCGCCGGAGCCTGCTGCGCTGAGGCCACCGCCTGTGCATCGGCGCCCGCCGGCTCACCCCCGGCCTCCGCGGGCGCCGCGGGCACCGCCACCGCAGGCTCCGCGGCCTCCGTGCCGTTGATAAGGATCGTTGGCAGCGTTTGCGCGGCAAGAACTTCATGGTACGGCAGCGCGTCCACGAACGACCGCGTGCGAGCCTCGCGGATCACCGGAGCCGCGTCAGCGGCGCTCGGCCCGCACCACAGCGTCGTGTTTGTGGCTTCGAGGGTGTACAGTACAGAGGACATCGGGCCAGGGTTGAAGTCGGCGGCCGTCAGGGTGAGCGCCCATGCTGCGGTGTCGCGCACAAGCGGCCCCATTGTGGCGTACGCGCTGGGCTGCTCCAGCTGCATCGTCTCGAGGATGGTGGGGGACAAGACGCCCGGAAACTGTAGCAGCGGACATATGTTAGATGCGCCTGTGGACACGCAAAGGTGCACAGCTGTGCACAGGCACCTGCAGGTGACCCGCATGCCAGCCGCATGTCCGGGTGTGTGGCCAACGGGGCCATGCTGCAGAGAATGCAGAGAATGCAGAGAATCCCGTCTATGCATGGGGGAAACCGAGGACATATGTTGCAGTATGCTGCCCAGCCGCATGATCGAGACGTGTGCGCACGTGTGTACAGCTACACATACAGCACACAGCACACAGCACGGCTGCGGACGGGTACCCACTGTCATTGGCAACAGCACCGCAAGTGGCTCGGAGCCCTCGGCGCGTGCTTTCCACCGCACGTAACTATAGCTAGCTATCCCACATGTGGCCACAGGCGCAGGCACAGACCAAACGCTGATCAAACTGCTGCTGCGTTGCCATGGCCAGGTCCTACAGGTGTCGGGAGGTGTCGGGAGCCGATGAGGGGCTCCGAGGCATGGCCTTTTTTGTTTTGTTTGTGTGTTCTCGGAGGCGGTGGCGTTCTCTCTCTGTCGCCTGTTAATGGCCCACGCCTGTTTACCCATTCACTCTGCCTGAAGCAGCAGTGAAATCGCAGCAGGCAAACATGCAGCAGGTTAACATCCATCGCTTGTGAGGGGGCTTGTGCGGGGGAGCTTGTGCTGGCTGCTATGCTATGCTTGCTGCCATGCGTTTGCATGCAATCTGCACCATCTGCAGCTACATGGGCTTGGGGCTTGGTTCTTGGTTCTTGGTTCATGGGCTTGGGGCTTGATTTTTGGTTCAGGACAGCAGCCTAATGGGGCAGAGCAGCCTAATGGGGCAGAGCAGCCTAATGGGGCACAGCAACCTAATGGGGCACAGCAGCCTAATGGGGCACAGCAGCCTGATGGGGGACAGCAGCCTAATGGGGGACAGCAGCCTAATGGGCTTGCACCTGTGACAGCTGTGAAGCTCCCGAATTCACAGCTCCAGAGGTGATTATGCCTTGTGAGTTGAGTGCATACCAGCTGAGGTGCTCAGTCCCCTTTGCTGCCACATGCTGACACAGGATGACCAGGTGCCATCTATGCGCCACTGAGCAAGAGTGGTGAGTGGTGCAGGTCCAAAGCAGGTTGGGAATATGCAGCAGTGTATACAGCAGTAGGCAGACATGCATGTTGCTCATGCATGCCCAGCCCATGCATATGACGCTCACAGCTGGGCTGCAGGTCGACAGAAAAGTGGTTAAACCCCCCCCCCCCCCCCCCCCCCCCCCGCAATCGGGCATCGGCCACAGCACCATATCAAAGAGGTCTTGGGTGATGATGTGTAGTGAGTGTCCGCCTGAGTGCTCATGTCATGTCACGGCACGACAAATTTGCATTGCAGGAAGGTTAGTAGCCAGTTGGGGGATCAAGCTTATTCGCAGATGCATCATGGGGGTGCTCAGCCACAATCTGTTTTGCACCCCCTAGCAAGGGGATCCCTCCAGCAGCAGCAAACTCACGCATGCTGCAAGCTGGCCCAGAAATTTAATGTACCGGACAAAACTAAGTAAAACTAAGTAAGGAGGAAATGGTGAGAGGGGATCGGCCGAGGCAGCCCGCCCCCTCCCCCGCCCCAGCCACAGGTGAGAGTGCATAGAAGCTTGCAGCCGGCCATTGCTGGCAGGCGTGCCGACACTTGCAATTGGCCGGCGGCACGCCTGCCAGCACTGGCAGGGATCGAGTCAAGCTTGGAGCGATGCAATTTCTGGAGCACTTGCTCAAGGCTGCTAGCTCCGTGGCCCGGTGGCGGAAGCGGCGGGGTATGTGAGTGTGCCGACATGTGGCACAGCGTGATCCGGAGGTGGGCCACGGCTGTGGCTGCTGTCATGGTGGCTGCTGCTGTCATGGTGGCTGCGGTGGCTTTGGTGGCTGTGGTGGCTATGGCGGCTGCGTGTGACAGCCGTTGGCAGCCGTTGGTCTGTGACCATTGCATGCTCGTGTTTCATGCCCGATCGAGAGGGAATTATCAGCTTTCGCAGGGCCCCCCACATGCGCCCGTGGCAGGGTCACGACCGGCCAGTGCCACACAACACCGCCGTCGCACATGCATGGCAGCAGCGGACCGAGGCGCGCAATGTGAATGCATGTGCACCACTGCTTGCCCGCGGCGCGCCGCAGCTTGCCAGCATCACAGCACGCACAGCACATCACACACAGCACATCACACACAGCACACATAGCACAGCACAGCGCGGCTAGGGAATGACTCAACGGGAGCACACACGCGTGATGCTGATGTTGGGGCAGCGTGCGCTCATAAGCAAGCGTTGGAGTGGCAGCGGGAGCGAGGTCGCACCACCCATGGCATAAGGATCGTGGAATGTTCCAGCTGCAGCCGGGATCCTGACTGGCCGTTGACGAGGGTGCGGGCAATCGCCTCCGGCGGGTCGGCGACTGCGTTGCGTGCGCCGCTACCACCGTCATACGTCTCCACAGCGCACCCCGTCACGCGCAGCGTGCCGCCGGCGCCGACGTCCACCGGCCCCTGCGGCGTGAAGAGCTGCAGAGCGTGCCCAGCGCACAGCAGGCCGACCGTGTACCCAGCCGGCACGCGCAGCGGCGGAAGGTCGCGGAAGCTGACGGGCCTGCAGCACAGCGGAAGGTCACGCATGAGTCCAAGCGACGGCACACCAGGATGCATGCATGCAGCAACATCGCACAGCACATACCCCCATGCACTGCGGTGCATACCATGCGCTGCGGTCCATACCATACGGACTGCTATGTGCTGTGCTGTGCCGCCATGTGCCGAGGTGCAGGCTGGACTGCGATGACGCATGACCGGCGCCCCAAGCTGGCGTTTGCAGCCCAAGACCACCCCACCACTGCCCCCGCGGCGGTGTGCTGTGATGTCCATCCTTGTGCAGCAAGCGGGCATGCACAGCGTGTACATACCCAGAGTTTGCGCATGGTACACACATGTGATACGCAAACGTGCACACGCATGACCGGTCATGGCTATCGAGTCTGGCTATCTAGTCAACTCGTGTCCAAGCCTCAAGCTTCACGCTGCGATCTGCTTGCTCTGATTCAGCTTGCCAGGAGTCACAGCATGCAGCACGGCGGCCAGCACAGGTGTGTTTCCAGCCCACGTGGCAGCAGCAGGGGAGCGACGCGTGCTGTGCTCCTGCAGCATGCGGAGGGACACGTGGCAGCATGCGGAGGGACACGTGGCAGCATGCGGAGCACAAGGACAGGCTGCATGCAGAAGTCGGATATGAAGAGTCACAGCACACATCGCGCCCCCAAGGTCACGGCAACTGACAGCAAGTGTGTTGGTGTGCTGTCGATCCTCCAAGCAGAAAGTGGGATAGTACGGTCCTGAGCGGCCCAAGCATGTGACACCCATGACAACGGCGCGCAGCCCTGCCATGGCGCCTGTGTGGAGGGGAACTGTCTTGCCCGGTACGGGATCGGCTGGACAGGCAAATCAGGCTGTGCAATGGTCGGGCAATGGTGCTGCATGCAACCCCGTTGCCCCACATGTGTGGGATAGGACGTTGCATGCCCCCCATGCAACGTCCTATCCCACGCATGTAAAACCATGCACTGCCGGGAGGCTAGGTGATCCCCAATGCCCAATACGATATGCCGGTGGAATGCAATAGGCCAGGCCAGGCCCCATGCCAGGCCAGGCCCCGTGCGCCGCTGGATCCGCACAGAATTTACTAAGAGTTGTGTTGTATACTATTAGGTGTTTTTGTATGCGCAGGTGATGTGTGTGACAGGCTGATATGTGTCCACCGACAGTGAAGCCCTTATATGCGTCCGCAGGCAGTGAGGTGCAGCAGGCGTCTGTGACAGTGTGCCGGTTGGGCACTGCAGTACGAATACGTGCAGCGGCACGTTTGCAGCTGCCAGACCTGATGCGTCTGTCAGGGCACGTCCGCAGCAGGCGGCAGCGGTCTTTCAAAAACTGAGTAGCTCGCGCGTGTTGCGCTTGTCATAGCGAGCTTTGGCCACCATGAATGAGTGCACAACAGCATTCATCCCGCCTGCGAGCCTCAGGTATGTACAGACGCCTAGGATGCAAGGGCGCGTGCTTCGAAACACGTAAAATAATCCAGCTTGTGCGGCTGCTCCGGTTGCATTGCACATGTCCATGCAAAAAAGGTGATGTAACAGCGCGGATGAGCTTCATGATTCATTTTCGCACAGCTTCTGTCGACCAGACGTATGCTACCAGCGTGCTGGAGACAGACGGTGACCAGGTTCCGTTCCCATCATAACATGGTCCAAAAAGCTCGATCTTCCGGCACCCGACCTTGGGCGGTGAATCTCGCTAGCACTGAAATACCCTCGGGATAGTTCGTTAGCACTCCATCCATGCCAGTACAGGAGCACGATATGCCGCGAGGAGCGACAGAGTCACGCCCGGCAGCAATTCGGAACAAGATGTGCAATCGCTAGGTTTACCAGATGCGAAATGGGTGTTCATGACGAACTACTTCGGAATCTGGTTGTGTAGCTACGGGAGGTTCTGCAGCTGCAAACTCATCCCCAGCATCAGCCAACCTTACATAGTAAGGCATCTACAGCATGCCAATCGTTGAGTGTAAATTGGGCGCAGCGTGCTTGTGCCTGCGAGGACGAGTTCGCAGGAGAACAGATTCAGAGCTTTAGACCGCGCGTGGTTGACGCTTGACCGGTGCGCAGGTGACTAACACCCGAACGGGCGTAAGATTCGAGCAGCCCCGCCTGCAAGATCTCACAATGCGTCTGGTGTGTGAGCATGCAAGCATGCTTAGCCTTGCGCATGGCGATCATGCCGTTGCTAGCTCGCATCGACCGACGAAATCGTGTGAAAGCGCATTAAGCCTGGATCAGGACAGCTCGACTCTGGCACAGTGAGCATCTTGGTGCTGTGGCCTGACGCTGTGTCGTGCGTGCCAGCAATTGCAGGCTGCCGATTGATGCTGTCTCAGTGCCGTCTCCAATGCTGCCGTGGCCCGTGCATACAGCACGATCGCGGCCATTGTGCGACGCGTTCGGAGGCATATTCAAGTACCTCAAAGCAGCGATAAGATTGATGGCAAATGCAACGCCCGAGCCTTTGCTCCAACGGGTCGCGTGTTTGAACGAGAACGAGCCCAGGCAGAATTCAGCCGTAAGTATATTTTTTTGCACGTGACACACAACACCAGCAGCACAACAGAGTATCTGCATCTGGCTTGTTCATCAGTTGGTGTGCGCTCGGCGTGCAGGTGTTGCCACGGCCTGTCGTGCTGGACACTGGAAATTGCGGTGCTGTACATACATCTCATGAGAACGTACGATATCGAGTCCCCGACGAAACAAAAGGTCTTCTCCAGTGTTGGGTCATTTTGGATTGCGTCCAGGACCTCGCCGGCCTCCGTCACTTTCCAGCAGTCGTCTGGAGCTTGTCGCAATCCGTTGGCACTAGCTACCAGGGCAACCGCAGCAACGAGCAGCAACGTGCCCCAAACACCCGCCATGGAGCCTACGGATATCAGAGATCCACCTTAATGACGGCTACATCCTGCCAAAGCTATCGTGCGGTCTGCGCGATGCTGATTTAGTCATTTTGCGTTCAGAAATCTGTTACATGCTGGGCATGATCAAACAGATATGCAGCATAGTGCACGCCTCACACGGGCCGAGACTCTGCAGGTCCAGCCGAGTGCAGCAAAACGTATTGCAACGTCTCGGCCGGCTCGTGCCGTGTGCCCACGACAGGCAGTTGCGCCCTGCATTGCATGAGATCCACGCGCTCCAGTCATGGAGTCTCTTCCAGCGCGCGCGTTGACGGCCCTCCGAACTCGTTGCACACATACGACGCCACGGCTGCGCTCGTCCACCTGCGCGTGACCGCGCCCGAGGATCTGATGCAGGACACACATGCCCGCTGCTGCGGGCACCCGGGCCGCTTGGGAAGTAATTGTTACCAGTTGCAGCGCGCTAGCCCTGGTCATGCCTACACAATGTACACATCGCAGACGCTCGCGCGCTGGGCTTGTTCATGCGTGGCCAGTCGTCTGCAGTTCTCCGCGCTTGCTCAACCGGCGCGCCGGTGCCACAGACGGCTCTGTGACGCAAGCTTGATCAACCAAGCTTCCCTACTTGTTGCTGTGATAGCCCTGCTGAGTGGCCGAACGTGTTGGCACTGATGCGGTCCAGCAGGCAGCTGGTACCAGGTGTCATGCATGCTGGTACTTTGAATTCCCTGCGCTCGTGCGCTTGAACAACATTGCGTGTTCCCCGTGAAGCCGCTTGGTCGTTGTCGGCCATTGCTCGTGTTACCGGCCAGCACTTCATGCCGGGCCTGGATGTGCTGGTGGAGCAGTTCTGAGTGCGTAGTGGGCCGTGCTGTGAGCAGCACAAGAGAGCAGAGAGAGAGTTTCGAGGAAACTGTAGCGCGTTACTGAAGCTCTTGTGTTTCAATTTGCGTACGGCAATCGACCATGGTGAATGTGTTCGATGCATTGCCATGAATCGTACCTGTGTGTCCTACCACCTTGTGGAGCATACCTCTGTAACGTATCTCACCCGTGAAGCCGCCAGAGTGCATACCTGCCAGGCCTTGCACACATTTGGAGTGCAGGCGTGGTATCGATCGATGCTCGTGCTGGCGGATCATGCGGATCATGAGGGATCTCCTGAGGGCTTTCGATCGACAGCGCCGGCGCTTGTCAATTCGCATGCCTAGGGCCAGGTGTGCGTATCACTGCCTGCTGCAGGGCTCCGCGCGTTGCACACGCCCTCAACCTGCGCTGTGACCACAGCTCGGTAAGAGGTCGCACATCACTGGATTCTGCTGCGCACGGAATGTCCATGTTCAGTCACAATAGGGAGGTGAGCACCACAGCCTTAACACACCCACACACACACACACACACTTCAAACCGATGAAAGGCTTATTCCGGCCGTGTTCCAGTTCCTGAAACGTTCGTTAGACGCTGCTGTTGACCTACCACTGTCCCAGCTCTGGCAGCTGAGGCACAGCCTGTGTCCATGTCCGATCTGATAGCTAGTTCCCATGCCGTGCATCCACGCAATCAAGCAGTAGTCCAGCTGGATGTACATATGCAAGGATATTCAGTGGTCAGAGCTTACGGAATCGTTGCACACACACAGTGCACAGGCGTCTTGTGTGCCACGCCATGTAACGGCGCCATGCTTCACGCGAAGCGACCAAAAGGATAGGTAACGCTTGCTTCGCAATCACAGGCCTGTTAACACCAACCTGTCGGTATAGCCAATGCAGGGCTCCCTGCAGGAAGATGGCCACAAGCACTGCTGAAGCACGAGCTGCCGTTCGTCAACCGCGCATGGTCACCTGTCGCTTGACCACGGAATACGCACAGCGTGCACATTCTCCAAAACACGATACGCGTGAGGTTGTAACAGCACTGTTCATGAGTATGGACATCATATTGCATTGTCAGGCCCAGGGCTGGAGCTGATCTGGAACCTGGCAGCTGGCCATTAGGCAGGGAGTCATGCAAAACTCTGCACTCACCAAACACAGCGGGCCTGTCCTCCCGCCTTCCTCTGCGGGCCTGTCCTCCCGCCTTCCTCTGCGGACACGGACAGTAGTCTGCAAATGACGCAGATGATGCAATAGCATGTTGCAATTGGCCAGTGATGAGCTAAAGCTGTGCAGTGGGTAACGTGTCAATGCATACCCCACACACTGTAGCTGCCCAACACACTAGTTGCACAACACAATGGCCAGGTTACGCTGGTTTCAAGACGCTGCATGTCATCATGAATCAGCACACTGAAACTAGCAAGCTGGACAGCACACCACTGGTGGGACACCAGCTATGCTGCTACACTGGAATGCTGCCTGCATGGCTGCAGCTTGACACACTGTGTGTTTAGCTTCATGTGCTACTAAAGTGCGAGCTTCGGCTCGCTGCTACGTGCTTTGATCTTTCGTACCTGTGTGTAACAGGGGCTCACTGTAGATGATAATCTCTTGCCATGTTGACATGCTAAAGGCAATGACGTGTAAGGTACCCAGGAGAGGCAGCCTGAGTCATTCCCAGGACTCAAGTACTGCCCATGTCGCGCCGGTTTTTAATATTTAAATACAGCTGATTTACAGTTCCAGGGAATGTCAATTGCCTCACAGCGACCACAGCGACCCCTGCTCACACATTCAACTTACACCGCCCTTACCTGGCGCACCTTGTGCTCAGCTGCCGCGTTCAGGCTGTGCCAGCAGCAATCTGAGCAACATGCCAGCAAAACACACGTGTACTGTGGTAACAGCAGCCGTAACTCTGCATTCGGCAGAGAGCTGAGCAATGTGAGCCCCTACAGGTGGACAAGTCCCTTCGCCCGATGTAATTCCCGATGTAACAGTCATCGACCAGCTAGCAGTAGCACTGCAGGCCTCCTGAGTCAAGAGTGGCTGCTCATGGCATGCGTGCCTACCCGAGTTGCGGCATGTGGCCCCTGGTGGTGTGTGCTACCTGGTTTCTTGGTGCCGTTGCCCCTGCAGTGCCCCTCTCACTGTGTAACACACGTGTGGGCGAGTGGTCCGTGTGAGATCACCAACTTGAGCAAATGCAGGTGAGTAGTCTGTGTAAGATCGCCAAGACTCTGGCGCTGCCTGTGCTGCAGCCACTCCACTTCGAAAAAAATTCTGTCAATCCAGTTTCAGCGTCCTCAGCCCACAGGTGCGCAGGTGGACACAGTGGGCTGACGCCGTGTGGCCCCACGTAGTGTGAAACCGCAGAGTTATAATTGCTTGACCTGTCGCAACTAGCTGGGCCATTGACATCTTCAAGTGAAGTTCAGCGAACTGGGACCCACGTGTACCTCTCCACATCTGGAATATATTGCCACCACGTAAAATGGCCAGTACGAAGCCTAGCTTTGTCCACACGCAAGGCTAGCTTGTAGGTGCGAGCAGGCGATCAAGATGGACTGTGTTGCACAGAGAGCCATCGAGGCCCCAGAAGCGCCGAGGGAAGGAAGCAAAGGAGAAGGCAAGGCTAACCTCGAGCTGTGCAGGAGGGGTCAGACATGTCTATGTTGAGCTGCAGCTTGCCATCGCATGCAGGAAGCAGAGCACTGCGATCGCTTGCAGGAATCAGAGATCTGCAAATGCACAGCAGCTTCTAGTTTTAATGCTATACCAGTCGGTATGCCACCCTCCTGCAGTGATGATGTCATCTGCCGTTGAACAGCGTTTAACAGCCACCACTTTGAACAGCCGTTTGAACAGCCGTCACTGCAGAGCTGAACAGCCATCACTTCAGCGCGTGGTGACAACAGGGTTGGCTCATTTTTCTCAATTGACTCTGACCAGGTCACCAGGCGATTGCATCATGCATGCAGCATCACAGCAATCTTGGCACAGGCAACTTGGATCTGGCTGGCTGAATTCCAAACTGGCAGTTCAGGCAGTGAGTGAGTGGTTTTTAATTCGGGAGGTGCGACACAGGTGCAAAAAATTTAGGCAGAGCTGCTGTGACAGGGGCACCTAGAGGCATGCCTAGGCACTGGGCTTGTGCCGCAGTGCATTTGTGCCCGACACTGCTGTGCTGCAGGCGACAATCTGTAGAGAATGCTACACGAACAGCAGTCTGCAGAGAACGCCACTGTGCGGCCACTAAGCGAGCATCCATCCAAATCTGCAGGCACACACCCAACATGCAGCCCAGTCTGTAGGCGCGAAGACCAACAACGACGTGTGGATTACAATGTAGTGGTTGCTCGCGTACAGGGCAGGCGATGTAGCAAGGTGCCGTTTGGGCAGGATGGGCTCAGCTCGCCCGTTGGCATTCAGCATGACTCTTTGCTTCCAGAGACACAACACATGCTTTACAAGCGCGACGGCAGTGTATCTGCGCCCTGTGTGTATCGAGGCTTAAGGTCAGGTAGTCAAGGTGTGGACAACGTTGTGTAGTCAATGCAATACGTTTGGAGGTTGGCATAGTTGAGCAAGGCTGTTCGCTATGGCCTTGGGCGTGCCAAACACAGAATTGCAGTTGTCCCTTGTATGTGTCAAAGGCAGATGCCTACACCAGCTCTGTGACTAGGAAACACTGCAGAGAGTCCAAGCTGTGGAAATTTCTTTGTGAGGGGACACAGGAAGGGATTCAGCTTGCAATTGTGTCTTGCACGCAGCATGCCTGACTGAAGTCTTTGAGCACAATGCCGGCAGATGAACCCATATCTACATCATCTGTATGCTCTATACCTGTAGCCTGTAGGTAATATTCGAATATCCTCTCTGATGTATGGTGAGCAGTTGATCTCCTACACCGCAGTTCCAACAACAGTGTAAACGTTGGCCACCCGCCGGGCATCAGCAGGAATCGCACTTGCTGATTCAGCTCGGCGGGTGTGGGCAGAAACGAGTGGCCACAGTAGCGGCCAATGATGCAAACATCAGATTCGCACAGTCTGTCACCTTACTGGATGCTTGCAGCAAATTCGAATATCCTCGCCAAGCTGTGTGGGCTGTCAACAAGCCAACGCTACAAAGCCATTAGGGGGTGCACTTCTGGTGGCCCAGCTGAAGTCAGGTCCTTCTGACAGACACGACCATACAGTGAGTAAACAGATAGCATACAAGTCTGGATGTTTTTCACCGTCACGGGCAGGCTTTGGCAGCAGGCATACCTGGGATGACAACAGGCTTTCACACACTGACGGCCGTTTGATGCTGCCAAGTTGATTCATCGTCTGATTCAGTCTCACGGTCACATGGCCATGCATGTTTCACCAAGATTGAAAGAGTGTACTACAATTCACTGCTGCAAAGTACACCCAAATGGTAGCGTACTGGTATGACGCGTGCGCTGTGCCGTTCTGCAACGCCACCAGCAGTGTCGTGCTCAATATGAGTGCAATGTGCACCTATTGCGATAGCAACTAGTACCACTTGAGAATCACGCACAACAGCTTCTGAGTGCTTGTGAACGCTGAATTTGAGGAGACTGCTGCAGATCAGTGGCAGCCTTGACGAATCTGTACAATTCACTGCTGTACAGGTGCAGCACGCAACAGCAGCTGCACCAGGACAGCTACATGGCGACACCTCGACACAAAACAGATATGTCGCTGTGCTATTATATCATTGACCTGGCAAGCACAGCATTTCCCACCGTGGCTGCTTCACAGTCTATCTGGATCAGCAACGTATGGCAGCTATTTCTGGGCAATCGCGGGCATGCATTATCAGGACCTTGGACTTGCCATAAATTTCAACAAGTCAAAGGCGTACGTCAGTCTACAAAGACCGATGATGCCTCGGAGGGAGCTCCCGCGACGTCTGGCACGCCACACCTCGCCTTACAAGAGAAGCAATCAATTCTCCGGCATATAAATGGATAAGTCACGTCAGTGAGGCATGGAAATTGTCATTTAATGTCTTCTGCGTTCATCTGCGACGTAGGTCGATGAACTGGACAACACAGTTGCGAACTTGCAGCCTATTGGGGCATTCAGACCTACCAGCTCTCAAAGGAACACAGCTGGTATGACATTCAGCAGCGTGGGTACCATATTTCGTTTATGCTACCTGGATGTGTCCGGGCGCCTGGGCATTCTACCGCGATTCGAATCTGGTGGCGACAGGTGGATCAACTGCATCCGCGGTGTAATGCGCACTGTTAGTGTGTGTACCAGGCCTGGGGATTTCTACAACACCTTTCCGATGGCAAGCATCATGAGCGGCATGTTTGCTGTATGACTGTGTGTAGCAAGCTCCAAGAGGCGCAGAGACACGCTCTACCGTTGCTCAGGTAGATGTAATTGGTTAGGTCATGGCGATTAAGTGTTTGTTGTTGTGACAATGGAAGAGAACGAGACTCGAACGCTGCTGGGTCATTCTAGTCTGGTGTCGCGTCTTGCATATAGCAAAGAAGGCACGCTTCTGGCTAGCGCCTCTGCGGATTGCACCGGACGTATTTGGGCGGTCGATCATGATCATCCCGTGTCGCAAGAGCTGAAAGGGCATAAGTATGGGATATCAGATATATGTTGGCATCCCGATCAGGCTTACGTCGCCACAGCAGCGGACGACATGAAACTGGCGTTTTGGGATGTCGAGACGGGGACCAAGCTGCGCGACTTCGAAGGTCACACGCACTTTGTATACTGCTGCAAAGTACATCCACATGGTAGCGTACTGGTACGACGCGTGCGCTGTGCCGTTCTGCAACGCCACCAGAAGTGTCGTGCTCAATATGAGTGCAATGTGCACCTATTGCGATAGCAACTAGTACCACTTGAGAATCACGCACAACAACTTCTGAGTGCTCGTGAACGCTGAATTTGAGGAGACTGCTGCAGATCAGTGGCAGCCTTGACGAATCTGTCCGGTTATGGGACATTCGCTCTGGACATTGCATCCGGACAATACCAGCTCATGCTGACCCCGTAACCGAGCTCGACTGCTCCAGGTGAGATCCCCTTATATGTATAAACTGCTGCCCCTACCAGGGATTGTGCGTTGCCGTTCACGTGTCTTGTGGCACTGCGTTAAAGTGGCTTATGTGCCCAATCCACTCCCGTCTACGCAAGCCACACCCCCAATCTCTCCTGCATGCTCCAGTCACACACCTGCCATGCATTTCTCAACACACATTTACCAGAGACTCTATAGAGCTTGCTTCTGGGGCTGCAGCCCTTCTCGCTTACCCGAACACGCTCAGAGCTCTGCCCCCTTGCCCATGGAGCCTTGCTGTCGCATCTCTCGCCCAAGCACAAACCACGAGTTCGGGGCTGTGCACTGGTGCGCATTCACTGCAGCATTAGCCGCATCCATCAACGCTGTCATGCCTCTCTCCCTGCGCCCGTTGCTCCAGGCTTGCGCCATGGCGAAGGAGCGCCGATGCAGTGCAACATGAACCGCTCATTGCGCCTGGCGCGTCGTTACAGTACCTACGAGCTGCGCTGTTCAGAGCGTTCCGCCTCTAGGGCTACAGTTGTAGTCCATCCGCTTCATACACATTCCACCCGTTTCACACACATCGAAAGAACATTGAACCGACGGCCCCATCGCTGCCGACATGTCAACACCCCTCGAGCATTTAGGCAGTGGTACAGTGTCTAGATACCAGACTCATCATGCACTATCAGTCCGATGGGTGCAATACACTCTGTGCAGCACACTCTGTGTAACACCTGTGCTGTGCAAAAACCGTGCTGTGCAACACACGCTTTGCAACACACGCCGCTGTGCTGCAGGGACGGCAGCCTACTCGCGACATGCAGCAGCGACGGCCTCTCGCGGCTGTGGGACTTCCGCACCGGCCGCCTGCTGCGCACGCTGCTAGACTCGGAGTGCTCCGCGCCGATCACCGCGCTGCGCTTCTGCCCCAACAGCCGGTACCTCCTGGAGGCCACGCTGCAGGAGGATGCGGTCGTGCGCGTGTGGGACTGGCAGCGGCGCGACGGCGTCGTCGTGCGGCGGCTACGGGGGCACACCAACAGCGTGTACAGCGTTCCGGCGACGTGGGTGTACGGCGCATGGGCGGCCTCAGCGTCGGAGGACGGCACGGTGGTGCTGTGGCACATCAACTCCGGCAAGGTACGCGGCGTGTGTTTTGTGTTACGGCGTGCCATTATGCGCTAACCATGCCAATAGCACATCTGACGCATTACCTCACAACTTAGCAACCGCGCGGACTCTGCCCGCCGCGGCCGCCTTTCCAGACAGGGTCTGTGTTACAGGGTGTTGCTGTACGCTATTCAGGCGGCGTGTGCGTGCGTGCGTGCGTGCGTTTGTGCGTGCGTGCGTGCGTGGGTGGGTGGGTGTGTGTATTACCACTCAGCAACCGGGCGGACTCTGCCCGCCACGGCTGCCTTTCCAGGCACACCAGTCATGATCTGCAAGCCCATTCTGAACATCAGCGCGTTGACTCTACACAAACCGGAGCCGTGCCTGTGTGGGTGTGTGTATTTCTGTTTGGGCGCGATTGATAATGGTCTTGCAGGTCGACGCGGACGCGTACCTGGCATCCATCGTTTGGATGTGTTCCGCGTGATGGTCGAGGGTCTTGTGTAGAGAATCGGTACAAGAACTGCATGCGAATCTGGTCTCCTCGTGAGTGTGGCTAGCATGTTGCCTCATCCGTTTTTCTTGTTTTGCTTGCCCAGGCGGAGGTGCGCTGAGGGTGTCGGTGATGCTCGCGCCGTTTCTGGGATGTGAATCCGTGCGTCGACGTGGGACGTGGATCCGTACGTCGACGTGGGACGTGGATCCGTGCGTGTGCCCCGTCTTGCAAGCCTTTCGTTTGGGCCGCGAGTCACGCTAGAGCATCCCAGCAAGAAGCCTGTTGAGCCACCTCTCAGCCCAAGGGTAATTGTCACAGACAGCACGCGAATTATGTCGCACTTCAACCCAACCATTGTCCAGACGATCCCTGTACACGGCTTGAAAAACCTTCATAGGCAGCAGGCCCAGTATGGTATTCAGCGGACCGCATGTGTGACTGTCTTAAAATCAGTCTGGACCCAGGTCTGGCTGTTCTTCTTCTGCCCCGTTTGTCCTGCGCCTGGCAACGTGGTGTCGCGAGGCTGTTTCTGTGCTGCACAGAGACAGAACAAGGCCCCAGCAGTGCCAGGCGGCGCGAGGCTGTGTCTGTTTCGGGCATGGGAGGCCCTCTGTGCCTGCTCTGCTGGGCTGTCCAGTACAGTGCGCGAAGAGCTCTTGTCACGGGGTTTGGAACAGGGAACAGCTCTTCCGTACAACAGCCTCAAGCAATGCACCATCACACCTTGGGTTCGCAATGATCACACATCACACGAATCAGCGGTTTCAGTAGTGTCATGCGTGCTAGCGGCTGGTGTGGCAGACGATTGCATGGCACACATGACCAGAGGCAATAGCCTTCCTAGGAGACCATTGCATGGCAGACAGTTGCACACACGAACAGCAACACCCACACCCCCACCCCCACCCACCCACCCCCCCCACCCACCCACCCACCCACCCACACCCACCCCCACCCACCCACCCACCCACCCACACCCACCCCCACCCACCCACCCACACCACACCACACACACACACACACACACACACACACACACACACACACACACACACACACACACACACACACACACACACACACACACACACACACACACACACACACACACACACACACACACACACACACACACACACACACACACAAACAAACAAAAGCTGTGGCCCTTCCAGATGGGTGCCCGCATGTGTCCTCCCTCTTACCGGCCCTCTGCCGCCTGTCTGGCCAGGTATGCATGTGCAGCAAGTCGCCAGTACCGCCACTACATCAGCGCTTCTACCACAACTTGACAGACTCCTGTGACCGCACAAGTCGGCACGAAGCGGAATCATGCTGTTTGTCAATCCAGCAAGAAATCGTTCGAACAGACGATTTGCCGGCGCCGGCGCCTGGCGGCCAAAGGTGCGGGCGGCTGCCAGCGGCCCTTATTCAGGTAATTGTTTAGTCATTTGCCGCCGCTGAGGCCGCATTTTGAGCACAGATAGGCAGCAGGTCGCCATCGCTGCCACAGTGGTCCCCCCACACGGCAGCCTCTACAGCTGCGGACCAGAGCTCTGCTATACAGCATGCCTTTTGCGGCCAAACACACTTGCGGCCACATGCATTCGCAGTCTGCGAAAGGGGCGTTTGCGAGAAGACTGTGCTCTGTCATGTCAACCAGCTCCAGGACGATCTTGCTACATGATCCGTCTGGCCAAACAGTGCGGCCGGGCGGCTGTGCCCGAAGTGTTGTCTCCTCCCAAATTACCACCATGCCACATTGCAACCTGCCACATTCCACTACCAGAGGAGCAGTAGAGGGCATCGACTGTGTCATCCTGTGGTCAGGTGCCGTGGGCTCTCCCAGGGGAGCGCCAGAGTGTGTGTGTGAGTCACTTTGTGGTGCGGTGCCATGCAGATGTCCACCATCGACTTCAACACCGTCCCAGAAAGGCTCGCAGAGGCACAGAGTGCTGCCAGCCCACAGGCCTCTGCGGCTGGCCCCGCCGCCGACGCCGCGCCGCCCGCGCCGCCAGCCGCTGACTCACACATGGCCGATGCGCCGGCAGAGGCAGCAGATGCGGCAGCAGCTGCGGCCAAGGAGCCCGCTGCAGCAGCGGCGCAGGAGCGGAAACCTGCCGCAGGGGGTCCAACCAGGGCAGCAGGGGGCGGCGGAAAGGCGGTGGAGAAGAGGCCGGCGGCCATGCCGCGGCCCTGCGCGATCAACACAATGTCGGTGCATGAGGGCACGCAGCGGATTGCTGTGGGACAGATCGGTCGGCCGGACCACAGCATCACCCTCGCGCCCTTCCCCAAGCCTTCCATGTAGCTGCATGGCTGCACAGTACCGTGTGTTGCAGTACCGTGTGTTGCAGCCGCGTGCAAGACACATGCGTGATGGGGCGCGCTCTGGTCCGCCCAAGCGGCACGTCCGATCGGGGGGGTCAGGGGTGGTGCTGGCGCCAGGCTAGTACATGCGCAACATGGCAGGCTCCGCGTTCAAGGGGCTAGGACAAAGGCGGCGTTGCTGCTGCTATGCAGGCTGGCCACATGCAGGCTGGCCACATGCAGGCTGGCCACATGCAGGCTGGCCACATGCAGGCTGGCCACATGCAGGCTGGCCACATGCAGGCTGGCCACATGCAGGCTGGCCACATGCAGGCTGGCCACATGCAGGCTGGCCACATGCACATGGTGTCTGGCTGGTCGTCTCTCAGTGAGTGATCGGGTGCTGCACTGCTGCTTGGTGCCACTGGCATTCTGGGGTGGGCCGGACAAGAACGCGGACAAAGCAGAGCGTGCATGCATGTAGATGCATATAATGATAGTCGTGTGATGCTGTGTGACAAGCCATGACTTGTAATGAAAGGACCACTCTTAACCAACCACCTGGCGGTATGCCGCTCGCATTTGCCCGCCACTTCATCAACACGATGTGCGTCCAGTTCGCGCGCACCGCCCCGGTGCGGGTTGCTGCACGCCGCATCCGTGAGGAGCTGGTCGACATGCGTGCGCCACCCCCATGCACATGCATGGGCATGGACCTCCCCCGTGGCCCACACGGCCACGTTGCCTTCTGTGCATCCAACCCCTCCAACCCTGCGCCGGCCTTCGCCGTTTCTGCCCAAACCCGCCCTGAAATCCACCCAGACGCAGCCACACGCCGCCTGCTGCGCGCCGTTGCGGATACCATGCGCCACCTCTCATGGCAGTTCGGGTGGCCGCCAACCGCGGCCGCTGCCGCCACGCCGACACACATGCAGCTCCGGCGGTTCCAACCAGTCCCCCCAGCCGGGCTGCTTGACCTCGCTGGCGCTACAAGCAGACTCCGCAAAGCTCGTCGACATGCGCCTCGTTCCAGTCCCACTTGACCGCAACAGCAAAGCCATGTGGCTCGAGTGCCCGACGCAATGCGCCTCCCGCCTGCATGCCCTCTTCATTGGCGATCCCCAGCACTACACAGCCGTCCCCGCCACACCCCAATAGTCCCTCGCTGACCTCCGCTCTCACTTCTCAGCGGCCTCCCTGAACGCGCTCGCACCGTGGTCCGCCTCCGGTTCACTCTCCGCCCCATATGCCCTGCCTAAGAACAAGGCCCCACATTTCATCCCCCGCCCGCTCGTGCCTTGCCACAGATCGCCTGCCCGCGATGCACTCCAGACTGCAGGCCTTGTGTGGATGCACATCGTGCGCTGCCTGGGCTCCCTCCCAAATCATTTCAGCGGCGTCAGCACCCAGGAACTGAAAAGCCGCATCGCTTCGGCGCAGCTCCGCCTCCAGCATGTGCACGGCAGCCGCCGCGGCTTTGCCTTCGACGTGAAGAACATGTTCACCGAACTCACACACGACGCCATCTGCGATGCTGCTGCGCTCGGACTCGCTCTCTACGCTGCCAACGGTGGCGCAGCCGCATGGCATGTCCACCTCCGCAGGCACACGGTGCTGCCGTGCACCGTCTCCGGCGCCATGCCAACCAGCAACACGCGTGTCACCCCCGGTCAACTCCTCCCTGCCCTCCAGTTTGAGCTGCACTGCACCCTCATCACTGTGGGCGACCAGGTCCTGCGACAGACACGTGGCGCCGCCATGGGTGGAAACATATCCCCTGCCATGGCGATGCTGGTGTACATTGCCCCCGAGCTGCAACTCCACGCACGCCTTGGCCCCGACCTGACGCGCCGCCTTGCCAGATTCCGGTACGTCGACGATGGCGTCGTCATCGCCTGCGCGGAAACGCGCGCAATGTATGCATCCATCAAAGCGGCTGTGTATGCGGCATACCCAGCTGGCATGGTCTGCGAGGAGACCGCTGACGGCAATGTCATCGACATCCTTGAGCACCGCATCATCATCGACCCACAGCGCATCCACCACTGCTTCCGCCCGAAGAATTTCCCTGCGCTTCTGACCAACACAGAGCCGCCTCGAGTGACATTTGTCCTGCGCACATCGCGGGTCGGCCGCCTCTACTTCCGCGCCTGGATCATGGGCGCCTGTGCCCGCCTCCGCTACACTGAATGGCCTCCTCCATGCTGTGGGATTCTTGGCTGTGTTGCTTGAAGCCGCGTACCTCGGGTACAGCGCGCCTGCCACGCGCCACGCTCTTCTCTCCTTCCAACCAGGTTTGTTCGAGGACGGGTTCCACCGGGCCAGGGATGCCTTTCTGCGCTTGCTCGCAGCTGCCACGTGATGGCCCGGGATTGGGTTTGGGTGCAACTTTTCTGCCCGTTGCTATCTGTACATATCCGGTCCTACTAGCACGTTTGTGGCCAAGGCTTGTGGTATTTGTGCCCCGCTGAGGCCGTCGTATGCTGGCTCCAGATTCTCCAGCGCCCGCCGCTCACGTCTGCGCGGTGGGTCAGGCACTGCAATTTTCATGACTGAGACTCTCTGTACGCTTGCCAAGTGACCTCTGGGCCTGGCCGCTATTCGTGTAGCTGCGGCTGCGTGTTTGGTAGGATGAGATGCTGCTATGCATGCATGCATGCCTTGCATGCATGCATGCTGCGCGCATTGCTCACGCCTGTGGGCCATGTGGACATGCCAGTCCAGTCATCCGGACTTGAAGTTGTTTCTCAATCTAGTGATGGAAAAAACAGGTTGAGACAGCTACACCCTTGAGGACTATATTAGGAGCGTAGGGAGCCCTACGCTCGTGATCGCCGTTAACGTTGACTGCTGGACTGCACACCATCCGTCTGATGAGGCCATTAATATTGGCAATGACCGAAACGAGTCACGGTAGCTTGTGTCAGTTCTGTAACTAGCAGCATCCAGTGTATCTTCTACCTCATTGATAGTACACTCTTAACCATACACGGTAGTCTGTTCACAGCCAAGGTACGACTTACCACGAAACGTGGGGGGGCTTACTGTTACCGGGAATATCGTTACTGGAGACGGTGGGATCGTGGACATGTGGCAAGGTCTGCCAATGGCTGATTGTAGCTGGCTCGCGACCCCGACTCGGGCGCCCTCTGCAGGAGTGCTCAAAGAAGAGGGCGGCAAGTGGCAGAGAGTGTATAAGACCGGACAACCCGCTCTGTCTGCACGATTATCGTCCTGGTCGACCTGCCGACAATAATTGTGTTCGTAAACCCCCGAATCAAGTCGAACGGTTCTTCGTCACGGCGTACGCCCCCTTGCATACTGCGTATGTAGGGCACATGTAGGGCACGTGCCAGCTGGGCATGTACAACACCCGCTTTCACAAAGCACTGCCATGGCCAGTTTACGACTGGGGACCTGAAACCGTGCGTATAGCAGTTTCACCAGTTGGTTTCGACCTGCAGGTGTCTGTCTGGATGGCAGACCACACGTGCGCATGCCCTGCATATGCGCGCTTCATACGTCTCCCATTAGAACCACATGCAATGGAGGATCGTGCTTGAGTCACATGATTTTCCTTGCAGCGTGCAATCAGCGTCAGGGATCAACCTGGCGCGATATCGATGAGTGCTCAGTGGGGCCAGGCAACAGCGGAGCCATCACGCGTCATGCACAATATGAATCTTATCTCGACGGTGCGTGTGAAACCTATCCCCACACCGTATTCACTCTTGCCTTATCACGGTCGCGCATAGGCGCGTGTTCAGGTGATGTGGTAATGAGGACCTGCGACAGACAACGCTGTGCCTGCCGTGGGCAGATGCTTGGTGGCGCACACACTCAGCGGCTATGACAAGCGGGATCTCCGTGGGGAGGCGCATAATGCATCTTCATGCATCAAAGGCAGACATCATGAGGGATCACGTGCCAATCTTACATCATCCAAGCTTGATCAGGCTATGCTTTGGATGGCTGCATACACTGCATGACTATCCCCGCTGTGAGCGTTGCAAAGAGGCTCGCCACACCCAAGCAATGCAGCCGATTGAGTTGGACCTCGATTAAAGTACATCTGCAGCTGCTTGTGGCCAGTGGTCGCCGCTGAACTCTTAGCGTTACTGCAGTTGCTCGTCCGTGCACTTGCAAAAGGTGGCTTGCGCAGTTCAGTATGGCATGTAAGATGCTTGATGTAGGCATTGCTCTGTCATGAACTGACAAGAAGTCTGCGCGGAAACATGTTCAGAAACGGCTCGCTCTGTTCGTTTCGCTTCGCAGCTCTCGCTCTCGTTTGGTTTTGCGGACTTACGACAAATTCAGCGCAGCCAACAGGGACAGGCCGGACATGCCAGCCTGCAACGACCGCAGACGACATTCTCGATGTAATCAAGTCGTCAGCTAACTTCGCAAATCTGTGCCTCCCCCCGACAGTCCCCAGGTGTGCTGCAGTCTAATCGTGGCGCTATAGCTATGCTAGAATATCATCCCTGTCGGCAAACTTTCTTAAATGCTTCTTGTAGAGTTTATCTATACAGTGTTGGGGGCATGTTGTACGGTTATTCATGGTTTTGGTGCGTTCGAGCGAATTTGGAGTGTCGTGGCGTATTCGGATTTGCACCCAAATGCAAGCTTCGTTCGCTCGCTTGCTGCCGAACCTCTGCTATGCACTTGCGCCAAGGGGCAGGGCTCCACCAGAAAGCATGTTCTTCGTCAGCTAGGTCACTGGATGCACCCATTTGATGACTATACTGTGCATTCCAACGGGCGGGGCCATCCATCGCATGCCACAACTGGGAACGCGCTCCAAGCATGACTGTCCCGGTGTACACGCACTCATGACAAGCTGTCAGCGCTGTCGCCTCTTCGCTTGCGCTCCTAGTTGCGATGCAATCACGCAATCGCGCAATGTGTCAGTATGTGGCTGTTTGAAGGATTGAAGCGCTCGCACTGGCAGCCTGACAGACGTCCAGCGAAAACCGATTCCGCTGCCGTGTGATTGCTCTCTGAACCTCGCCGCAGAGAACGTCACAGGCGGTTGAAAAGTGTTCAAAACAGAAACCGAAGCGGTTGATGCAGGACAAACATATCGTTTGAAGCCAGTGCACCACTGGCCGTCCCGGCAGACTTCCAGCTCTACATCAACTGTCCAGACACCAACACAGCTATCAACCTGTACAGCGCTCAAGGCAATGTCAAGATACCCACCAACTCGTCCATCACCTTCCGAAACTGCCAGGTAACCACTGTGGAGAACGTTGCGGTTGCGGGAGAGGAGCTGACACCAACAGACCTGTTCTTCGAAGTCGGGGACTATTACTTGGGCGGACAGGGTGGTGAAGTGTTTTATGAGGGCTGCCATGTGCTGTTCCTACGCACGGTGTGATTGCTCTCCCAGCATACGCTCCTTCCACAAGACCTGGCACATGCCAGGCGCGCCTTTGGCCCTTAGCAGAGGGGCATGCGCCACCGATATCAAGGGCTCCGCTCCGCCCTGAGGTGCATGCCACAAGGGGCACAATAATCATATCCTCGGACCATGCGCTGTTTCAGACACACCTTCTCTGGCTTCATGTGGCACGCGCCCAAGGTGGCCGCTCAGCGCAGGGCAGCCTGAAACTCCCTGCTGTTGCCGGTGCTTATCAGCATGCAGCACTGATCAGATTCTGCGACAACTGCAACTTCGATAACCAACAAATCCCGGTGTTTCTCTATGCGCGACCCAGGGATATATGTCAGACCGTTTGCACGATTGCATCTGGTGCAGAAAAATGCGAGGCCTGGATGGGAGGTGCACGCGCGTGTATTTCGGCCGTGTTTTGATTGTTATGATAAGAACGATTGCTATGATGACTACTGGTTGTGGCATGCAGTTTCTCATCATGTACAGCGACTGCGGCGGCAGCCCGCGCTTCCCAGAGATCAGCGCCTTTGCGCGAAACGACACCTTTTTTGAGAGCTCTGACGTGATCTGGAGCGGCGCCACCGCCGGAGCGCTCGCGTTCCGATCGGCCCGCTTGGTCATCAAGCCCCCCCCCTATTCGGACACCGTGATCCACCTGCGTGACAGTGCGTTCTGGTACAGCCCGGATGGCTACAGGGCCGCACTGCCGCTGATCACTGCCGCGGAGTCTCAGATTGAGGCAGGGAGGCTGCAGACGGCGTACGGCATGACGAACAACCCTAACGGGCCGTATGCTGAGTCGAGCTGGACCGGGCGGCTGGCAGGTCATGTAAAGCCTCCGCCGCGAGGGTCTGCAACAGTTCCGCAATGCACGGGACCGGACAACGGTGCGGGGGCGGAAGGGGACGGGGAGGGAGAGGGGGTGGAGGGGGAGGGGGTGGCCAGAGGGCCGGACCTGGTGGCAGGGGAGGCAGACGGGGGCGAATCTGGCCCAGATGTTGCGGTCGTGGTCGCGTCGGCATTGTCAGGCGTGCTGGCCACGCTGGGGGTGGCCGCCGTGGCGGCCGTGCTGCTGATCCGGCAGCGGCGGGCGCAGCAGCGTGCGGCCGCGGGGGCCGGGTGGGGCGGCAAGAAGGGCGGCGGGGGGCCGCGGTCGCACGGCACGGGCAGCGCGACGTCTGCGACGCTCGACGCGCACAGCACGGCTGCGGGGTCGAGCTCGCATGGGGCACTGCTGGGCGCGCGCGGCGGGGCCGGGGCGGGGTCGGCCGCGGGATCGACGATGGTGTCGTTCAGCTCGGACGGCGGGGATGGCGAGGGGGTGACGTCTGCGGGGCCGCTGCTGGCGTCGCGGCGGGGCCGTGTCGCGGACAGCCGCTCGTCGGAGTCGTACGACGGCAATTGCGGCACGCCATCCGCGGAGCGCAGCCGCTCGGGGTCACTGATGTCGGGGCGGAGTGGCGTGGGGGCTGTGAGGGGCAAGGTCGCGGCGGCAGTGCAGGAGATGCAGGGCGCGCTGCAGGCGGAGCTGCAGGAGGACCAGCTCAAGCTGCACGGGGTCATTGGCCGGGGGGGCTTTGGCACCGTCTACCATGGTGCGCGTGCTGTGTTCTCTGCAAACAAATGCATTGTCAGGCTTTGGCACCATGTACCATGGTGCGGCGTCGTTAGCGGCCTGTGCGCGGGATTCGAGCTACCGTAATGAATTTAATTGCTCGTGAATGTCACGTCATGCTGACGGTACAACTCCGAGCAACTCTCATGTATATCATGCTGAGACGACGTGTCCGTGTTTGACGTGCCAGTGTATACCGTTCCGCTCCCTGCCATCAGCGCACAATGGATGCTGCATGGCATGCAGGGCAATGGCGGGGGCTCGACGTGGCGATCAAGACGGTCATATTTTCGAGCGATCAGGGCGACCGGCAGACGCAGGTGGTGGCCTCCGAGGCCGCCATTGCCAGCAACCTCTCCCACCGCAACGTCGTCGCCACCTACAACCACGACGTGCTGGACGTCGCCAAAGCCGTCGGCCCCGAGCTCGGCGTCTACAAGTTCTACCTCATCCAGGCATGCTGCGTGCTGGGTGATATACGTGTGCTGTGCATGATGTGTGTGCTGTGCATGCTGCACTATCCAGGTTTGGGACATGTTCACAATCAGGGATGAGGGCTTTTCTGTGCATTTATGCATGATGTATCTGTGAAATGTGCTGTGCGTGCTGTGGAACACGAACAGACAGTGTGGTGCAGGAGTTCTGCAACGGCGGTAGCCTCCGCTCTGTGTTGCAGAGGGGCGGGTTTGCGCGGCCGGGGGCGCTGCGGCGGTGGCGCAGCGTGACGACGGCGCTGCGCGGCCTGGCGGAGGGCATGGCGTACACGCACTCCAAGCGCATCTGCCACGGCGACCTCAACCCCTCCAACGTCCTCCTTAAGGTGGGTCCCACAGGCGGACTCACCTCCCCATTCGCGCCAACTCCCCATTTTGTTCGCAATTGCATCTGTGATGAGTCACCGATGACACATCCTCGACGCTGAGGCAGTGTGTGAGGTGACGTGCTGTGTGCTGTGCAGTTCGACGGCGCGCAGCACGGGGATGTGGAGGCTGCGGTGGAGGCGGGGGAGTTTGAGGTCAAGGTGACGGACTTTGGGCTGGCGATGCGGTTGCAGAGCGAGCACTCCCACGCGAGCAACATCCGGCAGGGCACGCCGTTCTACGTCGCGCCGGAGGTCACGCAGCAGCGGCGGCTGCACCAGGCGAGCGACGTCTTTGCCTTTGGCGTCATGATGTGGGAGCTCATGATGGGCTGCCCCGTCTACATCAAGCGGTGCGGATTCGGTCGTTCAGTTGGTCAGGCATGTGGTCGTTCAGTTGGTCATGCATTCGCACGCACTCGTTCGCTCGCACCTGCTCCGTCGTGATCCTGTGTTTGGCATCAGCTGTTCACTATTTGTCGCAACAGTGGCAGGGGGCGGTCAGCCCCGCCCAACTCACCCAGGCACCTGCTGCCGCCGCAGCCTCCCTGGCACCTGTGGCCACAGCCACGGTGGTCGACCATGGTCACAAGACCGCCCACAAGACCCCATGCATGCAACACTCCTCACTGTTGGCGTTGTGCTCACATCGTTGTGCTGACCTACCTGACAAATCATCTGTACATATCATTCCGGTTGGTTTACCCCTTCGGCTCATGGGTCCCAGTTCGCCGGAGATGTCAATGGCCTAATCGAATATGGCGAGTAATTCAATTTACATATACATTTGCATATCATCGTTACATGCTGAACAGTCTGGGTAAGGAGTCAGCAGGGCACCTCCCATGGGCACGGGGAACATGTTTGCAGGCATGTCAAGCAGAAGGACAACCCTACCCCGACTGCCAGCAAGCGCAAGCATGCGGCCGCCGCTGCCACCAAAGGCGGTTCCGACGCGCTCAAGCCACAATTTGAGTACATCATGCATCCCGCCTTTCCGGAGCTACCGGCGGGCGCGCCTCTGACGTTCACGCTCACCATGCATGCGTGCCTCAGCGTTTCCCCCACCGACCGCCCAAGTTTCGACCAGGTACGGCGCCGGCTCCCAGCCACGACCAGAACTTTGTTGAATCAACAAAACACAAACCCTGCATTGCCGTGAGCCGCATGCATACAATATGCTATTGCCATGCCTGTACGGCATACAAGTCCTTTGCATGCATGCAGGTCAAAACGCTGTTTGAGGACCTCAATGAGGAAATCTGGACGGGTCAGTACATCAATTCCGTGGGCCAGCCTCAGGACTCGGCATCCCTTGACCGGCCCCCTCCTGACTCTGATGCATGGGACTCCAGCGCCGCCCTCTCCTCCTCCGCATCTCACGATGGGGCCTCCAGTTCCTCCTACCCCTCCCGGCCATTCTCCCGCCATATCTTTGCTGCCAGGGACGAAGATCCGTCCGCCGCGGCGGGGCCGCACCAACCACCGTCGCCAAACGATTTTACACCACCGCGGTCCGCACGCATGGGCTCGCGTATCCCGCCGCGGCCAAGCAACCCTGCTACTCCCGCACAGCAGGCACAGCACATAAACTCCGGCATTGCAGCCGCAGTATACAGCGCAGCAGCAGAGTCCATCCTCGGCCCCCGCACCCGCGCCAGGCTGCAGTCGCAGCCGCTCGCGCGGCCGCACCGCGCTGCGGTGCGTGCTGTGCTGTCCATGCCGTGTGACACGATCCCGGAAGATGAACGGGCAGAGTTTGCGCCGCTTCCGCCATTTGTCTCGGCCGAAAGCCCGGCTGTCGGCCGCCATTTGGGATATGAAGAGTCGCAGCGTGTTGACGCTGTGCACCAAGCAGCCGCAGCAGCGTCGCCAAGTGTGAAGTGGGAAGTGTCTTCGGTGTTTGATCGGGAGTCCAGCACAAGCAGCGACTGCAGCGATCTGCCCGACAGCGCCCGTGGCGCCTCGCCGGTCCTAGCTGCGCCCGCCACCTCCAAATCATCTACGACTGCTTCACAGCACACATCACAGAGCACGCGCAGCGCGCGCAGCGCACGCAGCACGCCTGATGATGGCACGTCACCCCTGCCGCCGCTGCACAAGGAAGGCGGACCTGTGCCGTCGCAGCACGCAGCGCGCAGCACGCCGGCCGCGCCGGAGGGCCGATGCATGGTGGAAGTCGCCGAGCCGCTCGTGCCGTGGCCGACGTTGGACGACGGGGCACAGGCCGCACCGCCGCGACTGATGCAGTCTCGGACATATGACACCGGGGAACTGCCGTGGGACAGCCTCGTGGAGGCACCTCCGGGTGGCACTCCGCCGGCAGCCAAATGATGCGGTCTGCATTCTTGCCTTGCAACGGACAGTGGCCAAACGACCTACGTTCCTAGTCCGCCGGCGACATCTCCTCACAATACAAGCCCAGCGGTGTGCGCAGCAGCGGGAGCTTCCAGAGCCACAGCAACAACTGCCGTGGTGCATGCGGAGCTGTTGAGGTGTGAGCGCTCATGGGGCAGGGGGCCGCATCGCATCAGACAGGGGGCCCCTGCCTCAGCTGCTCGGGCTGCTGTGCGTGCGGGCGGGCGGCCGTTCCGCGGCCTGTACAGCATGCACAGCGCGCCGTATAACCCCCCCCAATAAGTCCTGTCAGGACACAGGGCCATGCCTGCAGTCTGGTCGACATGATCGCATGCACGCCATGCATGCGACCCCTTTCTGTATTGCGATAGCATGCAACGCTGCAGGAGCTCTTTGTGATATCAGCGATGCTGGCACACCCGAGGGTTTGCAGCGCCTGGGGAGATGACGTTGCGGTCTCACCTGGAAAGGCTTCCTTTTTCGTTGTTTGAATTTCTTTTTCATGATTTGATTTTCATTTTCGTGTGCGTATACTTTGTGATGGCAAGCAGCAATTTCTGCAGTCATCCCTGGCGGTGCAGGCATACAAGCTGGACGGTGGTGCCTGCGCGTGTGAGCCGCGCGGCATGCATGCTATGCTGTGGGGTGTGCTGTGCGCAAAAAAGCAGCTGTCAGTATGGTCATGCATGTCTTCAACTCTGTATCTGGTTTGGGTGCTGCAGCTGATGGTATCTGCGAGATGCACAGCGGTACCCAAAACGCCCAAAACAGTGCTTTACTGGAAAGCGATTCTTTCTAGCTAGAAGCGCCTTCTCGAGTTTGTGGTGTATGTCCGAGTTATCTGATGGTGTTGTAGATCATGGGCATGGTAGGTTTTTCTTGTGCAAATTTAACTGACGTGATTCACAGTGACAATCTCAGGGTCGCCTGAAACCTGCGCGGGTGTGGCCCAGGCACAGGGCCAATGGATGCATGCCATTGCATACAATGCCAAACTTGTTCCACCAGTTTTGTAGGCAGTGGGCCAGCAGGTCGCCGGACATGGCGAGCGCACGCGGGGCAAGGAATATTCAGGACCCCGTTCATGGTAGTACTGTGCTATGGGAGCGAGGCTGGGGCCTTCGGGCGTGAGTACGCTGCGCTGGCGTGAATTCTTAAGTGGTTGGTGCATGCGCACCCACAGAACGTGCGAGGCCTAGGACCAGTCCCAGGCCCCGTGGCCGAGAGCAAAAATACGTGTGTGGCATGGGTACGTACGCATGCATGCAGCCGTTTGTTTGCCATGCACGTGATCTCGAGCGCAGGCCAGATGTCAGTAGAGCTCACCCGTGGATGTCCGTGGCTGTCCCCGTGTAGGACACACCTGCGCACCACGCATCTGTTTGAGATATGTCAAATCAACATGATGTACATCATTCGTCATTGGCACAGCTGTACCCTGGGGGGCTGGTCATGATCAGGCCTAGGGCTCCCTCCGCACGCGTACGCATACGAGTTCTCCGCCTAGTGCCAGCTATTCGTTCGAATTCATTGAATTCTTAAGATGAGAGGTCCGTTTGAAGGAGTCTGGTTATCACCATCCGCGCGCATCGAGGCCTTGGCGTGCCGCGAAAGCGCTGTCACCCCGCGAGGGCCCCATGCATGGCAACAAGCATCGAGAATTCGCAAACGATCGTACTGGTCAGACGCCGTGTCCTGGGGCCAGTCGCAACCAGCTGCACAGGCAGATCTAGACCTCATCAGTATTCAGCGGGGATGCGAAGTCTACATAATAAGGTCGAGGTCTTCACAGTGGCTTCGTACAGGAGCAGTTTCCTTGCATAACCCGCCGAACGCCTCAGCCCGCGGCCGGTTGGTAGGCATTGACCCGCGTCGAGGTCTTTGTGCAGGTCTAGATTGTAGATCTACAATCCATCACGTCGTTTTTTTCACAGCGGAAGTGAGACGTTGCTAACAGTCAAGTCTGGGATTATCATGGGGGCGCTGATCCAGTTCTGCAGGTGGATGCACTGCCAGCCGTCGTGGCGTCGATGTGACTTGAGCATCCGGGCCGGTGGTGACGCGTGTGGCCACGCCCTAGAACTCACATGCATTGGCGAGCCACGTCATTGCACAACGTGACTCAAGCTTGTTCCATGCATGGCCATGCAAGACGTTTTCGCCATGCCACGCGTACGCGCACAAGGCTTTGTGCATGCTCAGGCGCGCCTAGTTGGAAATCGGACTCAGTATTCTCATGCTCTCGCAAAAGAGCAGGCAGCTTTTGCGCTGCTTGTCATGAGCGATGTGATTGAACTTGCATCACATGTTTCGGGAAACGTTAGTGTTGGGCATTGACTTGAGGGCGACGGTACTTCTGCCCAGGCGAAACCGCACGTACGTAGTGCCGTGTTCCCAGCTCTAGCCACAAAGGCACAAAGCAGTGTTTTGTGTCTAATGGATCGCTAAGGCCGAGTTGATCCGGCGCCAGGCTGTGTTGATGTGGCTCTTACTTTGGTGGGCCTTGGTTACGACAGCCGCAGGGCAAGTCACGCCGACAGAATCCGGCGAACCGTGTACGCCAGTCACATCTGCAGAGGACGTGGTGAAAGCAGCGCAGGCTGCGACGGGAGTCGTCAACGTTTGCTTTCCTGCGACGACAGGCAGCAGGTGCGTGCAAACCACGGCGATATCGATAGCCAGCTTTCACAAGCTTCATCGTCACAGATGCGACGGCATGATGCACACTCACTTCCAAGACCAGTGAGTTCATGTGTGGTCCATCGCAGTTATTTCCGAGTTGATTGGGCACCTAAATTCAATTCTTCGGCGTAGCCCCATGAAGGCGCGCGGGCATGCCAATGGGCTCGACGATGCGCCAAGCCATTATTGCCAGTCCTGGTATGGCTTGTAAGTTGGTCGCGAACAGCTTACAGCTATCCAAGGTGGTCCGTGTTGTTGTGGAATGTCAGTAGCAATCGAAGCGGGACACTATACGGCAATGCCAGCATCGAAGTTTTCCGCGACAACACTTCTTTTGCAACAAACGCAACCGTGTCTACATTCGCGCCATGCGAGCCTGTTATTAAAAGCTGCGATCTGGTGTCTGCTGCGGTGAGGCGTGTCTTGTTTGCGCAGTGCTGTGCGCACAGTTGATCAACTGGAGCCGCGCCGGTCCCAGTGCAGCGCTGCAGTGCACGGCGCCTGGTGCACCACACGTCGACGCTCACGCAGCTGGATCCCACATCAGAACGATTCTCAACACGTCACGTGCTTGCAGGAGTAACATCAGTTTTCAAGCTATCAACCCCTTGATAGTGCCGTCGGGTTCCGACCTCGTCATCAACTGTGTGGACCGCGGCACTCTGGTGAGCATACTGGGTGAAGCAAGCAGCGTCAGAGTTGCCAAAAATGCAACTCTTGAGTTCCGCAGCTGCCAGGTGGCCACTATCAACGACGTGCGTACCGAGTCTGACGAGCTTGCGCCGGGGAACATCGGGGCGTCTTTCTTCGGGCTTGACGGCGACATGAAATTCCAAGACTGCCATATCCTGTTTCCTGAGACGGTGCGTAACCTACTCTTCGTATCATGCATCCGCTTGCCAGCCCTGCACGCGGGCCGACAAGCATGCATGCCATGCCAAGCGGCACTCTGCGAGTGACCACTGAACAGCAACATCAGCGCCGTATCTGACACCCATAGATGCAAACTGCATTCTTAATGCTGCGAGAGGCCATCCCGGTCTGGCACATATCAAAACTCACAGTCAATGTTGATTGCAATCAGCATTGCAACCTGCTAACCAACCAGCTGAGCCTTCTAACAGCAGTCCAGAGCATCGGTATCAACTGCATCCCTGTCATCGCTGCACACATCTTATCCGCACACATGTAGCAACGGCGCGTGGCCTTGGTGCTTGCGGTGGCCGGTCTGTTTATCTGCATGTTGCCTGGTCTGTTGCCTCGGCGCTGCTGAGTCCTAGATCTATCACTGTGTAACACACATGTAGCAACGACTGTTGCGACGGGCTGAAGCTGAGCATGTAGTCCATCGTGCCTGCAAGATCATCCTGGTACGCCAACACCTCCAGTACACCTGTGTGGTGCCCACACATCCAGCAGGGACAAACATCTCCACATCAGCCGTACTGCAGTTCTTTACACTTTACCGCGGCTGCGGCGGCGTGCCCCGGCTTCCAGAGATCGTCGTGGCCGGGGACCCCAACGCCTACTTTGAGACCACAGACGTCCTTGATGACGGTACCACATCAGTGATCGCCATCGAGTCTGTCTTTTTCAAGCTGCCTCTGCCGCAGACCATCTTTCATGCCAACCGCTCGGCGCTGTGGTTTTCGCCGGAGGGTTATGAAGCCGCGCTGCCGCTGATCGAGGATGGAGAGGCCCGGGTGGCAGGCGGGGCTCCAGCCTGGGCTTACGGCGCAGCAGTCCACCCAGATGGAGGTGTTGCCGAGTCTAGCTGGAGTGGCGAGCTCGGGCCGGGCAGGACTGCAAACCCAGCGCTGCTGTCAGCATGCCAGGACGTGCAAGGGGACCTTGCAGAGGATCCGGTGGAAGGGGAGGGGCTGGCCAGCGCGATGGAGGGTGGGACAGCACCGACAAATGCGACGATTGATGGGGGAGACGGGGACGAGTTGGGGCCAGGGGTCGCGGTGGTCGTCGCCGCGGTGTGCTCCGGCGCGCTGCTCGCGCTGCCGGCGGCTGCAGCGGGCATGTTTGTCCTGCGGCGCCGGCGCCGCAGCCGCCGCGCTGCTGGCGGGGAGGACTGGGGAGAGAAAGGGTGTGGCGGGGGGCCGGGAGGGGTGCGTCAGCTGTCGCAAGGCACGGGGAGCACAGCATCGGCGACTCTGGACGCACACTCCGCAGCGGCGGGATCGAGCGTGCATGGCGCGGTGCCGGGCACGCGGGGGGTACTGGCAGGGTCCAGGGGCGGGTCGTTCAGCTCGACCGATGCGGGATCAGCGACCCCGAACGGAGTTAGGGTTCACGTGTCGGTGTCGTCGCGGCCCGGGCTGCCATCCAGCTCCTCTGGGTCGCTGCTGCATGCGGCTGCGGGTACTGGGTCGGGGTCAGAGAAGGGGAGCGGGCCGAAATCGGCGGGATCGGGGACCGGCGGTGTGGGGGCTGTGCGGGGCAAGGTCGCGGCGGCGGTGCAGGAGATGCAGGGCGCGCTGCAGGCGGAGCTGCATGAAGATCAGCTCAAGCTGCACGGGGTCATCGGCCGGGGGGGCTTCGGCACCGTCTACCATGGTGCGCGTGCTGCGGCTGCGCTTTGCATGACGTGTTCTTGGATACCACCCCATGCGGACCCAGATGCGCAGCTGTGAGCTCCGCGTTCGCGAACTGGTTGTGCCATGCAGGCGAGTGGCGGGGACTCGACGTGGCGATCAAGACGGTCATTTTTTCGAGCGACCATGGCGACCGGCAGACGCAGGTGGTGGCCTCCGAGGCCGCCATCGCCAGCAACCTCTCGCACCGCAACGTCGTCGCCACCTACAACCACGACGTGCTGGACGTCGCCAAGGCCGTCGGCCCCGAGCTCGGCGTCTACAAGTTCTACCTCATCCAGGCATGCTGCGTGCTGCATCCATGCTGTGCATGTTGTGCGCTGCGCGTGATGTGTGCTGCGTGCTGGGGACGAGTTGCGTGATGGAGATTATGTGCAGGAGTTCTGCAACGGTGGGAGCCTGCGCGCGGTGTTGCAGACGGGCGGCTTTGCGCAGCACGGGGCACAGCACAGGTGGCGCAGCGTGACGACGGCGCTGCGCGGCCTGGCGGAGGGCATGGCGTACACGCACTCCAAGCGCATCTGCCACGGCGACCTCAATCCCTCCAATGTTCTGGTCAAGGTGTGCCCCAGCCATGTGCTGTGCGCCGTGCTGCGCAAAGCCGCCCGTCTGCAACACCGCGCGCAGCCTGGCGGCGGACCAGGCATTCACGCGCTCTGCGGGCCACACGCCCATGCAGCGATGCATTTGTACAGTTGCGGCTTTAGCACGTAGCGCCCCATGCATTACACTGGTGGCCAGGAGCACGTGCTGTCACCAGCTGACCAGCACATCTCCTGGGTCCCAGCTACAGCAAGAAATAGAAATGACAGTGTATTTACCTGTACATCTGGCCTCTGTGGCTGCGTCATGACACCTCTAATAAGGCAGCCCACAAGTTGGCATGAGCACAAGTCTGCACATGGGCACACCGGAACAGAGGCATTGTATATATGTAACTTTTCATCATATCACCACCACCGGCAGTGGACCAGCAAGGTTGCTTGATGTGTCACGATGCCCACCTGCCTTTGGTCTACCGCTTTTTGGAGCATACTCCTGTAACCTTTCTCTCTTCCTCTCTTCGTGCATGGTGTCACTTGAGCAGTCTGGGGTGTCATCTGGTGTTGCACGGAGATGAACGCAAGAGCAAGAGCCCAAGAGCAAGAGCCCGGCAGCTAGGGCAACAGCAGGAAAGCAGGTGTCATCTGGTGTTGTCTCACAACTAAGTACCTGTTGTCTAGTACTCAGTATAGCTTTGTCACACCATTTCACAGCATTTGTGACACAAATTTGACTCAGTTGCATCACGTCTTCCAAGTTACCAACCAAGTAACTTCTTCCAATTGACTTGGTCATCACACCTCGTGGCATCGAACATTGCCATCATGACAGCATGGCTGACACAACTTGTGCTGAGCTGACAGTCGCCACACATCGGCACATACACATGTGAGACTGCGAGTGGGGCTCAGTGTTTGAGTGATGTGTGCTGTGCAGTTCGACGGCGCGCAGCATGGGGATGTGGAGGCTGCGGTGGAGGCGGGGGAGTTTGAGGTCAAGGTGACGGACTTTGGGCTGGCGATGCGGTTGCAGAGGGAGCACTCCCACGCGAGCAACATCCGGCAGGGCACGCCGTTCTACGTCGCGCCGGAGGTCACGCAGCAGCGGCGGCTGCACCAGGCGAGCGATGTCTTTGCCTTTGGCGTCATGATGTGGGAGCTCATGACGGGCTGCCCCGTCTACGTCAAGCGGTGCGCTGTGCCGTGGCTGCGGTGTTTTGTTGGTGCTGCGGGTGGCCGCAAAGCGTGCTGCGCGCAGCTGTGCAGCATGCTGGCACGGCTAGCCACGTCCCTATCGCTCAAGCGCTCAATCGTTTCGATGCTGGCCACGGCCCGTCCACTCACGCGCGAGCCACAGCTGCGCTGGCATGGCTGCGCGTCCTTGCCGTCCCATCCTCTCTAGCTGCATCCCCAAATGTTGATGTTGATGCAATATACCGGCATCTCCTGCCGATGATGTGCCGCTGTTTCACAAATGGCGATGCCTGCAAGCGGCGGCTGTCCACACGCAGTTGGCGATGCGTGCAAACGGCGGCTAGCAACACGCAACTATGATGCGAAACTATGCCCAATTCATGTGCGCCATTTGACCAACTCTACCTCTGGATCACCACGCGCCGCAAGTCCGATCATCAATGATTCGATGGTATCTGGCATAATCATCTGGCCGGAGGTGTGTTACACGGAGATGAACGTCGGCTGTGTGTCAGAATGCTGTGCCAACGTGCTGTGCCTGCTGTGCAGGCCCATCAAGGTCAACCCTGCTGCGCTCCGCCGCCGCGGCGCGGCGACCGCGGCGACCGCGGCGACCGCGGCAGGTGGCCCCGGGGAGAGCGCCGACGGCAGCGCCCGGGGGACTTCAGCGGCACATTTGGAGAACCGCCCCCGCAGCGATGATGATGATGATGATGTCAACTTGAGCGACGCGGCGGCACAGCAGAAGCCGCAGTTCGAGTACCTCATGCACCCGGCCTTCCCAGAGCTGCCGGAGGGCGCCCCCCTTACATTCACACTCACCATGCATGCGTGCCTGAGCCCCGCCCCAACGGACCGCCCCACCTTTGACCAGGTGCGCCTCCACCTGGCCCCAACCAATGCAGCACTGTCATGTTGGTCACATGTTGGTCGGTTCCCCAACCTGTTTGTTCACCAACCTATTTGTTCACATGTTACAGGCCCTATTCACTGTATACAGGCCTTGTTCACTTGTTATAGACCTCGTTACAAGCTTTGCACTAATCTCTTGTGCACATGTCATCCGATTTTAAGTTCCTTGTTTTTGTTTTTGTTCTACTCTTCGTACTCCTGACCATTGCTCTCACCAGTTGCCCCCCATTCGCGGCCGCAGATCATTTGCTATGTGCGCAGACCCCAGACGATGCGCATGCGCTGTTTTCTGCCAACTCTGAGGGCACAGAGGCGGAATTACTATGGCTGTGGGAACCCCGTTCGGGCCCTGGTGCCCGAGCATGTGGATATCAGGGCTATTCAACTGCTGTCCGGGCTGTGATGCCGCACACGCAATTGCGCCATCCTCATAACATCTGCATGCCCAAGCGTTGCTGTGGCGGAAATTCAATTCAATCCGGTGGATCTATGGCATGCGAGCATGCGTTATCTCAGCTCACTCTCCCGCCGTACATGTCATGCGCCCCTGCAGGTCCAAACGCTGTTCAACGATCTCGAGGATGAGATCCAAAGCGGAAAATACATCAACTCCCAAGGTCAACCGCAGGACTCCACAACCCTGAACACTCCCCCGGCAGCGGCGGCGGTGTGGAGCACCACCACCTCAGCCCCCTCCACCGCAAACACCCTCTCCTCCACCACCTCTTCGTATCCCTCGCAGCCTTTCGTGCGGCACGTGTTCGCCCCTCATGATGCGGCGCCTGACAGCGGCGCGGCCGCAGCCGCAGCCGCTACGCCGCCACAGTCCGGGGACAGCGCGGCCTCGGCCGGGCGTGTATCTCGTGGACGCGCGGCGAAGCCTCCGCGGCCGCCGCGGCTGCCCCCAGCCCCACCCGGCCACCCTAACAGCGGCTCCGGTACGGCCGCGGCGGCGTATAGTGCAGTCTCATCATGTGCCCACGTGCCGCGGGGCCGCGTGAAGGCGCCTGTGCAGCAGCTAGTGCGGCCGCACCGCGCCGCGGTGCGCGCTGTGCTGTCCATGCCGTGCGTCACGATCCCGGAAGAGGAGCGGGCAGAGTTTTCGCCATTGCCACCGTTCGTGTCGGCGCAGAGCCCGTCTCCGACACCGCGGGAAGCCAGTAAAGCTTCTGGGGATACACAGCATGCCGATGCACCCGGCGCAGCACCTGATCTTGCGCCCGCGTCCTTGTCAGCGGATGACATGGCGGATGGTCAGGTGGCCAGCATGCGCAGCGGCGGCAGTGAGGCCGAGCCAGGCACCGCCGCAGATGCAACGGCAGATGGAGAGTTCACCACCGCTGGAGGGCCTGCCGCGGAGGCGTTGACGGGGCTGACAGCTGTGTATCTGGGGGCGATGCCACCGCAGCATTAGGCGCTGGCGGATGAAGGCCCTGCAGTCACGAACGCAGATGAGCCCTGTAGTCACGCACGCAGCCCTGCAGTCACGCACGCAGATGCAGCAGAGCCGTGAAGAGATGAACAGCAGAGCTATGAAGAGATGAGCATCACAACCTTGTCAATGCCCCCCAGCTCGCGCAGCACGTGGGGGTGCATTTTGCACTGGACTCTGGGTAGCATCTCCGCGGCGGTGCGGGGGGAGGGGGGGCAGGGGCACGTGTGGTGTCGCACATGCAGCTTTTCAAGATAGACCACCGCTTTGACGGGCCAGCCGGTCGCGGGACCCCTTCAGGAGTCTGCCATCGGTGTGGCCACCAGTGGCCGCCCCTCATGCCGCGTCCGGCATGCATGTGGTTGGGTGAGCATGCGCGTGTCCATGCTCGCGTGGAGTCTGAGAGGGGCCGGATTGCACAACATGGCAGCGTTGCGTAGCGCCGATGCACAGCACGGAGCTCAGCACAGCGCACGCGGATGCCCACAAACAGAAGCGCGTGGTACATTAGTGCATGTCCATGACGCACGAGCGACTGGGTCATCTCCTGGCGAAGGGCATGCCGCTTTGGCACGCTTGCCTGGGCGTGATGTGTGCTGTGCTGCGGCATGCTGGGCCTGGAAGCCTGCGCTGTTTCCTTTGTTTGTGGAGCGTCTTTGTTTCGAATTCCATTACAGCGCACTGTTGTGGCTTGTTGCGTCTTTTGGCTTGTAGGTTTGTATTCATTCAACAATTGTGTCAGTGCCCGCTGCGCTCATGCGCTGCATGCGAGCGTTAAGCACGGCACAGCGTGCAGACATTCGATTTCCGATATTTCCGCAGCTCCCGCTAGTTTTTTTAATGTGTAACTGCAAGTGAGGCATCTCAAGGGGTCCAGGTTAGGCCCAAAAGATTCCTCCGGAAGAAACCCAGAGGGTGCACTCGTGCATGTGGCGATTCCAAGTGCAACGTGTGACCACAAGCGTTGTACTGCAATGTATGCACATGCCAGGTGCAACATGCACCATGAGCAATGGTTCACAGCATGCAGTGCACCGCACTCTCTGGACGCTCGAATAGTAACGAAGATTGAACTGTCACAAAGAACTCGTCTCGGTCCGCGCTCAGCAGTGCCGCAGCACAGCACAGCATCAGCTGCTCCGCCACTGCACAGTGCCCTCGGGCTACCGGGTAGGTGCTAGTGCATGGGAGAGAGTCAGCAAACTTTTGGCAAATGTTCATGCATGCCATGACAGCTCCACCACGGGTTCCGTGACAGCAAACGCCAGTGGGCTGCTTGCGATTGTGCACCAACACGTCGAGCGGGGCAGCCTCGAGCTCTAGACGTTCTGTAGAGATAGCACAGAGATAGCACAGATGCTGGCCCGCAATAGGCTCTGCAGCTGCAGCATGTTTCATGGCAGGGGCGCAGCATGTTTCATGGCATGCTGCGCTGGCATGCCATGGCACGTGCAGTGAAAGCGGCAAGAAGCATGGGACCGTAACTTGAAGAAAGTCAAGGGTAAAGCCTTCGGCGTCTTCGTGTTACCGCCCTCAAGGGTAAGTCTGCACAGGCGACCCACGTCGTCTCTTAATTGGCTCTTAATGATGGGCGCCACGCTCAACGCCGCGCTTAGCGTGGCGCTTCAGGTCCGAACTGGAATTCGCTCATCATGATGTGCCAATCGCTGTTCGCCGATGCGCGAGTGGTAAGCGTGGCATTACGCGCCAGTTAAGAGCTAATTCACGAGCCCCATAGATGCGGGTAGATAGTTAAGAGCGTGCTTAACAGCGCTTTAGGAGCTATATATGAGCCATTGGCTTGTAGTTATGGGCCATTTAGAGGCTGAGGTGCAGGCGCCTGCACCGCTACTTCAGAATGATGCGGGGCTGTGCAAGCGAAGCTAAACTATCGTTCAATGCTGTGTGTGCTTCAGTATTTGTTTCAGTTGCGCGGAGGAACTGAAGCGGATCGTGGCTGAGGCAGAGGATGGCTGGGTCGAGGCTGAGATGTACAGCCTCGGCCCAGCGAAACGCTGCCTGTGCCCCGATCCGCTGCAGTCCATGCGCAGGGAGTCTTAAAATGGGCGCGACAGTTGGTTGCAGTCACGGTGATGTCTGTTGACGCCATGGCAGTGAAACCTGCCAGCTTGCAGTGTCGTAGCCAACAGGTCCAACATCGCGCGCATGAGTCTTCTCATCTGCAAACGACAACATGCTTGAATACAATTGTACATACTTGCATACTGCTTCGTCTGTTCACTAAGCTGGTGCAGGACTTCATCCTTTTCTATACCCTCGGGAGCACAGCTGCAGGTGTGAAAGCAGAGCAAGCAAAAGAAAGCGCACACCAGCAGCAATGCCGCAACGGAGAGCTCGAGAGTAGCATGTATCGATGTGAACGAAGCAATGCATTCATGGTCTGGGTGAAAACAGTTGCGCTCTGTTCAAATAGCGTGAGTCCTTGCAGCTGTTCGCACGCTCGAGGAGTTGACCAGTGAAGTCAGGAAGCTACACGCGCACGAAGCAGAACCTGCATAATAACACTGCTGAATGCAGTATGTACATCTCCGTGGTGGCCGTACCATGGCGCATACTCCCTGCACTAAGACGTGCACATCTGCACTCAGGTACAGCCAAGCATTGGTAGCAGCAGGAATCTGGATATCCAAGTAGCACCGGCATCCTGTTTTTGACATTGTTGTGTACATGTTCTGACGTCAGCAGTAACTAGTTCGTGCTGCAGTAGCAACGCTCACATCGATCGACGACAAGGCGTCACCAGGTCAGCTAGCAAGGTCAGCTAGCAAGGTCCAGATTCGGAAGAAGACAATGCATTTGAAGTGCCATGCACATAAAGTACAGTGTGCTGATACGGTCTGCAACTGCGTCTGTACTGTGTACTATCAATGAGGTAGAAGATACACTGGATGCTGCTGTACTGTGCCCTGCATGCCGGTCTTGAGCAAGGACGACTGCATGCTGCAAGGATGCGTCGATGCCATATATATATATATATATAGTTCCGCCGACTGCCCGTGGCACTGCCGGTGCGCATATCGTCCTGGAGCGCTAGGGCAATCCCTCTTGCCAGAAGCAAACACGGCAACGCCCAAGCATACATCTGATTAGCGTGGGTGGCATTCGTATCGCTATGCCTTGTGGCAGAATGTGCTTTCAAGAGGCTTTCGATTGTCATCCGCAGCAATAGAGGTCTATAGCTAGTGTCGTCGTTCAAAGGTGAAACACAATTATTTTGGATCAGCAGCATGTATATAGCACCTGGTAGATCATGCCTTCTGTTGTGTGTATCTGAATAGCGTTTGAGCAGGGCAGCGGCGCGTCATCGTGTACACAAACAACGCATAGAGAATCCCATTTGTTGCGCAGCACGCAGTGGCGGTTTCTGGAGCAGCCGCTGCACCAGGTGGAGACAGCGCTGCTGAAGGGCCTCGGCGACATTCTGGATGTGACCAGCCTCACGGACGCACAGTGCCTGCAAGCCCTGCTTCCCCACCGCCACGGCGGCATGGGCCTACGCAGGTTCACCCAACCCATTGCCGACGCTGCTCGCCTGTCGTCCGCTGCACTCGCCCATGCAGCCCTCGCAGAAGGGACAGATCGAGGCCTGCCGTTCCGTGGCGATGCGGGCGTCGCCATGCGCCACACTCTCGAAGAGTTGCGCCAGCAGTGGCCAAGCATCCGGGGGCTGTCTGAGTGCCCCGCCGAGCCCGCGGAATGGGCGGGCCTGAGCGGCGGGGGGTCTGCCATCCGCATGTCACGGCTGCAGAATGCAGTCGGCCGGGCCGACTCTGACGCCCAGGCGGCTGCGCTGCTTGCAGCGCTGGATCAAGGGACGCGCAGCCCGTCGTCAGCAACACTCGAACAGAGCCTGACCAGCAAGGCGCGCTTGCATAGTTGCGCAGGCTCGATGGCCTCAGCTTTCCTGAAAGCCAGGCCCGGTGCGACTGAGCTGACTGCCACAGAGTTCCGCGTGAATGTGCGCTTGCGCCTAGGTGAGTCACTGTTCACCGGCCCAGAGGCGGACGGCGACTGCGTGTGCGGCCGGGCATCGCCTGCTGATGTTTCGCATGCCCTGGTGTGCAATGCGATGTGGCGCACGGTGGTCGCCCGCCATGATGCGATCACGCAGGCATGGCGCCGCTTCATCATGCGGGCGGGCATCTCCACGTCTCTTGAGCCCAACATCAAGAGCCTCCCGCAGTAGCCGGATGTGCCGGGCGCACGGCCGCCCGCACAGCCGCCCGGTCCCTCCTGTGAGCCTGCCAGCTGTGCTGCCGCTGGTGCGCTCACTCCACCCACCCCGGCCCCCAGCGCCTCGGCCGTGCCTTCAACCCCGTGTGGCACCCAGACGCTGGCGCATTCCCCGCCTGCCCCCTTGCGCCCCTCCGGACCGGCGGACAACGCTGCCCCGCTCGGCGACGCCGCCACGGCGGACGGCACCTCAGAGGGACCAGCCGCCGCGGCTGCACTCGTCGCTGCTGCCATCTCAGCCGTTGTTGCCTCGTCCGAGGTCAAGGCTGCCGCGGCCGACACGGCAGGCGCCATGGACGTAGACGTCCCCGGCGAGGCGGCCATCGGTTAAAGTGGCGCGCGAGAGCTCGGCGCGGCAGCTGCCGCCGCCGCCGCCGTGGCCGTGAAGGCGGCCGCCCCGGCCGGCCAGTGCACGGTGCGGTGTGAGCACCTGCCACAGGTGGGCCCGGTGGCCACTAGTCCGCCGCGACGCCTGCCCGAGGGTCGCCGGGGCCGCGCGGCCGCGGCTTGCGCCCGGCCGCTACCCCCCCGCTCGCAGCGCGACCCGGAACGGGGTGATCTGCTTGTGATGTTGCCCTGCGACACCGTTGTGGCCGATGTGTGCGTGACCTGTCCGGTGGCCCCCTCCCGGGTCGTCGCCGCGGCAAACACGCCAGGCGCTGCCGCCCAGCTGATGGACGACCGGAAGCGAGACAAGTACGGCCGCTCCGGCACAGGCGCATGTCGCTTCGTGTCCCTGTCGCATGAGACGTTTGGCCGTGTGGGCACGGGTGCGTTCGCCTTCCCGAATGAGATCGCTGACTTTGCTGCGACTTCGGGGGCCGTGTCCAGGCGAGCGTTCGTGCAGAATGCCATGTGCGAACTCTCCACCACTCTGTGCCGTGGTGTGACGCGCCAGGTCCTCGCTGCGGCTCCGTTGCGTATGTGACTGGCGGGCCGGGCGGTGGTGCCTGGCCACAATGTCCCGTCGGACGTGCTATAGGCGGCCGCTGGCCGTCTTGCTGGACCGGGTGCCGCGGCTGCAGCAGCGCAGGCCAGCCCCGCGTCTGGTCGTGCTGGCCCGCCCTGCCTTCCCGCGAGCCACCGTGGGGGGAGTGATGCGGCGCCGCCAGTGCCCTTCGCGCCCCGCCCTGAGGCCCCTGCCGGGCGGCCGGAGGGGGAGGGCTGGTACGCCTTGCACTGTGGGGGGCGTGCGCCCCCGGGCTCTCATGTGCGGGGGGCCCGTGATGGAATGCTCCAGTGGGGCAGGATGGAGTGGGGGTGCTGCTGTTGGGCGGTCGGTGGTGGCTGGTTTTGCTGGGGTGGGCAGTAGTGCGGTGGTGGTTGTTGCTGTGTGCGGTTGTGGCGCGGGTGCCGTAGTGGAGGGGTGCGGGAGTGCGCGTGCGTGTGGGTGCGTGGGTGTGGTTGTGTCGGCTGTGTCGTTGTGGCTTTTTCGCCTGGGAGAGTGATTGCTTTTTGCTGGTGTCTACTTTCGGGGGTTTTGGCCGTCTACTTTCCTTCTGTTGCCCTCGCTGCCGGGCTATTGCGTTCATCTCCGTGTAACCACAAACAACGCACCCTGCAGCCAGCTGCTGAACACCATCGCTGCTTCGCATTCTTGTCACCTCTAGAGGTCTGACCCCACTCATACACGCCAAGTAAGTAATATTGATACGCCGCAACTGTAGCTTGCTATGTAAGTACCTTGCACAGCAAGGCCGCTGGCACATCGATTGCACGACGTTGCAGTCGCGACCATCACACAGTCCCTCTGAACATGATATCTCAATAATTTGAGGAATTGGTGAATGCATCTGCTGAAGTCGTCCTGATCGAGGGGCCAGGCGGTATGTAGAGCCTGTTCAGGAACACTTACAGCGTGTTGGCCGCTGCACGCACAAGGCGCCATCCTTTGCATGCCAATTGTCAGTCACCACCATTAGCTAATAAGGGCATATGTTGACCGAAGATCCTGTGCACTGCGCGCTTCTGTGCGCTCACACATGCGAAATTTAGATGGCCCAGCCCGTCGAACAGCGACACAGACATCGACATCGGGCTGTGAATACCGCTCATCGGCACGCACTTAGCCTTGTGTTCATATCTGTGCTCAATGGCCCGCTCTTACGGCCGCTATTAATTCTGCCTGATTATTATGGGCGCAGTGCAACGCTCTTAGGGCCGCTGTTAATACTGCCTGGAATTATGGGCGCACTTCGCCGCTCATCGCGCCGCTATTAATGCTGTCTGACATTCAAAGCCTCCTTCGACGCTGTTAGGCACGCTCTTAGCACTGTTCGGAACTATGCGCGCCCATCGCCGCTCTTAGTTGGGCGCTCAACCCTTTAAGAGCCAATTGCGACGTTCTTAATCTTGGCCTATAAGTCCACGCTGCTCGTTAAGAGCAACCTCTTGTACTGACGTAGTACCAACGTAGTACCAACTGTACATGCTCGAAATGATTCTCTGGGGACTTCTTGGTGAAGATGGGCTGAATCCTGCTGCTGCAACAGCATGGGCCTCATGGATTGTGTGATACGTTACAGATGTATGCTCCACTCATGGATTCGGCATTGTAATCACACAGAGGAACGTTACAGCTGTATGTAATCAGACACACGTATATATGCATGGTCTAGTTCGGAGGGCAGAGATCTCTAGAGACCCGATGCTGTGTGAGGCCTCGTGAGGCAGGCTCTGTCACTGACTGTCAGCCGAGATGCTGTGTGAGGCCTCGTGAGGCAGGCTCTGTCACTGACTGTCAGCCGAGAGGTACCAGTTTCAAGTACCTGCCTTGGCCCGTCGTCCAGTGCCCGCGCGGTGCCCATGCTGCGTGGATTGCCTACAGTGCACTGCAGTGCGCACGCATGCTCACGACCTGAAGCCGGGCCCGGCCGGGGCTTCGCAGAAGCCCATTACCAGCTGCATGCCGCAAGGGTTACTTCTTTCGCTTTGCAGACAAGTTGTCTCACGGGATGGCGTGCTCGTGCGATGATTGTGCCCTGGTTACTCCGGGCGAAAGCGTTTGCTCCGTGCGTACCCTGCGCAACGAGCAGCTGGCACATCCATGCATGTCCCGGGCCCGGCCGGGTAACCGGATGCCGTCAGCCTTCTGCGTGATAGCTGCATCTTCCTATCGAGCTGACGGCCTCTGTCCCACGCTGCAGCCGACACCGGCATCACCCTGTGGATCGCCGTGCGTAACACAGACAACAGCCTATCGCGCATGGCTGTGTGGTGCTGACAGCCACGCGCACGGCTGGTGGCTGTTTCACAACTAGTACTTGAACGCCGCGGCACACGGGTATATACAGTTACACGGGTATATATATATATATATATATAGCTGGCCTGCGCAGACCCCAGCCAGGGCCCCACTGTTGAACACTCACAGCAGCTGATCTCAATGCAATGCGGCCGCATGCAGCTGGTAAGAGGGGTAGCCGCGGCTGGCATGCATATGGAAGAGAGCCGCCTGATTCTCGCGGTGACGAGGATCCAGTGGCATGGGGATGCATAGGTTAGTAGTGTGGATGACGTCCCATGCGGCGAAAGGAAAACCATCATGCATCTTCACAGCTCGACATGTATAATCGCACATCTTCAATCTTGCAGATGTGAGGAAGTCGCAGTCGCGGTGTCTCAAATTTCAAGCGGTCGCCCTCCGACTTGTTCATCGGTGGAGTGCACTCGGCATGCTGCTGACGATCACGTAGCCCTGCAAACCATGCGCACACCCCATTTCCGCACGCCTTGGCAGTTCCAACTCCATACCGATGTTTATCCGCTATCTGCGTTGTGGATTGTCAATATGCGGTGCAGTTGATGCATGCGGGTGGCATCGACCGGTTTGCTGAGACGCCATCTCTTTGTGTTCTTGACATGGCGTAAGTAGATCACGCCGTTAGCAGTGCCGAAGGCAATGACGATTCTGGCTTGCATCCTGCTGGGCTTGGCTGCATCATGCACAGCACAACCATCCAGTGCTGGCCGCGATTGTCGACTGGTGGAGACCGCGTCCGATATTCAGGCTGCCGTCGATACAGCCGACGGAGTTGTGAATGTTTGTCTGCCATCGGTATCTGAGAGGTGCGCGAGAAGTTTGTGGTTCGGGCTATCGGCTCGTGAGGCTTTGTGGTTCAACCTGTGGTTGCGTACGCATACATGTCCGGTCGATGTTCTTTCCCATCTTTCTGTGAGTAAGCAAGCATGTATGCCTTGTACCTGCAGCTCTTCCTGCAGCACAACAAGAGGGCTCAATTTAGTTCGTCGCTTCGCTTGGTGAATCCGGGATCACACCAGTGGCGTTCGGGGCGGTTTGCACTGTGTTAGTTGGAGTCCACTCCAAAAAAGCTTTCAGTGTTTTACCTAGACGCATGGTTGCGAGCTATTTCTACCGATGACACCGCGGCGATCAAGTGCAATGATGCAGAAAGCGCTTGGCATGGCACATTCTGCGCTGGTTTGTCCCGGGCATCCATGTCAACCTTAGCTACTGACCCTGATTTGAGTACTTGGATGTTGAAGCGCCAATAGCTGCATAGGTGACACGATCTGAGCTGCAAATATGTAGCCACACTCCTCGGTATTACACGCTCATGATCCATATGGCTCCCGTGCCTTTGCGCGTGCTTTGCTCCCTGCCTCACGATGGAGAAGTTTAGAAACCGCTCATGTATATGCTTTTATATACATGACCCAAATGAACACTGGATGCGTGCAGGGCGGATGTGACCTTCCATCCCAGCTCTCCGCTGAAGTTGCCGTCCGGCACCAACCTCACCATAAACTGTCCTGACACACGCGCGCGAGTCACCTTCCTCAGCGGTCAAGTACCTCCCGACTCATCGCTAACATTCCGGAGCTGCCAGGTTGTCACCGTGAACGACCTACGAAGCGCAGCGGATGACCAGGCGCCTGCAACGGTTGGAGCGAGTTTCCTTGGCATGGAGGGACCTACAGTCTTCGAAGACTGCCATGTTCTGTTTCCGCTGGCGGTACGTGTTCGAATGTCATGCAAGCCCGGCTGAGCCAGTTGACGCTGGTCACGCAGATGCTTCGTATGTAGCACGCGCGGTTGCGAGACAGCGGCTAGCCACGACTTGTGCCGAACCAATTGCACCACATGGATCACGTATATGGAGTACGGCTGTCTGCATGCTACAGCGGCGAGGCCATCGAGCCTACGAGCCTAGCGACCGTTTTGCCGCCTGTCGCCACCAGTTCTCTGGCGCGCCAGCTAGCCATGGCTACCTAAATTTTCCGTGACACACCGCTGACCGCCCCGGCGCTGCTGCAGTTCTTCAACCTCTTCCGTGGCTGCGGTGGCATACCCCGCCTTCCGGAGCTCATCGTCGCGAGAGACAGCGACGCGTTTGTCGTCTCCACTGACGTGGTTCTTGGAGCCAACTTCACCTCCACAGCCATCGCATTTGGGGCGGCGTCGTTCCGGCTGCTTCTCGTCAGAACCACCTTCCGACTGCGCACCACGTCCTTCTGGTTCTCTCTCGGTGGCTATGACTCTGCACGGCCCCTCATCGCCACCGCCGAAGCACGTGCGACGGAGGGTCTCCTGCAGTGGGCGTACGGTGATGGCGTAAATCCGAACGGCACATATGCCGAGTCGAGCTGGAGTGGGCGCATCCCCCGGGGTGGTGCTCCCCCAGGAATTGAACCAGAGGCGTGCGAAGCAGGGGCAAACGCCATTCTGGTACCGCAGCCGGTGCCAATCAGCGCTGCCGTTGCGGAAGGTGCTGCGCAGGGTGCTGCTGGTGGAACACCTGTGGCCGCGGCCGCTTCAGCGCCGCAGCAGGGGGACCAGGGGGAGCAGGGTCCTGCTGGGCCCCGCATCGCGGTCGTGGTCGCAGCCGCGTGCTGTGGCGCGCTGCTCGCGCTGCTGGCGGCGGCCGTGGCAGCGCTATTTGTGCTGAAGCAACGGCGGCTGTGGCGCCGCTCCGGGCTGGAGGATGCATGGAAGGCGCAGGACCGCAGCAAAGCGCTGGACCGCGGCTCGCCAAAGGGAGGTGGGGGGCCGCTGTCCCAGCACAGCACAGCGGCCGCGACGTCCGTGACGCTGGACGCGCAGTCTGTCGCGGCCGGGTCGAGCGTGCATGGGCCGCTGGCCGCAGCACGCAGCGTGGCCGATCCGGGGCTGCTGTCGTTCAGCTCGGACGGCGACGCGTGCACTCCCCGTGTTCCGGTGCCGCCGAGTTCGCCGTCGTCGCAGCACGGGTCGCGCGGCACGGGGAGCAGGGGATCGGGGTCGCAGTCTGGCGCGCCCAGCGGCGCGCTTGACGCGTCGGCAGAGCGCAGCGGGTCGGAGGGGCTCCTGTCAGGGTTGAGTGGTGTGGGGGTGATGCGGGGCAAGGTCACGGCGGCGGTGCAGGAGATGCAGGGCGCGCTGCAGGCGGAGCTGCATGAAGACCAGCTCAAGCTGCACGGGGTCATTGGCCGGGGGGGCTTCGGCACCGTCTACCATGGTGCGCGTGCTGCGGCTGCGCTTTGCATGATGCGTTCTTGGATACCACCCCATGCGGACCCAGATGCGCAGCTAGGAGCTCTGTGTTTGCGAAATGGTGGTGCCATGCAGGCGAGTGGCGGGGGCTTGACGTGGCGATCAAGACGGTCATCTTTTCAAGCGACCAGGGCGACCGGCAGACGCAGGTGGTGGCCTCCGAGGCCGCCATTGCCAGCAACCTCTCCCACCGCAACGTCGTCGCCACCTACAACCACGACGTGCTGGACGTCGCCAAGGCCGTCGGCCCCGAGCTCGGCGTCTACAAGTTCTACCTCATCCAGGCGCGCTGCGTGCTGCGTCCGTGCTGTACATGCTGTGCGCTGTGCATGCTGAGCGCTGTCTTGCATAGCATGCCAAACAACAGGCTTGCGGTGCACAGTGAGTGACTGCCAGTGACGGAACCGCACATCAACCTAGGCACAGCACACAGCATGCTGTGCCTGGACTGCATGGTCATGCCATGTGCTGTGCGCCGTGTGAAACAAGCAAAGATTGTGGCAAATTGCAGGAGTTTTGCAACGGCGGGAGCCTGCGCGCGGTGCTGCAGAGGGGCGGGTTTGCGCGGTCGGGGCCGCGGCAGCGGTGGCGCAGCGTGGCGACTGCGCTGCGCGGCCTGGCGGAGGGCATGGCATACACGCACTCCAAGCGCATCTGCCACGGCGACCTCAACCCCTCCAATGTGCTGGTCAAGGTGTGCGCCGCTCCACCTTTCCGTTCGCTTTCCAGCACACTTCGTGGCCATTCAAGTCAACCCATCGCACCACAGCATGGAGCCGCAGCATCCGGTCACAGCGTGTGATGGGCCGGTCACAGCGTGTGCTGGGCCGGTCACAGCGTGTGCTGGGCCGGTCACAGCGTGTGCTGGGCCGGTCACAGCGTGTGATGGGCCGGTAGCCTTTGCTGCACACGCGGCGAAAACGGCTCAAGCGCAGCTGGAGAAATTCCGTCTCTGGCTGCGTAATCCAGTCACACAGCGCTGATCTCCGAACATGCCGAAATGAGTCACACCAGAGCGCTTGGGAAGTGGCTGCAGCTGGCTGTGTGCTGTGCAGTTCGACGGCGCGCAACACGGGGGCGTGGAGGCTGCGGTGGAGGCGGGGGAGTTTGAGGTCAAGGTCACGGACTTTGGGCTCGCGATGCGGCTGCAGAGCGAGCACACCCACGCGAGCAACATCCGGCAGGGCACGCCGTTCTACGTCGCGCCGGAGGTCACGCAGCAGCGGCGGCTGCACCAGGCGAGCGACGTCTTTGCCTTTGGCGTCATGATGTGGGAACTCATGATGGGCTGTCCCGTCTACATCAAGCGGTGTGGCAACTCTCTTCCTAGCCCCTACCCCACTTGTTCCGCCTGTCCGGGACCTATAAGCCTGCCGCTGCACGTCCACCGCTTTTGGCATGCCCTTAAGCGCCTGCTGCATCGCTCTGCCACTCTGTGATTCATGACACTGTACCGTAGTGTCACATCTTTGCCACGAATTGGAGGTCGCCCATGCAACATTCCACTTGTGAGTCAGAAGTTCTGACACGCATCTGATTGATCGTCCTTTCACACATCTCTGACGCTGTGCAGGCCTGCAAGGGGCAGTATGGCGGCTGACAGCAGTCGCGCCACCGGCGCCGCCCCGGCGCCCGCCTCGAATCGCCCCCGCAGCGATGATGCCAGCTCCAGTGATGCTGCGGCACAGCAAAAGCCGCAGTTCGAGTACCTCATGCACCCGGCCTTCCCAGAGCTGCCGGAGGGCGCCCCCCTTACATTCACACTCACCATGCATGCGTGCCTGAGCCCCGCCCCAACGGACCGCCCCACCTTTGACCAGGTAGAGCTCCCCCCCCCCCCCCCCCCCGGTAGTGTCAGTGCTGGCCTGCTCCGCCTCCTCCGGCAGCGGTGGGGTCTATGTGATGATTCTGTCTGATAGAGTGTTTAACTGCCAGAACCTTCACAGTCCAACAGTGTTCCGGCAAGACATGCACGCCCACGTTGGCAGCACCCGTCGACGACTTTCTAAGCACCACAGACAGAAATGCATGCACACCAATGCCGGGAAACGCGCCGTGGCAGCCTGCGCCCAGCATCGGTGGATGCAAAGGATACAGGTCACGGCATGGTACCCTTTTATTGCAAATCAATGGATCGCCTATCAAACAGGTCCTCTGCGAGCTGTCCATCACAGTCGTTGTATTCGGGAACAAGCAATCATAGAGTCAGGGGTTGGGGTACATTATTTAGCGATGATATGGCACCAGGCTGTTGCCCTGCTGCCCACACCTGCCTTCAGCTCCCGATTCATGGAGCAAATTATCGGTGAATCGGTCACAAGCGGTGCTGTGCTGCGGTGGCTGCAGGATAGCGTTCTTCTCCGCCACCGCAGCATGCTCAGCACGCGGCGCTAGCACACCCAGCACTCTGCTGCCCAGGCCCGCCTTTGTGATGTGTGTGTGTGTGTGTGTTCACAGTTACTTGTAATTACTAATGTTAAGTAGGCCATGCCGTTCCGATCTCTCAGCTCCTCCGCTTGAGCATGAACAGCACTGCTGCTGGTCGTCCACGCAAGCTGCTGCAGCGTTTTGCTACCCGCGAGTGAAGTGAACCTATGGCATGCGTACAGGTGAGGACACTGCTCAGCGATCTGAACGAGGAGGTGCAGACAGGCCAGTACATCAACGCAATCGGCCAGCCCCAGGACTGCTCCACCCTCAACGCCCCCCTCGTCGACGCTGCCTGGGACGCACGCACGATTTCCTCCTCCGCAGCTTTCACCCCCGCGTCAATCCCCTCCTACCCCTCCCACTCCTTCCCTCGCCACCTGTTGGACGTCGCCGCACCTGCGCCGGCGCCGGCTCCGTTGCCGGCGGCACATCCCCCATGCCCCATGCCCCCTGCACCGCTCCCGATGCCGCTGTCCCCTGCTGCTCCAGACGGCGTCCCCCCCGGCCCTGGCCCCGGCCGCATGCAATGGCGGCCGCCGCCACGACCGCACAAGCCTGCGCCGCCGGGACACCCTGGCAGCGGCGCCCGCACCGCTGCGGCAGTGTACAGCCCGCTGGCGTCTGCCCCAATTGCGCCGCGGCCGCGGGCGCGCATGATGCAGCCGCTCACGCGGCCGCACCGCGCCGCGGTGCGTGCTGTGCTGTCCATGCCCTGCGACACCATCCCGGAAGACGAGCGGGCCGAGTTTGCGCCGCTCCCACCGTTCGTGTCAGCTGAGGCCCGGCTCTACGACGACAGCCTTCAGGGCGCGCCGGCGGATGTACTGGGAGGCGAGGCGCCGACAGCACAGCACGACGTGCAAGATCCTGTCGCCGATGTGTCATGGGCAACGTCATCGATCTTCGACGACGCTCCCAGCACCGGCAGCGACAGCAGCGTCTCTGCCGCTGCAGTGGACACCGCTGAGGCCGCGGCTCCCGGTGACGCCGCCGCCGCAGCCGTGCTGTGTGGAGCTGATGCTACCGGTGGTGCTGGAGACCGCGAGCCCGCAGTGCCGCGTTCGGTTGCCACCGACAGCGACGCTGCACCCCATAGCGAACCCGCAGCACATACGAGTCCCCACAGCGAATCCGCTTTGCAGGCGGCAAAAGGGGTCGACTCGCCGGGGAGCTCTCCCACGTGCATCGCGGTCGAACTGTCTGAGTCGATATCGCTCATGCATGAGGGTCACATCGTGCCGCTCGAACTCAACCTCTCCGGCGGGCTGCTTGGAGATGTCCCAACACCCTCCCACTCGCCGTCCCCGGCACCCTCGCCGCCACCGCCTTGCGACGGCACTGCTGCGGGTCCGCCGCAGGGGCTGTCCTGCGAGCCAACCCCGCCCGGCGTGCCTGCGCAATTGCGGCTTTGAAGCCCGATCGGTCTGCTCCGAGTCGGCAGCCGCCGCGCCGCACACAACCTCTTTCTGTTCCAAGTCAGCCCTTGGTGACCTGCAACCACAAGACCCTGTTGCTGTCCCTCCGCCACAGCTTGAAGGAAGCCCGTCTGTGATGGAAGCCCGTCTGTGATGGGGTGCCACGCAACGTCGATACATCACATCTACTTATACCACGTTATACCAAGTACACATCTCAAGTACGTGATATGCCCCCGGCGTGCGCATCTGCAATCAAGGGGCGGAGAGAAGGGTGTTAAGGGCAGGCCAATCCGGCGAGGGATCAACACGATGTGGCCCATCGCAACGGCCTGTGCTTCTGCAATCAATTGTGGGAGCAGTCATGACGATGATGGCGCACCCGTGGCTGCCTGCTGTCGGTCCGGCGCGTTTTTTTACACGCATGCGCCTGATGCGTGCTCCTGCGGCCTGCCAGCAGTGCTCCTCTACACATCCGGGGTCGCCGCGTGACTCGAGCTCACTCCCAGCTGTGCAACCTAAAAAAAATCTAGAAGCTCGCAGTGTCAGTACGTGGATGTGTTGGGCTATAGTTGCCTGCCTGTATAACACCATGTGGGAAGCCTACCAGTCATGCAAGGCCACATGCTCCTCATGCCCGCCACGCATGGGCGTTTTTCACCTGTCCTGTCCCCCGTGTAGTTGTCATGATGTGTATAGGCGTTACAGGTTTTGTTAGCTGTTTAGTGCCGCTGCAGCAGGTTTCCGTAACAGTGCGGCCCAGGCGGACTCTGATCCGTACGGCGATATGGCCCTCTGTGGCGATGTCCATGTTTCAATGATGATGGCTCCACCAACTTGTGTAAGGTGCATGGGATGGGCAACGGCGGCAGTCTCGATCGTGCGGCACTGACTCTTAAGCTGCAGGCAAGCTGGAGACCTGTGTAAACTTTCGTCGTGCAACAACAGCTCAGACAGAGTAATAACTCACCTTGGCAGGTTTTGTCGAAATGGCTCTGCCGCATCTGAGTTGGCTGATCTTGTTTACCGCAGCACAGAAAAAACTGAGTCCCTGCAAGTGAAGTACTGCCACGAGTATTGCTTATTGTAATGCCAGTGGATAACAAGGGCAGCCTCTCCTATTACACAGCTGCACGGCTGTATCAATGCAATGCATTGGCTCAGCACCTCACCTGGGCCTCATCTAAATACATGTGTGCTGAGGTCGTTGACTGCGTTGTGGTAGTACTCTGATGGTCTGCACAGAAGCTGACTGGTCAACTTGCTGACAGCCATGCCAGCTTCAACAGCACTGTTCGTGTGCTCGCCAACGGAGCAAGCACGACCATGCACTCTGTTCAGAATCAGAAACAAGCTATTGCTGCCAAGTCGAGGCTGCAGCTGAGATGTTATTGAACCTGCAGCACCCGGCTGAATGCTGCTGTGGAGAAGATTCATGTGCGATTGCAACACCATGACACCTCATGACGTGCTGTGGCAGAAAACTGAGCTCACCTGAGATGAAACAGGCTGATGCTGCAACAGCCAGAACTTGTTTACCAACCAGAGTGATACAGCTTTGGGCTTACTGAAAGCTTGAGCTCTGCGTAGGCTCCGCTGCAGAGTGCCATCAGTGCCTATAAAACCCACTCATTATTATGTGAATAGCTGTGAGCCTAGGTTGCCATTGGGGCGGTCTGCTCAGAGCTGGATGCTACTCGCAGCTGCAAGTACTGATCACACTGTCGTCAAATCTCGTCTGCGAAATAAAATAGCGACGTTAGAGCTAACACTGCGTACGTATGAGATGCACAGATGCAGCAGTCGCGGCGGGCATGGTTACACGATGGACGAAGCTCACTGCTCGTCAAGTCAACAACTCGCAATACAAACAGACAGGTCGCGAAGACAGGACACATACGTGTAGATTACGGACAAATAGCGCTATGACTGACCTTATTTCTGCCGAAATCAGTGCAGTCGCGCTGGGTGTCCGTCGCTCTTGCAAGGCCTTGGTCGGCTTGAGTACTCTACGCAATCGGACGGAGGCCTGCATCGAATTGGCATTTATGGGCATGATGCCTCGAACGCACATATACATCTTCATCATTGTATAGCTGCTGCACAATACTTCTGCAGCATGGACGTCAAGCGGACTAAATGGCTTTTGCGATTGGACTGTGCAACTAAAACTTGCCATTGAATACACGCTGATCATCTCGAGAACGCTCTGCCTAGCTCTCGATTTGATACAAGAGCAGATGTGCATTGAATGGAACCGCGCGCCAAACATTGGCATTGCATGCGCTTTGCACTTGGCGCATATTAACGTGCGCGTGCACAACCTGTGTGCACCGCTGCTACCGGTGTCTACAGGCGCAACTCTCAGCTGCGCGCAAAACGAGACATATTACCGCGTATCTTTGAGCTTTCCACCAGTAGCATTCGCGCATGGACACCGTATATGCTCAATATGCTCAGTTCAGATTATGTTTCAGCGAAATTCCAGCAAGGTGGCGTGGTTCCTATCCACAGTGTACCAACTTGCAATCGTATGCCTCGTCCAAGCTGGTATCGCAAGTCACTGCCACCCCCACAGGTCAGTAAACAGCCAAAATTGGTCAGTGCGCCAAAACCTCCAACATTTGAACACGTTAAGATGCCCAAATCAAGAGTCAGATCCAGTCTCCCACGCAGGCCTGGTGAGTTGGAGAGATACCCATCCACAGTTTACCAACTTGCATGGGTATGCATCTTGTCCAAGATGGTATCGCAAGTCCCTGCCACCTCCAAATGTCACTAAAGAGCCAAATTGTGACAATGCGCCAATGCCTCAGACACAAAAACACATTAAGATGTCCGAAACAAGCATCAGAATCTAATTTATGTACAGCCCTGGTGAGTTAGAGAGATACCCATGCACAGTGTACCAATGCACCCCCAGTACCAATGCGGGTGGGTACTCGGCTCGTAGCCCCTGCAGACTCTGGTGATCTGTCTTATGTGACCGCGGTCAGATCCGCATCTGAGGGGTGGCGAGTGGCCGCCCGTGGGATCACCTCAGGTGACAAGCTGTAGCCATGTTTGGTGGCGCATCTGCGCAAACATCGGCACCGGTACATGGGAGGCTCACAGATGCGAGGCTGTGACAGCAGTGCTACATGGGAGGCTAGCACAGATCTGGTTGCCTGTGATAGATGCGGTCGCAGATGTGCAGGGGAACTAAGGCGAGAAATCAGCAGAGCAGCTGCAGATTGGCCACGTGCACCTGACACGTGCGCTCGCCACGGTGTGGTTACACAAAACATACAGGTACACATGGGACCAGAGCTGTCACTATACACATGCCACACAAAATGAACAGAATCGCAACCCTGTTGAATTATTTAACCCATGGACTGGAGCGGGCACGCAGACCGGTTAGGATGACAAGTGTAGTGGCGGAGGCAACGCTTGGTTTCGTGTGATCCCGTGCACTAGTACTCTTTAGCACATACAGACTGGAGCAGGCAGCCACGCCATCGTGACATTACACTGTGACACCAACAGCACCAGCAGCTAGCTAGCTAACACTATAGGTACTACCACAGAAGAATAGCAGAAGAATGTGACCGGTTTGTCCAACGTTGTACGCCGGCCGAGGGAGCAGCAGCCCATTTTCAGAGCCCGGTTTCATAATGCGCACCAGGCCCTAGGAGGAGGGCACACCGGGCCCTAGGACGAGGGCACCCTAGGAGGATCCTACCCTAGCTATAGGGTACCCATAGCCAAGGTGGTTAGGACTGGCTAAGGTCCTACCCACCTTAGTGAGACCACTCGTGCATGCCTGTACCTATGTATACGGCATGAGACCCTGCAGTTGTTTTGTTTCCTGATTTTGTCGTTGGCGTTGCTGAGGCCTTGATCTATCAAAGTGTAACTTACACACTGCATGAGGCTTGAACATACTGCATGAGGCCCTACAGCTGTCTAGAGCGTTGCGTTGCCTGCCTCCGAGTCCAGCGCTTGCAATTGCCAGCCTGAGAGTGTTGCGAAATAGCTCTATATCTTACTCTGTGCACCTTGAATTAATTCATAAGTGCACTAATTAGAGACACCAGCGGCCACTAGTGCATCATGGCTACAGCCACTAGCGCTATAGCGGTACCGCTAAACATTTCACAGGAAGGGCATCATGCATACCAACTGGGGTCTCCACCTGCACAGTTTGTGGGCACGCGCCCAGGCCACATGTGTACAGCTAGACCCCATGGTAGCATGGTGTACGTACTACTAATAGTATGCAGCGACCGGTACACGTGTGCACCATCATGCTGTTACGTCTCTGGTTCACCAAGTGCGGCCGCACCGCGGCATGGGATGGGCGGCTGATGGTGTGGACGGACATCTTTGCGCGCCTACCTACGTTCGGGCCCGTGCAACGTGATGTGGCGAATTCAACCGCGCGGTTGTGGTCACGATCCCAACCGGCATCAGTTGTGCGCACGGCCGTCAGCTACAGGATGTGTGAATGTAAACCGTCCTGCCGCGTGCAGTGCGACCCCGCGCGGGGCTTCAAGTCCTTGGACCATGCACATGGCCTGACTTGATCATGCATATGAAGCCACAGGCCGCCATCTGCTCGTCGAACGCAATTGCAAGCAGCTTCGACTGCCTCCGCTGCGACATCGCCACCAGATGGCCAGAGTGTGTGCTGTAGCGCCCGTATAATTTTTTTCGACACGTGTATCCTCCCAGGCTTCTAAACGTCCGGACGTCAACGGCTGTGCCCAGGTCACAATATGGCTCACAGAGCGCCATGCATATGGCCAGGCTGAATGATGACAGGTTCACAAGTGCTTAGGTTGACACACACCTTCACGCCCCTCGTGCTGCTGTGTGGTAACATGTGTCATGTAAACACGATTTGCCCACTGCTTACAGTAACCATGGCCATGTGCCTGACCAGGTGGGAACCCTGCAGGGCGGGCTCACAATCAAATGGCCACATGTCGTCATTGCAGACCAGTCGTCATCACAGACCATGTACATGTGCGGGTACATGCATTTCTTCATGAATCCCGCTGTGTTTCCCATGCAAAGCTCCAGTGCTAGAAGTCTGTAATTATAAAGCGTTATATAATTATATAATTATATAAAGCTTCGCTCAACAGTGACTGGCATGCACCTGCATGGAGTTGCCGTGGCTTGAGGCTCACGCGGGAGTCTGTTACACCTCTGTATCCTTAACGGAACTCGGGTTCGTGGCGACAGATGTATCCAGCAGCCCATCACGGGCCAAGCTATAGCCAGCTGTACTGCATGCGCAGCCACAGTTCGATCAGCGTGGCTGCCATGCATGGCCGGCGCAGACTTACACACTACACGCAAACAACTTGTGGCAGCTTACCTACAGCATAGATAGCATGAAGCGCTTTGGGCGTGTGAGAGATCTGCGTGCGATGCGCAAGCGCTTTGCGTGCGATGCGCAAACGCTAGCTACGCCGGTACCGATCGGTGCATGCATGTCGTCTCTGTACATACGTACATGCATGCTAGTGTTCATGTACATGCATGCCAAAGCTCGCTGGATTGAGAATTCCTTGCGGGAGTTCAGTGCGGCGACAGTGAAAGGAAACGGGTTTGTGATCAGAAATACCATGTCCAGAGTAGCACGGCTCACGGGTGCGCAGTTCGTGCCAGGTGATACCCTGCCAGGCTTGCATGCTGGGTAGCATGCATATGCGTGTCTAGAATTGATTCTAGATACCTAGTTGTACATTCGCTTGGTGCACTGGATCGGAGCCCCTCGATGTAAGAGTGGATGCCAGTGTTCAGATGGTGGAGAATGAATAAAAATATTCTGGGGCGACTTCTGGGGCGACTTCAGGTAAGGCCCGTTCCAACGGGACAGCAGACCGCGGCCCTTTGACCTAAAGGATACGAGCGCTAGCTGCAAGCATAGCGGCGCTGGAAAACAAAGCACAAACTGTCACACCATCACGACATATCGGATGAACCATGCCAATCGCCATGGTCTTATGCATGGACGGGTTGGGAGGTTTGATCAGCCACGAGACCGTCATATGCATGCAAGATTGATTGAGCCCGGGAACAATCCACGGAACAGAAACAGTATTGTAGCTGCGCGCTCGCTCAGGTGGAACGGAAAAATATCGGAGACAAACCGAGCGCGTTGTTCTTGTCAGGGGAGCTGTGGATCAGCCCACAATCCGGAGCTGTCATTAGTATACACGGCGGCCAGCCATGGCCGCATTTATGTGTGTATCACGTCACTCCACCTGGGCTGTCACTGGCGCTGCAGTACTAGTGGTTCTCAGTAGGAGATTCTTGGGTGACGAAGTACGTGACATGGCCTATGCAGCGTTTAGTTCCGCATAATCAGCAGAGCAAGGTCTAATTTTGAATGCGTGCCCCAACATGCTAGGGCACGTCGGCCATGCGAACGGGTTGCATGTATTTAAATTCGATTACACGAGGCTTCGCGAGGCCGTTGGTAACCGCTTGCATACGAGCTGACTGAGCTCAGCTAAGCCAGTACAATTGGATGCAAGCTTACAAGATTTCATGATGAGCCGGCGCCGCTTGTGAATATGCCAGGCGGACGGAATTCCTCACAGAGATGCAGACTAGCAAATTAGGTTGGAGAAAGGACGATTTGGTAGCTCTGCAGGTGCATGCATCACAAACCCGGACACACGTTATGTGCTAGCTACATGTGACTGCAATCGAACGCCAGAAGGGCCGTTGACTTTGCATGAGGCAACATGGCATCATGGAATTGCAGTCGCCTGTGGCATACGCGCTGCACACTACAGTGCGTATGCGGAAGGCCTGGTCAGCAGACTTGACGCTCCATCAACAGTCAATGCTGTACATCGACGAAGGCCGAGACCTAGGCTGAGTTGTTCCCTGTCAAATGGAATTTCATCATCTAATGTCGAGCAGCTAGCACTCGATCTCAGCGTTGCGCGCCTGAGGGACAGCTGCGGCAAGAATCATGAAGCAGCTATGATGACAACAGGCCGGAATAAGGTTTTCATTGAATAGTAGACAGCTAATAAGTGACTGTGTGTCAACCAGCCATGATGGCATGGGGCGGGTGTCTACGTGTTGCAATTGCACTCGCTTGTTTCACAACGACTCGCGCCCAAGTTGATCTGAGCACCGGCGTGGACTGCGTCACGGTGGAGACTCCTGAAGATGTTCAAGAACTAATGCGGCTTGGAGGCAATGCCGCGAGTGTCTGTGTCCCTCCAGCCGATAACAAGTGCGTCCCTGATCGTACCATCGGCATCTCTGCTTGAACAGGCGCCCCCGAGATGTTTCTTGATACAGATTGGACATACCTTGTAGTAGAGATACTGTATCCACGTTGCTGTGTGCTATCAGTTTCGGGCTGGGCGAGTGTTCGCTCAGGAGGTACACTAATTTTCGGTGCGCGGCGTTACCCAGGCTACGCATTGTGTGTATCTGCCGTGCGGAGCCCGGAACACCCTGACCGTGCGCAGAAACCGCCCCAGAAGCACGTTGGGGAAATGTCTGAATCATCAGCATGCGTCGCTTCTCTGTGGTGGCATGGGCAGGCCGTGACACTGCGATGTTCACATCTGCTATGATGTGCGGATGGCAAATCGCGGGCGTAGAGATCGCTTGTGAAGTTTGAAATAGAGGCGGTGTCAACAGTGTCAACAGCTTCACCATGTATAAGGGATGTCGATCTCACGTCATCTGCGCCACAACGGCACAGCATTGCTGCTGTTCCGGTCAGGCCACTGTGTATGCAAAGGATGATGTCCAAATCCCTGCACTGGCGAACATGGCACAGGAAAGAGTGCACATCTCTCTACAAACGAGCTGCGATAGTCTAATGTTTCATGCCATGCCGTGCAGAGAATCCCTGTCGTTCAAGACAGCTGACCCACTGGTCATCCCTGCCACGTTCAACCTGACGATAGCTTGCCTCACTCCGGGAACCATTGTAAATTTACACAGCGACAATGGAAGGGTGTATGTCCCGGTGAACTCATGGCTCATATTTGATGGTTGCGAGGTCTACACAATCGAAGACCTGGCAGGTGGTTCAGTCAAAGTAGCACCGCCGGCCTTAGGCTCGGATTACCTGGGTACCTCGCAGGGCAATGTCCTCTTGATCGACTCTCGCTTATTATTTCCTCAGCAGGTGTGCCTCCATTCATCCGAAGGTGCCCCGTTTGATTAGTTTCCGCAGCCGGTGACCCGTGGTCGAGTGTTGTGATGCCAGCAATTATCTGCAGAAACGCATTGTAGGCGCAATCATAGGAGGAGGCCAAAGTGAATATCGCCAAGCGCTGGCCTGACGTCTTGGCCACGAGTTCAGCTGCAAATCGCTCTTGCAAGATGTGTGAGTCACCAGCATGCATCATCTTTTGGCCTTTTGTGCACACCTTGTTGCCTGGCCCTCCCTGCAGCGTGATATAATCGCATGCCACTGAATCGATCCACCACTGCCACGCACAAGACCAGAGTCCGCATCATATGTATTTGTTGCCTTTGCATGCGCACTGACTGCCCACAGCTCTGGGGACTGTGGCCGCTATCTCTGAGTAACATGAGACACACAGATACATGGGCCTACGAGTATTCTTCGAGGACGACTCGCTGTGCTGATTTGTGCCTAGCTGCCTTCTGGCGTGCTTTGAACCGATGGGCAGTGAAGTGTCTGTATGCATGTATGATCAGTGTGGTGAGCTTGCCCGATGCAGCATCACAGCGCTGCATCCATTCCCCAGCCTTTCAGGCGATCCATGCATGATTGACACGTGGAACTGATGCCTGCCCGATGGCAACACGCCTGTTTTGGACCGTGTTCTCAACTGTTGTGATCAATCGTGTGTTCCACCAGTTCGTGTGTTCACCGGCTATGGCGAAGCTGCATGCATGCCCCAATGTCGCATACATGAGCTGTGGATCCAATTGTGCCAGTGCGGGAGCTGTAGAGCGCCCCAGGCTACGCATCTTCCTGGAGACCTCGACATTCGCGACCCGATGCTGTGCCCTGCTGTTCTCTCGCATCCCCTGTCGAGCGTGTCATCGAATTATAGTGTCAGGTCACATGTAGTGGCACGGATGAACAGCAGGCATCAACAACTATCAGGTATCAGCAAGTATTACGCATCAGCAAGGAGGTATAGGGCAGGTACCTATTTGAATACTTGTGATGCCCGCCACGGGCTGCAAGGACAATGTCTCATGCAGGTCTTTTGTTGGATTTAGCACACACGCTCCCGTTACAAGTCTGTATACTTCGCCGCGACCGACTCTCCCCGTTCAGCATCTAACGTGCGTTTGCGATTCGTCCGTGTTCTGAGGTGAACAGTTTCGGGGGTTTGCGTTCAGTGTATGATCACCCACAGACGCTCGATCCTCTGTCAACCTTGGTCAAGGGAATGCTCTGTATGTTGAGACAAAACATGGCCTGGAAAATGAATGCCTGGTTCCAGCATGGATGCCTGGAAAAAGAATGAATGCACAGTTGCACTACATTGCACGTCTGGAGACCCCAACAATCGCCACCAATGGCCGATGCCACATGCAATGTGTGCAACATTCCGTGCATTTGACGACCATGCAGTGTTTGTCTGAACATGTCCATGCACTCAGTGCGGGAGCCCATGCAGTTCTTCGAGTTCTACGGGGGCCTGGGCGGCAATGAAAAGTTTGCGGAGCTCACCGTTGCGCTGCACCCAGACGCGTACTTTGAGTCCAGCGACGTCGTGGCCATGAGGGGCTTCACCTCCGCCGCTGTCGCCTTCCGCGCCGCGCGCTGGCAGATTCAGCCCCCCGGTGTCTCCGCTTTGGTCTACTCCTTCGACAACTCCACGCTGTGGTTCAGCGGCGAGTCCTTCGACGCCGCGCTGCCCGACGTGCTGCGTGCTGAGGCCGAGCGCGACAGCGGCGCTCTGATCTATGCGTACGGCTCTGCCGCAAACCCAAATGGCTCCTTTCCGGAGTCGTCGTGGCGCGGAGACCTGTCGAATGTCACGATCCAGATGCCGACAAACCCTGACGGACTGCCGGACGCGTCAGCGCGCGACGCCGGGTTCCTGCCGGGTGGTGGCGGGACAGGGGTGCCGCAGGGCGTCCCGGGAGGGGGGCCGGGAGGGCTGCCGGGACCAGGGGGCTTGCCGGCCGTGATGCCCGCGGGAGTGCCGGCAGGGGCGCAGCCGGGGGCAGCACAGGGCACGGGGCCCAGCGCGACCGCAACTGCAGGTGGCGAGGAAGGTGGCACGGATGATAGTGACGGCGGCGATGGTGTGAACCTCGCGGTGTTGATCGCTGCAGTTCTCGCTGGTGTGCTCGCCTCCGTCATTGCCGCGGCAGTCATTGCGTTCCTGACGTCACGCAAGCGCCGCCGCCGCCGTGCGGCGGAGGCCGCGGCGCACAAGGCTGGGAGCCGGGCTGACGGGGCGAGCGGCGCGCCGACCCCGTCCCCCCGCGGCGCCAGCCAGATGTCCGGTAAGCCTGATGCGCAGTCCGGCATGACAGCGGAGCCGGGCAACATACATGTGCCGTTCCTGTCAACACAGCGCGGCACAAAGTCGGTGAGCACGGACGGCGATGACGTGGACCAGCACCCGGAAGGCAGAGGCAGCGGGCGGCACAGGCCGCCGGCAATGTCCAATTCGTACCGCAGCCCGGCGGCGGCCGCTTCGTCGGGTTCAGAGAGCCCTATTACGACAGGGGTGCGGGGGGACTCGGGTGGTGCGCGCAGCTCAGAGATGACGAGCGGCGTGGGCACGGTGCGTGAGCGCATCGCAGCAGCGGTGCAGGAGATGCAGGGCGCGCTGCAGGCGGAGCTGCATGAAGATCAGCTCAAGCTCCACGGGATGGTTGGCAGGGGGGGCTTCGGCACCGTCTACCATGGTGCGGCCGGCTCCTGCTGTGCATCCCTTCGTAGCGGGCACCCCAGCATACCCTGCCTGCGCAATTCGCTCTCATTATATTGACCCTGTACTTGGGTTGTAGCGTTGATTGCGCAGTCCGCCACCAATGCTTTTAGATTGTATTGGTAAACGGTGCAGGCCGTGCATGGCGTTTCGGTCATGCGGAGGAATCATCTGTATGACCACACGCATGCGATCCTGGTGCATGTTCCGCGCGGGCTGCTGCGCCCTGTGCTGGCTGCTGTGCTCTGTGCTACCTTGAGCTACAGCAGGCATCAGGGGCCAGGCCATGCTTGCAGAGTCCGAGTCCATACACGCTGCGACTCGCCTGCTGCGGGCTGCGACTGCTGCGTGCTGTGAGTGCTGCGCGCTCTGACTGCTGTGCGCTCTGACTGCTGCGTTCTGTGCAGGGCAGTGGCGGGGGCTGGAGGTTGCCATCAAGACGGTCATCTTCTCCAGCAGCGGCGGCGACCAGGAGACGCAGCTCGTCGCGTCCGAGGCCGCGATCGCGAGCTACCTCTCCCACCGCAACGTCGTCGCCACCTACAACCACGACGTGCTGGACGTCGCCAAGGCCGTCGGCCCGGAGCTCGGCGTTTACAAGTTCTACCTCATCCAGGCGCGCTGCGTGTGCTGTGCGTGCATGTTGCATTTGACGTGTTGCATGCTCTGCCTGCTGTGCAGCGCGCTTTGCATGCTGTGATGCATGCTTTGCATGCTTCGTCTGCTGCGCTGCATGTGTTGCCTGCTGTGAGCGTTGCTGTGACGGGGGGTTCGTGCAGGAGTTTTGCAACGGCGGCAGCCTGAGGAGCATGCTACAGAAGGGGGGTTTTAATCAGGGGGGCATGCGGGACCGCTGGGAGAGCGTGCAGGGTGTGCTGCGTGGCCTGGCCGATGGCATGGCGTATACCCACGCCAAGCGCGTGTGCCACGGCGACCTCAACCCCTCCAACGTGCTCCTCAAGGTGTGCTCGCTCTCAAGGGGTTAGCATCAGGCCGACCCTCCGTGTAGCTCATGCCCAACACATCGTGTGCACTTCAGAACATTCACAGCACGATGCGAGCTCAACATCAACATGCATCTTGACCAGGATCCGTTGCACATGCTTGTGGCATTTAGTCCGCCGCGCAGCCATTTGGGCGTCAAATCCCGTACTGATTCACCACCGACCACGCCAGACGAAAAAAGCGTCACTGACACGCATCAAAGCACCACCAACCGCGTCGCGATCGCATACCCATCAATGGATGAGATGCAATTGCTGAGCGCATTTGCTGGCTGTGAGCTGTATCCGCTCCTCTGCACCGTGTCCAAATGTTAAACTCCCGCTTACCCGAAGGGTAGGCTTCAAGGTTTGCATAGCCCTCACGAGGCCCTCGAGGCGCACATGGACATAGCATGCATGTGCACATGCGATGTGTTGCCTGTGCGCGTGCTCGGGCGACGCTGGTGTGTCTCTACGGCAGATCTACCGCACATGGTCCAAAGCCCAAGTGCTGACGATGCGTGCTGACGATGCAGTTTGATCCGGGGCGGTACAGGAGTGCAAGGAGGGCTGTGGAGGCGGGTGATTTTGAGGTCAAGGTGACGGACTTTGGGCTCGCGATGCGGCTTGCGCAGGACCACACGCATGCAAGCAACATCCGGCAGGGCACGCCGTTCTACATTGCGCCAGAGGTCACGCAGCAGCGGCGGCTGCACCAGGCGAGCGACGTGTATGCGTTTGGCGTCATGATGTGGGAGCTCATGATGGGTTGCACTGTCTATGTCAAACGGTGCGGCCCGGCACTCTTGTCACAGCGTCATCTTGCCACATATGCCGTGCATGCTGTGTGGGCCACGTCTCCAGGAGGCGCTGCCTAGTTGATACGCAGCGCGAAGGCCGTCTGCCCGACATCAGCCACAAACTGCCCCCCCTCCCCCCTTCCATGAGAATCCACGGCCCGTGTCTAATGCATTGCCATGCTTGCTTGCTTGCCTCTGCGTTCTGCCACTTTGGTGAGCACATCTCTCCACCATTTCTCACTCCACGGGAATCCACGGCCCAACGCTGCGTGCTGTGCTGTGCAGACAGGCCGGCAAGGACGAGAACGCCTCAGAGCCGTACCACACAGCACGCTCCACCACGCCGCCGAGCGACCCGGAGCAGGAGGGCAGTCCCGACAGCGGCTCGGGGGGCCGTGGCTCAGGCGGCGGCGGGCTCCTGGAGTATGTGGCGCACCCCACCTTCCCGGACCTCCCGGCGACGGCACCTCTGACGTATACGCTGACGATGCATGCGTGCCTCAGCATCACCCCGGCCGAGCGCCCCTCCTTTGAGCAGGTCCAGCACTCCCACCCTGCTGCCCTGTTAGGGGCAAGCCCGCCACGCATCTACCGACATAGTTGTACTGCCCAGCGTCAATCATGTCACGCCGCAGTTCGTCCGGTGGAGCTTCCCAGCACGGCCACGCAGGCTTGGTCGAGCAGTTGCCGGCGCGCCGCCGGTGTCACGTAGACTGTTCCTGCCTCCAGCTCAGTTTGGTTCAAACACTGCGGCATACCCGGTGAATCCCCTGAATTGTCGCTCGCTGCGCTCGCGTGCCTAGCGACCTGCCGTTCGTCGTCACGCGCCCGGCCACAAGCCTCGCCTCCAGCGTCGCTGGCGGCATCATGCCCACAATCCCAAGTCGCCGGACATGACAACTATGCCGGTGTTCCGTAGGGTGTCGCCCTAGAATTATCCTGGGCACCACAGCACCATTCATGTCTACATGATGACATTGCTGTATCCATCAAAACATTGACACCATGTTGGCATGCATGTGGGCGTGCACAATCGTGACGTGTTCGTCCGAGGTGCGTTCGCACCTGTGCGTGTCTGTATGTGCCCATCGATTTACTCTGCCACAGTTCGGAGGTTCTCCCGTGCTGCCCTTGCGCCTGCCACCCGGTCCTCGCGCTGCCGTTTCTGCCCGCCTCCATGCCCTGCGTTGGCATATACGAGCGGACGAGAAATCCCCATGTATGTGTGACTGTTTGAATATTTCTCCATCTCTGCGGTTACGTCCTGCTGCGTCCCCGGAATATGTAGGCATCCTTTAGCAGACCTGCGAAGCATCGCATCCAGCTGCATCTTACGTGGCGATATGTGCACATGCATGCCAGCAAGGACACCGACGCTGTGATGCCAACGGCGTGTGAGTTTGCACAACAGATGCACAGCATGCGCGCACCAGTTGCGCAGTATGTGCTGCTCGTGGTCCCCAGCACGCAGCATGCTGCCCAGCGCATGTGGCAGGCGCCGTCTCTCTCTGCGCCTGTGCACGACTCATGCTTGGCACGTCTCCCCCGCGCTGACATGCATCGACACGCATTGCCAGATGGCACATGATGATGCACCTGCAGCGCCGTATGGCGATGCTATCGGGACGCTGTGCATGCTGCGCGACATGGGGTCGCGACATGGAGTCCCAGCATGCGTGTGCTACACATCAGGAGCCTGGGCCCGCGCGTGCAGAGGCCGCAAGCGTCCACAGCTAATCCCACAGCACAGCACAGCACGCACTGTGCAGGTTGCCACGCTGTTTGAGGACCTGGACGAAGAGATCAGCACCGGGTCGTACATCAACTCCCTCGGGCAGGCGCAGCCCTCTGATAGCCTGCGCGCCCCTGTCACCAACACTGCCCCTGTTCCAACGCGCTCCGTTGGCGGAATCTCCTCCTCCTCGGCCGCGCTGACCTCGCCTCCAAACGCGGTGGCGTTGTCTCAAACCCTGTCATCCGACACGCTGCCGCCGCCCGCCTTGAGGGCCCCCCCGCGGCAGACGAAGCTCCCCGGCGGGGCGCAGCCGCTGCAGACACATTCGTCGTCATCATCAGGGTCCGCGTCAGGGTCTGGCAGCCACAAGAGCACCCCGCTGCCTGGGGCGCATGTGGGGCTACGGATGCGGTCGCAGCCGCTCGCGCGGTCGCACCGCGCCGCGGTGCGCGCCGTGCTGTCCATGCCGTGCGACACGATCCCAGAGGACCAACGTGCCGACTTTGAGCCGCTACCGCCGTTCAAGTCGTCGAACGAGCCGCGTTCACAGGGCCCCCCCGAGGCCGCGCCGGCATCCAAGGCAGACCAGAGCAAAGCGGCCGCGCCGCGCAGCGCGGTGTCTGTGTATGATGACATTCAGAAGCGCCGGGTGGCAAAGGTGGAGGGTGCGGCCGCCGTTGGGGAAGGCCGGCAGGGTTCCGGCGATAGTGCCCAGCTGCCGGCGGACCTCCTGCATGAGGCTGGGCTCAGGCTGCGGGCGGCAGGTGACGTGTATATGAACATGCATGGGCGCCCTGCGGGTGGGCATGGGTTCACCGGTGCTGACTCAGCAGAGGATTGCCGAGTCGCAAGCGGGCTGGCAACGGGGGGCGAGCGCCAGAGCTGGGGGGCAGGAATGCGGAACAGCGACGACGGGAGGATTCTAGCCAATGATAGCAGCGCTGGCTGACTTTGTGAGGCTGACTATCATTGAGGCTAGGGCGCATCTGGCTCTGTGAGACTGGAGGCGCTCGGGTGCCAACCTGGCCGATTGCAAATTGCTTTGATTTTGACAGATTCTATGGTCTTGTTCTGGATGCATGAATGAAGGTCATGCGTGGTTGTGGTGAGCGCATGATGTATATGGCGGCTGTGGGATGGTGCCGCTCATGTCGCATGGCATGCATGAGTGCACTGCGGTATGTGGGGTGGCGGGATTTGTGGGCAGCGAGGGTCCCCACTTGATAGCGAAGTGAGGAGGAGATTGTGGGCTCCATAAATGGATGGGTGGATGGATGGTATCCGAGAACCGGGTTTCCCGTTTTAGCTGAGCTGAGACCGATACTCAGTAGCCGTTTTTCTGTGGAGAAACGGCAGCGGTGCAATGTGCTTCAGGTTTCACCCAGTATGTGCACACCCGGTTGTGCTGAGACGAGCCGCCGTTTTGCTGTGCACTGTTGCATGTAGAGGCCTGTCAGTGTCAGAGGTCCCGGCACTCACACCTGCTGGTTTGCCTGCAGCAAGGTTTCGTGCCCAGGCCTCTGCTTATTCCACACATTTTCTGAGTGTCCCCTTGGGCTGTGCATCTTGTTGCACTGTACGTGTGGTAGAGTTACCCTGTGATGCAATTTCGATGTGCCGGTTTGTGATGTAATTTTTGCAGATGCTTTGCCCATGCGGCGTTTCGCAAATCGTTCCGGGCCACCCTTACACCACTTGTGCGTCATGTGTAGCCTGTGGTTGACTGAGTGGGTTCAAATCAGACGGTTTCCGCGGTTGATAATGATCAGCAACGAGCGATATTGGCGAGTCTGCCGAGCTACCAATCGTCTGCGATGCTGCGGAGGCATGCGCAGCTGGGAATGGCGTGCCATTGTCAGCGTGTTTGCGCACTGCTGCGCACCATTACTATTGAATCGGATCTAGTCTGCCTTCACGAGCATATCACGAGCATCTGTAACGTATCTCACAGTCTGCCTTCACGAGCATATCGAGGGGCAATCGTGAGAGATTGTATGGCAGATTGCAGTGTCAAGCGACAAGCTCACGCTGCGCACCCTGCCACACACGCAGTCTGCTCGACGCGCTACATGGAGCTCCGAGTGCAGCGCACATGCATGAGGCTGTGCGCTCAGCGCATGTTGCCACAAATGGCATCGCCGCGGGGGCCTACTAGTAGATGTGCCTACCAACGGTCGCAGCAATGCCCCGCATGCCGCAGAGCGAGTCACGGGGGCCCCTTGCTGCCGCAGCAATAACGTGGTGAGTCAAATGTGCACACCACGAGCTACAGTTGGGATGGGAACTTGCCAGCATCGGTTCGACACGGCGGAGCAGACCCCGGTAGCCATCATGGTGCAAGGCCGCAGCGACGGTCAGATTGATGTTGAGGCGACATACTGTTGGCACGAATGTCCCGAGATTACTTGATGAGTCCAAAAAATTGAGGCAGGTGGTGTCAATCTGTCCTGGCACAGCGAGTGGCCTCGCACGCGTACGCGCATGGCCCGGAACAACAGTTTCTCTCGGCTAGTTCACGGTCTCGGTGAACGCGAACAGCGAGCAACTATGAACACTTTGCCGCTCAACTGCCATGCCAGATGCCCATCTTCACGAGCAGTCGCACAGCAATGTCATGGCATGAGAGAATGCTGACACCGGCTTGTGTGGCAGCGGAACATAACCCACGGACGCCGCGCACATGTTGCACCATCGCCGACACAACTCGCCAATTCACTCAGTGCAAACCAATTGCCTTGCCCCTCTCTCTGTCTCCTTGCTGACAATCAATTGTTCGTGCGCCTGCGCGCAGCTGCGCTCGGCCGATCATACATGAATGCTTCTGGCGTCCAAGCACACTAGAGCACTCGCACGATGTAGCTGATGGCAATTTGGAGATGGCTGGGAGCTACGCCAGCGCGGGGTTAGCGGAAAACCTCGTCAAAAGTCCAGAGAGTTCGTGCCTGGATTGGCCGGCACTTGCTACCAATGACCGCCTACTAGCCGGAGCCGGATTCGTACAGCCTAGAGAGTAGATTTTTGCGCCTCCGTGCCGTGAGTATATATTACGGACCAAAGATGCGGGCGTCGAGCGTTTGGAAGGCCACGCTGCAAGTCGCATGTGCTATCGCATGTCTGCAGCCTTTGCCAGCGAGATCCGATAGCGGCTGCACTGACATCAGCACACCTACACAAGTTCTGACGATCTTGGGGAGCTGGCCAAGCCAAGCGCGCGTCTGTGTCGGACTCGAGGGCCAAGGGGGCGGGTACGTATCCAATGATGCAGCTCAGCTGTGCGGTCGCATGGCACTGTGGGCACGCGCCAACATGTCCACAACAGGATAGCCATCGCGGCACGTATCTTGTTGGCATCTCTTGCCCAGTCCATCTCTATTCGCGTACTTCAGTGGTCGAAGCTGTTGCAACAGCTGGAATCGCGGATCAACACAAGTTTGGTGTCACAGATAGGACCATGCGGCGGTCGAACTGTCCAGCAATGATATTTCGGTACCACAAATCACAGTCGCGTGGTGAATGGCGTCAGAAATCATGCATCCGAGTGTCAAGCTGCATCCGAGATGCGACGGTCAACGCAGCGCTGTCGTCGCAGAGGCGACAGGTCAACCTTGACGGGATTACACCATCACGCGCCCGTTACCGTTGACCAATGGTCATCTGGCACGCTTTCGCATGCCGTGTTCGGCACTTTCCGGGGGGGGGGGTCGCAGCTGCTGCTTGACGTGGAAGTCTCTGATGGCATGCTGCAGAGGCAATGACCAGTCTTGACCATGCATGCAGGCCACACATCTCTTTCGCTGACAGCCCGCCGCTCGCGCTGCTCGCCGGCTCGGTACTCGACGTGACCTGCCTGCACCCTGACGCGCACCTTGATCTTCACAGCGCGGCCGGTGCGCTGGACGTGCGGGCCGGCGCCACGCTGCGCGTCCGCGGCTGCCGCATCTCCACTCTGCCTTCGCTCGCAGCCGCCGCTCTGCCACTGCTGCCTCTGGAGCTCAGCCCTACACTGTTTGGGCGGTCGAGGGGCCATATCGAGCTGGAAGACTGCCGTCTGCTGGTACCGCTGCAGGTGCGCACAGCGACACGGTGTGCCGTGTATTGTGCTATGTATTATAAACCCACTGGGGGCGGTCCTGGCTTGCCATTTTCTCTGCATACGCCTTGTGAGCATTCGCAAAACAAAACACGCGGCATGCAAGGCGCGCATCAATGGGTTCCTGCTGGGTCTTATGTTCGACTGCTGGCGTGCTTTGGCCCAGCATGCAGTCCACACAGCCAGCTGTTATCGGTGATGTCCTGTACACCACAACAGCCTGCCATGCTTGGCCATGGCCGCACAAGCCGGATCTTGACACATGCGGCACGCTGCACTCGCCCCCAGCCGTTCATGCATTGGAGTCTTGCACGATGCCGGCATCGCTTCAACGTACCCTGTGCTGTGCGCAAATCAACTCATCGGAGCCTGGAAACACTGCCATTCAACTCCCACCGCCAAAACCCCTCAAAGCTGCAACAATCGTCGCCCGCCGCCACGCCCCTGTGCCTCAACCCGGCCGTGCTGTCTAACAATCATAATATGCATGTCATGCATGCTGTCGCATGGTCGCGGTGGCACCGGGGTCATCCGGCTTGGGGCGGGAGCGTCCAGGTCCGGCGCCGGTGCCCGGTGCCCGGTGCGCCAGTACAGCTGCGCCAGTACAGCTGCGCCAGTACAGCTGCGCCAGTACAGCTGCGCCAGTACAGCTGCGCCAGTACAGCTGCGCCAGTACGTACCTGACCCATCATGAACGAGACGAAAAGACTTCACTCCAAATCGACGCTAATGTGGGTCCCTGTGCTGCAGTTCGTCAAGTCGTTTGTCAGCATCAACGGCAGCACCTCCGTGCTGGAAGCTGAAGCGGCTGCCGACCCCAGCACGCTCCTGCAAAGCACGCCAGTGTTTGTCGACCCGAGCCTGCAGTCGGCCGCAATCGCAGTCCGTGCAGCCAACTTCACACTCGCCCCTAGCAGACCTCGCACCTCCACCCCCTCCCTCGACCTCACCAACACGTCCCTCTGGTTCAGCCTGGACTCGTTTGCAGCTGCACTGCCGCTGCTGGCGGTGGCGGAGGGCGCGCTGGCGGCAGACCAAGATTCTGAGTGGGTCTACGGCGCGGGCACAAACCCTGGCAGGCCGTACCCTGAGTCGTCCCGGCGAGGGCGGCTGGACGGCGTGCGGCTGCCGCCACCACCGTCGGGCGACGTTGCGCTCGGCGCTGCGGAATACGAAGAGGCACCCCCGGACAGCATTGAGTTTTTGGCCGAGGGCGGCACGACTGGGGTGCAGGGGCTTGAAGTGGTAGATGTGCGGCAGCTCGAGCAAGAGACTGAAGCGGCCACCGTGGCGATGGGGCCGGTGGGAGGGGGGGAGTCTTCCGAGGGGGGGGGGTGGTGATGGGGGTCGTGATTGGCATTTGTGCGACGCTGGGGATCGCGGTCGTAGCGATAGCTGTGATGGTTGCCCGCCGTCGGGCCAGAGCGGAGCGCATGCGGAAGGAGCGGAGTGATGTGGAAGAGCACCAGGCGCTGGTTTTTGCGGCGGCGTCAGCACAGCGCATCCGGGCGGCAGAGTCTACGAGCCGGCGTCTGGAGGGGGCCAGCGCTGTGCTCAGCAGTGCTATGCTGACGGCGAGCGATCACGGTCCGGCACCAATATCAGCACCCGCATCGTTCGAGGGGGGCCTGACGCCACGGGACGTGCCTGCGCTCCCGCCCAAGCCCGGATTCTATCCGGCCGTGCCGGCATGCATGCGGACTCACGGCGGCGGCGGCGCGGGCGGTATCCGGCTACTCCAGGCTCCAGCATCGTTGCCGGCTGCGCCAGCCAGCCCCGACGGCGTTCGCACTGTGATGGGGTGGACGCCGCGCAGCATGGGTGCATGCTCAGGGGCAGCTGGGAGCGTTCCGGAAGCTTCCATTGCCCAGATTTCGCCTCCAAGCAGCATCCCCGGCAGCATGCTGGAGAAAGTGCAAAGCATGGGCGACAGCACAGCACGCGGCGCATACAGTGTGGGGGACAGCACAGCACGCGGCGCATACAGCGTGGGGGACAGCACAGCACGCGGCGCATACAGCGTGGGGGACAGCACAGCACCCGGCGCGTACAGCGTCGGTGACAAAACAGCACGGGTTCCGTATGTCACCGGCGACAGCACAGCACGGGGTGATAGCACAGCACGGGGCGACAGCACAGCACGGGGAGCGTACAGCATGGGTGACAGCACAGCGCGCGGCGCGTGCAGCGTCGATGACAGCACAGCACGCGGCTGGCACCCCGATCTACCCGCAGCCGCCGGGGGCATCAGGGGCGATCTCGATGGCCGCATCGAGGAGTATGTGGGTGACCTTCCGGCTCCCGCACAGCACGGGGCCGGGCTGATGAGCACACCGCGTGTGCACGTGGGGGACGATGAGAGTGAGGGCAGCATGCGGGGTGGCGGGGTAGCTGGGGGGCGGCTGGCCGGGGGGCCCGCGAGCAGGGCGACTGTGCGGGGGCGCGTGGCAGCAGCGGTGCAGGAGATGCAGGGCGCGCTGCAGGCGGAGCTGCAGGCGGACCAGCTCACTCTTTACAGCGTCATTGGCCGGGGCGGCTTCGGCACGGTCTACCATGGTGCGCTTTGTTCCGCGGCAAGCAGCATGTGGTGTGCGTGCTGTGCCGCCTGGCCATCGGATCCCTGCTGCCTGCTGTGACGCATCATGATTCATGATGGGCTGCCCCACGATGCTGATGTATGGCCATATATGCCCAGCACCATACCGGCAGGTGCACCGCGGTGTGCGGAGATCGGTCACCACCGAGGCCTTGCTAGGTGCACCGATCCAGCGCTTCCCTCGCATGCATGTTCGGTGAGTGACGTGACGCCGTGGCTTCACTGCACGTGTGCCGCTATCCGAGAGGATCGCTGTCCAACAGGATTGCTGTCCTGCAGGCTCGTGGCGCGGCCTGGAGGTCGCGATAAAGACCGTCATCTTCTCGAGTTCCGGTGGCGGCGGTGACCAGCAGACGGAAATCGTCGCATCTGAGGCGGCCATCGCGTCAAACCTTGTGCATCCCAACATCGTGGCCACCTATAGCCACGACATCCTCGATGTCGCGAAAGCCGTCGGACACGAGCTTGGAGTCTACAAATTCTACCTAATACAGGTGCGCCGTCGAAATTCTACCACGCGAGTTGTTATGTCACGTATGTGTACGCTACCCGTACACGGCCGTGTCCGCGCAGCTGCATACATCTGTGTGGTCAACGGCTTGCGCACAGGTAGCGCCACCAGTGCTGCCACTTGAGCATAATGCATTGGGTAAGCACGTACAATGACCTGATCGAACGGCGAAGGTTCTCTTTTGTTAGTCATTGCGTCGGGTCAGTGCCGCCAGGAGGGCTAGGCTCGCAGCAGGCAACCCAAGCCAAATTTGTCAAGTCGCCTTCCGCGAGCTGATCAATGGGCTTCGACTGAGCCCACATCCATCTGTCACAGATGATCATTTGACGAGTTGATGACCTGGTATGCTACGTGGCTTTACGCTGCTCCGGTCATATCTATAGACCTCGTCCGTGCCCGACTGCCTCGTGCGGTACCTAGGCACGAGTTGTGACGATACAAGCTGTACGCGGCAGCACAGTCTTCTGGAAGCCTTCAGAAGGTCCTCGAGGAGGCAGAGATGCTTCTCTGACCTTCCGCGCACATGCCTGTGCCGATGTTGCTGTGTTATGTGGTCACCAACACTGCTACGTGAGTATGCTCGAGAGAGCATGGCTGACGTGAGCATAGACCCTTCTAGAAAGGGGTGTTGGCGTGTGTGGGGATTAGCACATTGCAAATGGGCTAAAGGCAGGAGTCGCACACAGGCCGGAACACTATATAAGCGCTATGGTGTGCTGGCTGGACCTTAGAGGGTTTACACAGTACAGCTTGACACAACCCAGGTACAATCGGAGTACCGTCACAGTGGTATCGGTGATTGAGAGCTTACTTTCCATTACACTACAGTGTTCACAAGCTTGTCTAGGTCGTTCCCCAAGGTTAAACCATGGCTCCTCGAACCGCTAGAAAGCTTACGGCAGAGGGCAGCGCCCCAGCCAACATAGCACAGGCCAGCGCGCCTGCTGCAAACGAAAGACCCACGAACGATACAGTTCCGAGAGTTGGGCAAGCGAGTGCTCCGACCGTAGTGCAAACTACTAACGTGGGCAACACGCACACACAAAACCAAAACGCCGGCCAAAGCAGCGCTATGGCCGCGCGTGACGTCAATCATCCGGTTGACACCGAGATGACAGACGTGGACACGCGGGTTGCAAACCCAAGTGTCCCGGAATCAGGGACAGTGCATCCCACAGTCACGACCACCGAGGTCCGGGGCGTGACGCAAGGAATAAACCACCTTGCAGTCGACGGGCCTGATCGAACAGGCACCGTTGGCACGCAACAGGCGCAAAATCCGCCAGCGCCATCGCCAGCCGCGCCCGTGGTTGCCGCTGCGGCAACTTTCTCTGCGCAGGACGTCCAATTGATCGTCAATCAGGCAGTAGCTACGGCGGTCGAGGCCGCGGTGACCCAAACGCGGACCACCCTGCTATCGGCACTGGAAAGGACTACACAGGTACCTACTCCCGCCAGAATGTCTGATAAATTGGGCGTGCGTGACCTGAAATTGCCTGAGTTCAAAGGCAGTCACAACGAACGGTCGAATTTCATAGAACCTGATTTTTACCTGCCGTTGTTGACGTGGACGAAGGAAGTTCTGGTGTTGCTCGGTGCTAGCGGTTTGCCCCAGCGTCAGCAAGCGTTTAGCATCGTTAATGCATTAGCGGGAGCTGCGCGTCGATCATTCCTTAGGACGTATCCAGACCTGAATCTCGAATCCAGCACGCCAGATGACGTGATGCGCAAGCTTATCGCGCTCGTGCCTGACCACAAGGCTATGTTCACACAGAACGCTCTAGACATGTCCTTTGCGTCCAAAACTCTGCGTGATGACATTGAGACATTCGGTATGCTCGTCCAGCATGGCGAGATGCCAGCCGATGGTTCCCATTTTTGGTACAAACATCTGGTTCAGAAAATTCTGTCCGTACGCTCAGACCTGCTGACGTTGTCGCAGAACTATCTCAACACGAGCCTTGAGTACCGTCCGACAGAGTCGTTCGGTGCGCTGATCACGAGGGCAATAGAAATTGTCTGCAAACTTGATCAGGAGGGGGTCCTCGTGCAGGTACTGCGTCACGAAAAACGCACAAAAGCTTCGGATATGTCTGACACCAGTGCGCCAAAAAAGCGAAAGACAGACTCAGCCGGGTCCGAGTCGAAACGCGGGAACAAGCACGGTGACATGTCATACGCAGCGCTTGCCAAACGGTTCGACCGATGTGGCAAGTGCGCCTACCATATTGCAGACCCGCATGAGCGTTCCCGCCATGAGGCGTCATGCACAGGCGAGAAGGACAAGAACGGCAACGACATGTTCGCTGCTCGCATGGGCAAAGTGCGATCCTTGGTCAAGAAAGGCCAGGCAGATAGAGTGAACAAATTCCCTAGCCGGAACGCCTCTGAGTCAGGAGGGAAAGCCCATAAGAAAGTGTCGTTTGCCAAGTGAGGGCACGGCGCTGGGTCCCTCTCTACCCTTGTCGCTACTCTAGGCAGTGTTGGAGACATTGCTCCCCATGAGTACGACAGTGTAGACGAGTTTCTGAGCTGTGCGGTAGAGAAAAGGTGTAACGTATTGGAAGTTGATCGCCCAGATCAGGTTGCGAGAGTGTTGACACACTACCATACGTGCAAGTCGAATTCACCCATGCGTACGGCAGCGTACTTTGCTTTGCCCAAGGCGGCACTGCCAACAGCGGCGACTAAGGGCATGCATGAGATGTACACTCTACAGTCGCGCGCTGACGACGCAGTATCTGAGCACGTGGTGTTTTACGACTCGCCAGCGTTGAAACGCGGGCCACATAAGTTGCACGATCTGCCACCAGGGCTACAGCAGTTTCATACAGCACCATTATTGCATGAGAAAGACAGTGATGGTGAATCTGTGAACAACGATCTGACGTTCGTGTTCTCTGCGTCGATAGCTGGTGTGCACTGCACAGCGCTTGGGGACTCCGGCGCGAAGCACAGTTTTGTGAGCAAAAGTTTTGCACAGCGACACAAACTGACTATTCACAAGAACAGTGTACCAATCGTTATGGCCGATGGTAGACAAACTGCCACCTCTGGTTATGTGCACTGCAAGTTGAAAATCCAGGCATATCAATCAGATGTCATGCTGCATGTTGTTGAAATGGTGCCTGGGGTAGATGTGATCCTTGGAGATGATTGGTTCATCACTGAGGGTGCCTGTATTGACTACGGCAACTCGGATGCCAGAGCATACGTGCCAGCGAGCATGTGGCTTAGGCGAAAACGCCTACGCATTCTTCCCCATCAGAGTGCTGCTGTCGATGACTCGACACCGCACGCGGGTGCGCCAGACACAGCAGCGCCTGGAAAGATATCTCTGTTGTCACACGTACAAGCTGCCAGAATACTGTCGCGTCCTAGCATGGATCGGGCAACTCCATTCCTGGTCATGTGCCGCGATAAGAAGGAAGAATCCGCAGAGACATCAGAAACACGCGAACAGAAAGTGCACGCTCTGCTTGACGAATTCGCAGAAGTGTTTGATGCGCCAACTGTTGGTGAGCGGCAGGATGATACTCCTGAGGGCATTCGGTTGCAGCCCGATGCTACACCGCCCAACAGGCCAGCGTTCCGCTTATCCATGAAAGAACGTAAGGAGGTAGAAAAGCAAGTCCAAGAGTTGTTGGATGCTAGACGCATTGTGCCGTCAACCTCAGCATTTGGTGCACCAGTGCTGTTCGTTCCAAAGCCGGACGGTTCGCTGCGCATGTGTATAGACTACCGCGCACTCAATAAGTTGACACTTAAGAATAAGTACCCACTTCCTCGAATTGATGATCTGCTGGATAATTTGAGCGGTGCAAAGTACTTCACCTCCCTCGATTTGACATCGGGATACCACCAGATCGGCCTGCACCCCTCAGATTGGGAGAAAACGGCATTCAACACACATGTGGGGAAATATGAATGGCGAGTGTTACCATTCGGGCTTTGCAATGCTCCGGCGCTCTTTCAAGCGAAAATGAACAAACTGTTCTCCGGGCAGCTGAACCGGTTTGTGCGCGTCTACCTCGACGACATACTAATTTATTCGCGAACAGAAAAAGAGCATCTGCAACATTTGCGGATAGTGCTGGAAGTGCTGAAACAGAGTCAGTACAAAGCCAAACTGTCTAAGTGTGAGTTTTTCAAACCGGAATTGAAATTCCTGGGTCACATCGTGTCCACGGAGGGGATTAAGCCTGATCCAGCGAAGGTACAAGTGGTCAATGACTGGCCGCAGCCTCGTTCTGTGTATGAAGTGCGCAGCTTCCTGGGCCTGGCAAATTACTTCCGGCGATTCATTCGTAATTATGCGAAAATAGCCAGCCCTCTGACAGATCTACTCAAGGGCATTACGGCAACTGACCGGAAGGGAAAGCTGCTGCAGTGGGGCAAGCTCTCAGCAGAGGCTGCTCGCAACGTGCAAGAGGCGTTCACACATAAGTGGACCTCTGCGTGCGCACAAGCGTTTTCAGATCTGAAAGATGCTTTGATAAGTGCACCTGTACTAGCACTGCCAGACTTTTCCGAGTCGTTCACTGTTGTGTGTGATGCTTGTACAGCTGCACCGGCTGTGGGTGGCATGCTGCTCCAGAATCGGCACCCAGTCGCTTTCTATTCTAAGAAGCTGTCTGGGCGTGAAGCAAACTACTCTGCTTCCGACATTGAAATGCTTGCCGTTATCTATGCACTGCGAGAGTGGCGGTGTTACTTGGAGTTGGCAGACAGGCCATTTGTGATCGAGACGGATCATCAGCCTAATACATACGTTGATCAGTGTACCAACCCGCATACTCTGAAGCGCAGAGCGAGGTGGTTGTATGAGTCGTCAGCGTACGACTACGTATGGAAATATAGGCCAGGCGCGTCTAATGTCGCGGATCCGATATCGCGTGCACCGCAACACTTTGCAATAATGCAAGCTGGTGGTAAATGTGTGCGTACGCTTGACAGTGTAACGGCCCACCATCAGAGGAATTCTGTCGCTCTCTTCTACGCTGGTGTCCTGCGTGAGCCACGCACTGCTAAGGGGGGGAGACGGCGCAAGAAACAGAAACTCAATCGAGAAACTGTTGTGAATGTCCATCCTTCGGCACAAGCTGTCAAAGGCTATGTGGTTCACAATCTACTTGCCCGTTGCCGACAAGGTTGCGAACAGATGCAGCGATCAGACCAGAAACGCTTTGACAGACTAAAACTGGTAAAACACCAGGACGGATTGTACTGGACGAAGAATGATCGCCTGTACATCCCCGACGTTGAAACGTTGAGAACAGAGTGCATAGAATCAGTGCATTCCCACCCGCAGTATGGTCACCACGGGGTGGCTCGTACGATCAAGAAGGTGAGAGAGGTTTTCCACTGGGAGCGCGTGTCAGTAGACGTGGCGAAATTCGTAAAGACTTGCGATTCGTGCCAGCACGTCAAGGCGTCGCACCAGTTGCCACAGGGCGAATTACACCCTCTCCCTATCCCAGGTCGACGATGGGAATCAGTGTCTTTAGACCTGATAACTGACTTGCCTGTAACTGAGCGGGGTTACAATACTATCGTGGTCTTCGTTGATCGCTTGTCGAAGATGGTGCACCTGGCGCCATGCACAAAGAATGTCACTGCCACAGATCTGGTCCACCTGTTTGAAGATACAGTGTGGAAGCTGCATGGAATTCCCAGCAGCATAGTGACAGACCGGGACGTGCGCTTTGCGTCGTTTTGGGAGCTCATGTGCGAGCACTTCGGCATTGAGCACAACAAGTCCTCAGGCAAGCACCCCCAGTCTGACGGGCAAACAGAAAACGCCAATGGTGTGTTAGAGGATACACTCAGGCATTTCGTTGACAACTCGCAGAAAAACTGGGACACGCTGCTGCCAGTGGCAGAGTTCGCCATGAACAATGCACACAATTCGACCATCGACAACACGCCGTTCATGCTGAACTACGGGCAGCATCCCGACACTCCCATCTCGCAAGTTTTGCGCAAAGAGAATGCGAGAGTGAACAAGTTCGTCGGCAGGTGGTCTGAGCAACTACAAGTTGCCAAGAGGTGCATAGAGGCAGCACAGCAAAGGCAAAAGGCCTCGGCTAATCGCCGCAGGAGACCGGCAGAGTTGCTAGAGGTGGGAGACCGAGTGCTGGTCCACATCAAACACTTCAAGCTAAAGCAAGGCTTCAAGTTGAAGCTAGCGCCCCGGTACTTGGGCCCTTTTCCGATTACAGAAGTGATTGGTCAGCATAGGCTCAGCTTTCGTGTTGAGTTGCCAAGCCCGTTGCATCGCATGCACAATGTATTCCATGTCTCGTCACTGAGGAAGTACCATGGCGATGGTCCTTATCAGCCCCCAGTAATTCCAGAGGTAGAGGACTCTGAATTGTTCTTTGAGGTTGATCACATCTCTGATACTAGGGATGTGCCTAGACGGCAATACCATGTGCATTGGGTAGGCGGCGGCCAAGGCTGGCATGATGCCATGCTTCTACATGGTTGCGACCATCACATCCGGGACTTTTGGTCGAGCCGCAACCAAGAGCCACCGACAGACGCTTTCCCCTTGTCGCTAGACGAGCTGACTGACTTGCTTGAGGGCAAGCAAGAGGCTTAGGGGGGGAGCTCTGTGACGATACAAGCTGTACGCGGCAGCACAGTCTTCTGGAAGCCTTCAGAAGGTCCTCGAGGAGGCAGAGATGCTTCTCTGACCTTCCGCGCACATGCCTGTGCCGAGGTTGCTGTGTTATGTGGTCACCAACACTGCTACGTGAGCATGCTCGAGAGAGCATGGCTGACGTGAGCATAGACCCTTCTAGAAAGGGGTGTTGGCGTGTGTGGGGATTAGCACATTGCAAATGGGCTAAAGGCAGGAGTCGCACACAGGCTGGAACACTATATAAGCGCTATGGTGTGCTGGCTGGACCTTAGAGGGTTTACACAGTACAGCTTGACACAACCCAGGTACAATCGGAGTACCGTCACACGAGTCGACCATCGTGCTTGCAAGCTGGCAAACGCGTGAACAGCAGTGTGGCAGCAGCAGATGATGTGCACGTTGTATTTGCACCTGTGTCACGAATCTGTGTATGTTCTGCATGACCAGCTGAATTGGCTGATTGGTGCAGATGGCGCGTATGGTGCAGGGCAACACCTCACCAGCGAGGCACAGTACACAAAGCACTGCTTCTATATTTCACCTCGCCACACTCTCGAGGATGAGCAAAGGAATGAGCTCATCCAGCGTCAGCCTCGTGGAACTGGAAAGCTATCACTTTTGCATGAGTGTGTGACTGGTCGCTGCATAGCTGGTGACAGCTGGCAAACACACGTTGAACACACATGTGAGAAACCACGACTAGACATCCACACACACACACACACACACACACACACACACACACACACACACACACACACACACACACACACACACACACACACACACACACACACACACACACACACACACACACACACACACACACACACACACACACACACACACACACACACACACACACACACACACACACACACACACACACGATGATGTCAGCCTAGAAGCTGTGTTACACGGGAGATGAACGCAATAGCCCAGCGAGGGCAACAGCAGGAAAGCAGACGGCCAAAACCCCCCAAAAGCAGACAACAGCAACAAGCAACAACTTTCTCAGGTGAAAAGCCACAACGAACCGACACAGCTGACACCACACCCACGCATCCACACACATGCGCACTCCCGCACCCCCACCACCACCACGGCACCCATGCCACAGCCGCCTAGAAGCTGTGGGAAACATGTCTGCTGCCACCTGCCACTGTCACCTCACTCGAAGTGTCGCACTGCACTGCAGGCCTGCAATAGTTGTCTGCCCTAGCTGTGTGATGGCCCACTGCTACCATACTCAGCAGTTTCCGGCTGCTGGTGCACATGGAAAATGACCTGTTGGTGACATCTCAGGTGCATGTTGTGGTATGGGAGACCATGTCGTGGTATTGCCCAGTGCGCTGGCCACAGTTGCAGTGGGCATTGCATGCAGCCCTTTGCAGCTGTTCAGCCAGCAGTGCAGACACTTATGTGCAGCCACCAGTTCCAACACAATCACGTGCAGCCACCAATGCCATCACTTTTTCATTGTCATCCAGCAGGAGCTATGGTACCATAGGGTGGCCCATGTACTTGAGAACGTCTGACCATGAACTGTGGCTGTGGAAGCCACGGGCCAGTGGGGCCAGTGAGTGGGAACGGCCCCGGGAATGGGAATGGGAACACCTGACAACACCTGACCTTCCTAGGTAGCTGTACTAGGTAGCTGTACTAGGTAGCTGTACTAGGTAGCTGTGCTAGGTAGCTGTACTAGGTAGCTGTGCTAGGTAGCTGTACTAGGTAGCTGTATGTCAGGGTGGTTGCAACGACCTGAATCCCCAGACAGTTGCAAACGGGCGGCCCCCTTCTCCAGGGACACTTCTCCAGGGACACACTCTGGAGTGTGTTACTCAGAGATCAACAAAGGGGACGCAAGAGCGATGCAACAAGCTTGCGTTGGCTGTCCTCGAACCCAAGGGATGCTCAAGTGACGCTCCTTGCAAGGCCACCAACGGCCACCAACGGCGCCCGCATGCCGCTTGCCTCTGGCACATGCCGCATGTTCCTGGTGCACGCCGCTTGCCGCTCTCACGCGCCCCCGCGGTCCGATCGCGTCACCTCTCCGATGCATGCATGCAGGAGTTCTGTAACGGGGGGAGCCTGCGCATGCTGCTGCAGCGAGGCATATTGGAGAACATGCCGCTGCCGGAGCGGTGGAGCACAACGTGCTGCGTGCTGCGTGGCCTGGCGGAGGGCATGGCGTACACACGCTCCAAGCGCGTCTGCCACGGCGACCTCAACCCCTCCAACGTGCTGGTCAAGGTGCGCGCCTGCCGACACGCGTGTCATTGCATGCCATACCAATGAGCTGGCACACCTTGGGCTCGACCAAGGGGCACGCAGGCACGTGTGGCGTTGCGGGTGAAACCGATGCCGCTTGCACGCCTTGGCATCGACCAAGGCCTGCAGGCGTGTGCGTCCGTTTATTGAGGATCAAATCGATGCCTGTCGATGGTGTTAGTGTCCTCATGGACACGGCAAAGTGATCATACACACATGCCACGTTGCACATGATCATGACGCCACCCATCTTCAGAGAAGGTTGCCGGTGAGACATGTCGCGATTACTGCATGCATGCCGCTGTGGTTGAACTGGGTGACCCTGAAGCCGCACAGCCTGTTCCGGCTTTACCTGACAAGACGCGGGAGACAGCGGCACGCTCGGCGCGTGTTCCATTGCGACATTCTTCCTGTCGCAACCGTCACACATGCGGCAGTTACGCCTGTGTAGACAGTCACTGTCTGCTAGTAGTGTCGTTCGCATGCATACGAGCGTGAAGGAATGCTGGGGGGCTGGAAAACTCAGCTGCAGGTCCTCTACAATGAGACCGTGTGCAAGGGAAGCGCAAAGGCTCTGATGGTGTGCTGTGTGCTGCGCAGTACGACCCCGCAGCGTACCGCAGCATACGCCGGGCAGTGCATGCATGCGGCATTGCGGTGAAGATCATCGACTTTGGGCTCGCGATGCGGCTGCAGAACAACCGCACGCACGCGAGCAACATCAAGCAGGGCACGCCGTTCTACACTGCGCCGGAGGTGGCGACGACGCGGCGGCTGCACCAGGCGAGCGACGTGTACTCCTTCGGGGTGATGATGTGGGAGGTGGCTATGGGGCGCCAGGTGTACCTGAAAAGGTGACGGCCCCCATCGGCTGGCTGAGCCTCTGTCGTGGACCCCAAAATGCCCTTGCCGTGTTCTGGTGGTACCCCTATGTGCAATTCACATGCACTCAACATGCACTGCATGTATTAGTATTATTGCCCCCCGGCCCGGGCCTGGGCCCGGGCTGTAGAGCAGAACTGCCCTCGCCGCGCGTCGTCCGCGTACTTGCCTTGACCGGGAACTGCCCTGCCGCCGCGTCGTCCGTGTGCCGACTGCATCGGCGTCTCCGAAGAGATCTGCTGGCAAGATATGAATCGTCGACGTCAAAACGTATCCTGCGAGCGACTGCGTTGAACGAACACCAGTGACTGCAGTGACCAGTGTCCGTCTACCACTGCTGTGCTTATTGCTGATTGTCCATGTCAACAGGCATGTGCAAGCATTCCCCCCCCCCCTCCCGGGGGACAAAGTTTTCCCGCGGAAACCATAATTTACACGTGCGGACTCAGCTCGTGTTTGCCATGTTTTCAAACTCTTGCCTTCCCACACCTCCGGCCCTTGCCTGGTCGCTGGGACCGGCCCGTCCGGCTGCTGGGTAGAATCAACACATTAAAGTGACAATGCATGCCGCCGTGAATACCGCTCATGCATGTGTGCAGAGCTCTGGACGAGGATGGCAACGGCGAGCCCCTGAGAAGCGCACGGGGCGGCCGCACCCCTGGCCGGGACATCACACAGGAGCTGCTGGGTCAGGGTTCGGCCGGCGCAGGGCGCCCGTCCGCCGCAGCGGCGGCCAACGTGCCCAGCGCGCGCGATGACTCGCCCGACAGTGGCTCTGGTGCCCTCGCAGCTGCTGTGCAACCCAGCACGGAGCGCAGCGGGGACCGCGTGATCGCCGTCGACCGCGACGCGTACGGCCCGTGCGAGTTCATCGTGAACCCGGCCTTTCCGCACCTTCCGACGGCGCTGCCGCTGTCGTTCGCGCTGACGTTCCACGCATGCATCCGACCAGACCCTGCCACCCGGCCGACCTTTGACCAGGTGAGCTCTATTCGGTGCCGGAACTCACGTGAGTCAGCCTCACTGAGTTCCCATGCATGGCCATGTGTCCTTTTCCTGCCTAGGCAGGAATGCCAGGCATGAGGCACACGGAAGGGTGGACATCGAGTGCTGTTGCTTGATATGGGAGACACAAATTGAACCAAGGGCCGCCGATTTCTGCCTCGGTGCACTGCTTGGTGGGGATCGCGGGGCAGGATCTGTGCTACTGGTTCAGCTGTGCTGCTGTGAGCTGACGTATATGCTTGTTGTGCTCTGGCTCACAGGTGCCCACACACTTCCACGTGTGGAATGGATGAATCGAGCCTCTGTGTTCTTCCACCGTGTGGAGCATACATCTGTAACGTATCTCGCACGTGTGGAATGGATGACCGTGTGACATGATATGCCGTTTGGGTGTCGCTCATGTATCGGCCTGAACAGTACTCCACGCCACACGTCATCACACAATGCACAGGCACATCCGACCCGGGTCCAGGAAGCGGGGTTTGGGCTTGCACACACGCACCAGCAACGCTGTCACCAGCACACGAGTGACAGAGCGGGTGGCGGCCGAGTGCTGCATGCATGTCAGAATGCATTTGAAACTGTGGCAGCCGTGGATTTCTGCTCCGTGTGCTTCCCTGCCTCGTTCACACTGCCTATGCATCATCAGGTAGGCTGAACGCAGCCGTCCGCTCATGCAGATTCTAGACGTGTTTGCGGACATGGAGGACGAAGTGGCTTCAGGGGTGTACCTAGACGTGGACGGCGCGCCACGGGACGCAGCGTACCTCGCCGCTCTAGCTAGCCCGCAGCACTCCGGCACCCCCGTTGCGGTTGCAACGCCCACTTTCTCGACCCCTGCGGACACTCTGTTCCCGCACCGGCTGGCCGTCGTTGCGGCGCTCACAGCCCACACCACCACAGCACAGCGGCCGCGGTCACAGCACGCGCCGTCACAGTGCACAGTGTCACAGCGCACCGTGTCCCACGCGCCCAGCAGCAGCATGCGCTCCGCATCCCCCGACGTCATGCTGGGCTGGCCGCCGCAGCAGCCGAGCCCGGCGCCGCGTTCCGGCGGCCCGGCTGACGGCAGCGCCGCGTCCTCCCTCGCCTCCTCGTCTTCCCTGTCCAGCGTCGACTTTGGCCTCGGCCCCTGCCCGCTGCCCTCCCTCATAGCCACACAGAGCGAGGCGGCAACACCACTCTGCATGGCCGCGTCCCCTGCGGCTGAGCAGCTGGACGACAAACCCTCCGCTCGCGCGCTCGCTGACAGCGGTTGGCCGGCGCGCAGCTATGTGGCGCCCCAGCATGCGCAGCACGCGCAGCAGCGACGACGGGCGATAGATGGGCAGGCGCGGGAGGTGCGGCCCGGGGGGAGGCCCAGCAGAGGCGGGCCGCGGCCAGACGCTGCGCGACACGGTGGTCCACAGCTCCGGTCGCCGTGGCGGCCCGCTGCGCTGGCAGACCAGCCGCTGGAGGAGGGGCATGGGGACGTGCTGGCTTCGGCTGCTGCGGCCCTCAGCGACGTGCCGTGACCGGCCATACCAGGGTGGCATGGGTACCGTGGCGGGGCCTGCAGTCGCGACCCTTGCGCCGAATCATGGACATTATACATGATTGCTGATGAGAGTTCGTGGTTGTACCGCGTCTTGTCGGGCCGCAGTCCGCTCGACTGTCGATCCAATATAGGTCGGATGCGCGGTGTGCCCCCAGTCTGCGTGTGTCCAGACCGCAATGCATGGGTGTGTTCCGGGACCGATGCGCATGCGGGGTAGCAGGGCGCGATCGTATCGTGCCGTCGCGGCATATAGCAGGCACTAAATGATGTGGCTGTGGACATGATATGATGTGCGGGTCTCGCACAATGGTATATGGGGTTTGTGCATGTGTATAAGGATGGGATGCGGCGCGTTGGTAGGGCTGGCGGGATCGGCCGCTAGGGGTTTCGCGGCCAGTGCACAGCATGCAAGGTGTTTCTGAGGCTGTGCTGAATCGTTGTGGCAGGGATGTCCACGAACATACATGGCCGGCAAGTGTGCAAAGATGGGGTTGTGGTCGATTTGCCCGTGAATCCTTCGGTTAGGTGGGTCTGACCGGGTCGAACCGCGTGATGTGTTGTGGACATGCATGCGTATGGTGACCGTCGCGCGCGGCGATGTCGCAGAATGTTGGTGGCAGTTCCGGGGTTTTGTATGCATGGCTTGGCAGAGAGTTCATTTGCAACAATGATGATTGGGTGGATCGTGTGGGGCTCGCTCTCGTTGCGCCTGCCTGGGTTGACAGTGCACTGCCCCACAGACTCGGGCAGGTGGCGGGCACGCACACCAGTGGTATGGGATCGAATCGAATGAGAGCAGAGTAGGCGCCAGGTTGTACGAGGGCTTGGCGAGGTCAATGATGAGGGTGCATGAGCTCTGGTATGACCAAGCAGGCCTCACGTGGCAGTGGCTGCTGGTGTGGCACGCCCGGCAAGATACGGACAGCAGAAAAGCATGAAGTCATCACGGACAGGTGTATGTGATGAATAGGAAGCACCATGCAGCTTTGCAAAGCGTGGCATGTTTCAATGAGGATCCAGCAACTGGTGTCTTGCATGACAGATGACCTCATCCCAGTACGCAGGGTGGGCAAATGTCACATCTGCTTTGACACGTGTGGCACAGGTTACGAGTGTGTGATCAGCACGCAACAGCAGGTGCAGCATGCATGTCATGCCCAGAACGTCACGGAAAACGTGCTGCCGGCCTTTATGCATGCGGAGCACAGACCGTCCTGCCGGCCTTTATGCTACCCTGTGTGGTAGGCTTGCACAGACAAGGCAGAGGAAGGCGACCCCCACAGTTGCATGCTGGGCATGCTGGGCACACTGGGCATGCTGGGCACACAGCCAGCGGGCGCCGCGCGGGTGGGGAGCGGTGACAGTGCATGCGGGCTGGTTGCGTGGCTGCTGTGCTCGGAACCGCTGGCGTCCGCACCCTCGTGGTGTTACACGGAGATGAACGCAATAGCCCGGCAGCGAGGGCAACAGCAGGAAAGCAAACGTCAGCACCCTCGTGGTGTGGGCACACTGTCTGAGAGAAAAAAATAATAAAAAACATGAACTCCATCAGACGTGGCATCACGTGGTGACTCACTCGGTGGCTACACCCGTTGGCTTGGTGGCTCGGAGCGCTGACGTCATCATGTCGGAGGCGCTCCAGCTACGGGAGGGGAAGTTTGGACTGCCGTTTGTGTGGGCTCCCCGGTTTCGATGAAAAAGCACCCATGACCGGCGCCTGCCGCAGATGTGGCGCATGCAGCATGCTGAAGCGAACATTTGCAAAGGACGATGTATTCGCGACCGGCCGTCTAGCGCCTTCCCCCCTCTGCCTTGTAAGGCCCCGTGGTACAACAAGCCAAGTTCGCTGCTAGCCACAGCACGTAGGGCATCGCCAACACTTGGGCCCAAGTTGGGGCCAAAGGCCCATCGGCGATCTGTGTGACGTCAACGCACGACAGCGGTTTGGGGGGCAGGGAAGACCTGCATGAGGCTTGCGAGCGCGGAGCCCGGCGCAGTGGGTGCGTCCCCCATAGCCACGCGCATCAGCTCGTTCCGCAGCGGCCCAGCTGCGTTGACCAGCGCGAGCCCGGCGCTGCGCACCTCTGCCACCGGGCCCCTGCCCACCGCAAAAATGCCGTTCAACGCGTGCAGTGCCATCGACATGCCCGCATTGATCGCCATGCGCGGCCGCTCGTATTCGTCCTGCACACAGCACACAGCACATGACTTCGGACCGGACACCTGTCCTGTTTGAAGCTCATAGACGTGTAATCCACGCTCAACATATCTGCCTGGCCAGATAGTGCTCGCCGAGTTGCTGACTGGCGCGACAATGTGAGACTAGAGACAAGCTGAGCTGATGCATGATGCACACTGAACCAGCGCCTTCCATCATGATGTAAACGCGCATTTCATCCAATTGGTCATAGAACCAGGGATACAGCCGGTGCCCAGTCAGCGGCATGTACAGTCAGCGCCACGTGCCCATGGAATACCAGATGCGCATCTGCCCAGCACAGCTGCTCAGCCCGACACAGTAGCTCAGCACAGCATAGCACAGCACGCGTGATGAGCTGGCAGCACGGCTGACCTCGAGGATGCGCATGTCGCCGATGTCGCCGCCGATGGCCACGGCCGCCGCAATCACAGCACGCAGCGCGGCCGCGTCGCCAAAGCCGAGGTTCACGCCCTGCCCGGCCAGCGGGTGCACGACGTGCGCTGCGTCGCCAATGAGGGCGAGCCGCGGCCGCACGTACCTGCGCAACGAACCAACATCATATCATACGGCTCATATCATGTCATATCATATCTCGCTACAGCCCAGAACTCGTGCAGAGCTCCGATGCAGCCCCCAGCATGCGTGGACAGAACGGCTGCTACCGCCAGATGACTCGATCGACCTCTGTGACTGGCGCTTGGGCTTGTCTCGGGTTGCTGCGGAGCGCAGCACATGAGCCCGGCAAGGTTGGGGCTACTCCCCGACTGTGACTTGTTCAAAAGAGGTTGAGTGGACGAGGTCAAGTAGAACTGAGGCTGGCAGCTACACTCGCAACGAACATTCAGCGTGCAATGCATGGTGGCTGTGAGTCCTCACCTCACAGACTGCAGGCGTGGTCCCAGCACGCACTGCGCTGCGGCAATGCGGCATGACGGGGGGTCGGGGGGGGCACTTCACGCTGCCCGCATTCCTGACAGCGACCGCACTGGGCAACAGCCGCGTGCTCTTTTGCCACTGTGCAGTGTCGCCGATTACGTGACGATGGTAGTTGCGACAGGCAGTTTTATGATGACGTGACGACGATTTTTGAGACGTGCTCCTCAACAGTGGCACCTGCCCGTGTGGACGTGCAGTGCCCCAGACGGCGGCAGTGCCCATCACACTGTGCCCAGCACGGTGTGCCTATGCGCGCAGCAGTCTTGAGCTGCCTGGCCAGCACGCAGCGGCATGCGCTACTGAAACCGACCCAAAACCACACGTCTCTTCACATGTCTAGCTTGTACTTCAGTGGGCTTGCGGGTAACACTGTCGATAGGTACCAGCCGATTGATTCTGCCAGCACTAGCGGAGCCTGACGCTGTACGTAGTTACCCTATACTTGCAAATTTACGGACCTCCTTATCGGACAATTGCTCTCAAGCGCGTCCCACATCAAAGCTGCTGTGTTTGGGAACGCACAGCCCAAAAAAAAAGGGATGAGGGGTTACGATACTTGGCGGGAGTACGACAGGGTCAAAGACAGTCTGGGGTGTTGTGTGTGGAGCTGCAGCTGTATCCGGAGCCGCACCTTCCAGCATGCTGCATTCGCAGCGGGAATGAAGCCGGCCGCTGCCCGACCCACGCCTCCACCACCGGAGGCGTCCGCGGCGGCCGCACCGCGCCGCCCCCGGCCGCCGCAGCCCGGCTCAGCAGCCCCGCCAGCGCCCCCGCCGCGCCGCGGCCGCCCTCCGACTCCCCCGGCACCGCCAGTGCCTTGTTGACCTCGGCGCCAAACTCGTCCGGTGCCATCTGTTCAAGCGCATGCGCGTGCTCGCAATTGGTCGACCACACGATGTTGCTGTAGCCGTTCCTGCACATGGCACCCTGGTGTCATCAGCATGGGACGGTGCATGCCGGTAATTCTTCCCTGGCCCCACGGCGCTACAGGCTCCACGGGCGCTAGGCCCTGTGGTGATGCGAGCTCAGACGCAAGATTCGGTCAAAGTCACCTGAGCACCTGAGCACAGGCATCGCACTGGCACAGGCAGGGAGCTGCCAGGATCCGGAATCGGTGAAGCGGCATCGTGCACAGAACTGTCTGACACAACGCAGCAACATCTTAGCACGGGGCAGGCCGGTCCGTCTGCCAACACAGCCACCCACATGGGCGGTCAGGTGAGCTGTAATTGCTGATCACCACGGCTGTGCACGATGACCACGGTGGCTCAAGAGCTCGGTGCATGCGGCCATTGCAGTGTGTGGGACGACTGCTCCCATATACCGAGTGAGCTTGCCGTGCGTGTAGCACCAATGGGAACCAATGCATGGGAGCAGGTACTGGCACCAACCACGGCTAACAAGTAACTGCAAAAGATCGCGGCATGCATGCCGAGCGCAGGGAAGCGCAGCGAAGTGACGACGGCATGCATTGGCCGAACTGATTGCCAGGACGCCTGTGGATGGCCCAGTATCCAGTTGTGAGGTAGGGTCCTGTGGGGGGAAGCACCGTCGCGCAGCATGCATGCTGGGCTGCAGCAGTTTCATGCAGGCTCCGCGGTATACCGCATCCCCGCTAACCATTCAACTCCACAACTGTTCATGGTGTTTGGGCGTTCCCAATATCAGCGGATTTGATGGACATTTCTCAAAGCAATCGTTCCGTCAGGCAGTCCGTTGCAGAGGACCGAGTGTACCAGTCAAGTTTGGGAAGGCAGCACCGTGTGGGGAGGAGGGCTATCGGACCGGTCGGCAGAAAACGCTGCCATGCTGTACTGTGCGGCTCCGTAGCTACGGTGGCCACCACGCCGCGCTGCTTGTACGCATGGGCGACCGTGCGCAGCCCAGCTTGCGAGCGGGTCTCTGACCGGGGGCCGTCTGCCGCGACGACGAGACGCGCCTGAATGGTGGAGGGGCTGATTCCCGATGCGGACGGACCGCTGGTCTGGGGCTGGCCTTCAGAAAAGCCGGAGTCGAGGGTGATAGAGGCAAGGGAGCCATATGACATGGCTTTGTCGCTGGCCTGGCGCTGCTGATTTGTGGAGCTGGCCTTGTGGGAGTACGGCGGGAAGGCTATGTCTGCATGGCTGCGATGAAGACTCGGAATACGTTTGTGGACGCTCAGGCGCAGGTGTATTGCCCCTTTCCAACTCATGCAGCAGGTGGAAAAGACCGTGGCGGATTACATGCGTGATGTAAGGATGGCGTGAGGAACACTGTCGAATTTGATGGTCTTGACAAGCAGGCTGTGCCGCACACTGGGGTAAACGATGGTGTGAATGTGGGCAACTTTCTTGAGATGCAGTCAGAGAAGTGAGCGAATCGCACCAGTGATAGTGCCTGGTGCAATGATGCTGACGTTGGGGCAGGCTGAGGCTGCGCGGTAGCACGCCGACTGAATGACTGCATTCTCGACCACTGCACCCATGCGGTCTCTGCCAACGTCTCTGCCCTCCCACTGCAAGCAGCCATGGCCCACGGTATCCCAGACTTGCATGGACGAGAACTCACGGGCCAGCGGCTGGATGTGAGACCATGCGCCCGCTTGCTCGAAGAAGCGGATGCTGCTCTCAACGACGGTGCTGACCCGATAGTCCGGTGGATGTCGAATGTCCTGCTCGAGCACATCCTTCACGGGAGATCGATCTACAACAGCCACTCGCAGGCCAGACGTCTGCTTGTGTGTTCCTGAAAACTGCTGGTCTCGTTGCGTGCGGCAAGGGTGGCAGTGTCTCGATTTGAGCAGTTGATGACCGTCGCACCTAGCGCCGCTGCGAGACTCATTCCCACCATCCCACCTCCAACAATAACGACATCATATATATGGGAGTCGGTTGACAGCTGCCGCACGCCCCGGAGCAAGTGTGGGACTTGCCGCAAGCAGTACATCGCGCTCCGCAACGCTGAACGGGCGATGAAGCTCAACTTTGCCGAATGTCTTTAGACAGTTTCATTTTTAGATACTCATGCAGGATTTCATGAAAGAGCGGTCCTATTCAGTAATTATTGCGTGACTACGCATCGACCAGAAAACAAGAACATGGCAGTACAATCTTTGAGGACGTCGCTGGCCACACAGGGTAGGGACTTCCACATCACAAGCGGTGAGACGAATATCGAGGTGAAAATGTACTACCGGCATGCACCACATCAGTGGTCCCTGCTTGATCACCAGCAAGGCAATAAGTTCGATCACATCGTTGTGGCCACAGGAGCTGGGTGTTGAATGTTGAGCAGCACGACTCGTCTCATGGTTGCATGATCATCCTAACAGCATCAAGCAACAAGACTCTTTCACAGCCACGACAGAGATTCTCTGTCACGATGCACTCTCCATGCCCGTCTCTCAACAACGCAACCGCACAGCCCATAACAGGCCGCGTCATAGATGCGCGACGCGGGCACGCTAGCGCGCTTGCTGTCCGTTGTGAGGCCTGGGGCGTCGTTAACACCCGCGACAGCCAGGCAGCTTGCTGTCGATCTAAGACAGCTAGCTGGTACGTGTGAGGAGTACGCAGCCGCTGCGCCTCGCGAAGCAGCCGCTGCACCATCGCCCACTGTCGTGCGGCAAGCACCTAAGCCAAAGCGACAAAAGACCTTCGACTACAATCGCTTTGCATACCGCTATGTCGCCTTTCGGCTCATGTATGTTGGCTGGAAGTACCACGGGTTGGCGTCGCAGCTTGATGAGCCCAACACAGGTGCCCGACCATGCTCCCTGTGTATGCACCTCTGTGACCGTAGCGCTGATACAAAGACGTAGCGGCCTCTGACCTGATCGTTTCAGCCTTGCAGTCGAGGCTCATCTATTTGGAGCGCTGGAGAAGACATGCCTGGTCAAGCCTGGTGTGCCACCGAAGGAGTTCAGCTACACAAGATGCGGGCGCACCGACATCGGCGTCAGCGCTCTGGCCAACATGATCACACTAGAAGTGCGGTCCAAAGCAGCTGCAGGCCAGCCTCTGCCACTCGCTGACGAGGAGCTGGACTACCCGTTTCTGCTGAACAAAGTGCTTCCATCAGACATCCAGATCACCGGCTGGGCACCAGCAGAGCCCTCGTTCCATGCAAGGTTCTCCGCTATTAGCCGAAGATACAAGTACTTCTTCACAGGTCTGTTCTCATCAGCGCCTGCTGCAAGCCTTGCATAACTCCAGGCACGTAACACCACCCTGTAAACACATTGTGCTGCAAACACAATGCCCTGTGCACCATTGTGGAGCTGATGCCTGCAGCACACGTACTGCATTAAGATCGTAAAGCTGGACGCTGCGTGCAGGAGCGTCAGGGCTGGACGCTAAAGCCATGCAGGCCGCCTGTGACCACCTGGTCGGGGAGCACGATTTCCAGCACTTTTGCAAGATCAACCTGGCCAACACACAGATGCACACGCGCCGCATCATCAGCGCCCGAGTCGCGCCTCCCCCGCAGAACGGGCAAAGCATGCCCAGCGATCTGCTGGTCCTGGACATCACAGGCACCGCCTTCCTGTGGCACCAGGTGTGCTCTTATGGCTGAGTGCCCTGAGCCACAGGAACCCAACAGTAGGTCCATCAGAAAGCAGTATCACCATTCAAATGCGGTCTCACCTAAGCTGAAAACCCCATGCGTAGCTCTCCATGCCGTGTTATGCTGCGGTGCGTGCTACCTGGACTGGAGCTGAGCTCAGCACTAGCGGCGTGCCCCACATGCATGCTGCAACACTAGAATGCGTCACATGCATGCTGCAACACTAGAATGCGTCACATGCATGCTGCAACACTACAGACCGTCACCATGTTGCACCCGGCACGGCAACCCGGCACACACTGGTTCACATGCTGCAACGCGGCGAAGCTACCGCACCACCAGCCCCACCTGCGACCACTCGCTGCCGTGGGGCGCTGCGGCGGTCAGAGTGTGTCCCGGGCGCTGATACACGACTCAACATGTAACATGAGGTATACACACACCACAATGTAGGGGGGGGTAACACGACCCGTACTTCGTTACGGAGGCACGTGCAGTTGATGCGTTTGATTTGCTAATCTTCCGACCGGCCCCTGTAGGGGCATGCCACATAATGCCCGGCTTATGTTGCTGACAAAGCGAGCAATTTTCCCGGAAAAGTGCGGCATGCACCTGAGCGAAACCATTCATTACGTGCATGAAACAACACCGTGCATGCATGCATGTGCGCGCAGGTGCGGTGCATCGCGGCGGTGCTGCTGATGGTCGGTCGTGGCCATGAGCGGCCGGACATCGTGCATGAGCTCCTCGACATCAACCGCCAACCGCGCAAGCCCCAGTATGACCTTGCCCCTGAAGCGCCGCTCATCCTCCTCGGCGGCGAATTCGACGGCCTCCCGCCGCTGCGGCTGTCGCGACTCGCGGCCAGCATGCTCGCGAAACGTGTCGACGCGATTACGCGCGACCACGCCGCGCGGCTCGCCGTGCTACGTGAGGTATGGGGGGAGGTGGAAGGCGCAGCACGCGCAGCGGGGGACAGCGTGCAGCGCGAGAAGCACCGGCCGCTGCTGGGCCGCGTGACGGACCAGCCGCTGTCGGAGCGGCTGGAGGCGTTTCTGGCGAAGCAGGCTGTGCGGGCGGCCGCAGCGGAGGGGCCGTCGGAGATGGACGCTGACGCGGAAGCTGACACAGAAGCTGGGGGGCCGCAGCAGGCTGGGGAGGCGGGTGGAGGCGCACAACCGTAGTTCTGCCATTGCCATGCTACACCTTGAAAGCTGAACGGGTTGGCCGTCTTGCACACGGCCCATCACGAGCACCCGCCGCTCCTGATGTGTACACGCTGTCAATGTCCTCATGGATACAGCAATGTAATCATAAATACACGTACAGGGGTGCAAGCGTACGCGTGCATGGGCATACGCATCTGCATGGGCATACGCATCTGCATGGGTATGCCTCTGGAGAAAGGGTTCAGGAGCATGTGTTTGGGATTTCTAGGAACACGTGTGTACATGTGATCATGCGTGCGCGGCGTGACAGGTGGGACCTTCTGGTACTGACATAGTGCAAGTACAGTGTTTACTGTAAAACTTATTCTGAATAAGTTATTCAGAATACGGGGAGGTTATTCTACACTTGGGATGGCAGAGCCTGCAGACACTGGGTGTTACACGGGGATCAACGCAAGCGCCCGGCAGCGAGGGCAACAGCACGCAAGCAGCCGGCCAAACCCCCGCAAGCAGGCAGCAACAAGCAACAGCATTCCCAGGCGCAAGGCCACAACCGACCGGCACAACCGACACAGCCGCACATCCACACACGCGCACGCCAGCACACCCAGCACACAGAGAGTGCAGACACTGGGTGTAGGTGCATGAAGCGCATGTGTGTGCTATGCCTGTGCGCGATCGAAACATCCAAGAACCACGAGGCGCTGCTCGAGCAACTGCAAGCTCATTCAGTCAAAGTCGGTGAATTCTGCCACAGCATTACGTCAATCACTGAGTGCTTCTCATGACCTGCAGTACAGTACTTCCGACAAATATTGCCCCTCATCTGTGATTTTCCCCTCATCTCTGAACCCCTCAGCTCTGATTTTTTTGGCCGAGCAGTGCCAAATACCACAGCTTTGTTGGACACTTTTGAGAGCAATTGTCAGATAAGGCGGTCCAAAACCTTGCAAGTCTAGGAAGTCTAGGAACCTCACGTCTGGCGCAGTGAGGTGGTGCCTTTGCCTGGGACAGGTGCATCATATCACAATGTAACACAGATCTGTGTCAGTCTATGATTGTTACTGTGACAGATGAAGGCCCAACCAGCGCCGAGGGAAGAAAGCACGGAACAAATCATGCAACTACGAACAGCCTACGCATCTGCATGAACCGCACGCACAAGGACCACCACCGGCAGCGCAAACGTACAGCACAACAACGCAGCGCGTCATCGCGCAGTCCATGTACAGGCTATACAGTTGCCTGTGTGGTGTGGTCCGCTGTGGCCAATGCCTGCGTGGTATGGTCCACTGTGGCCAAAGCTGTGCTTGATGACCTGACGTTCAGATGAATTTGCTGCTGGCCATGACACATGCCTCTGTGGCAGTCGGTGACGTACGCCAGCACGGCACCACATAAGTGCAAAGTGTGTTTCTGATCAGCATTGATGGCATGTTGAGCTGGGAGACGCCAAAAATTCTGACACACAGGTCCCATGGAAGATTGTATGGCAATAAACGCAAACGTGAACGCACCGCAGGGAGAGCGATCGCTGCTGAAATCACCGGCAAATCAACACAGGCAATCACCCGTGACTGCAGGTCAATCGAGCTGGAAATTGCAACGTGCAAGGAGTGGACACCGCAAACGACGGACTGGAGTCCAACATGCTCATCATTCCACGCGCCACAGCTGATGGCGGTGAACAGCCAAAGTGCAGTGCTGGTCGGGGTGCACCGCAAACAGCATGAAATCTAGCCGGCATGCACTGTAGCTGGCGTGAACCCTATGCGGCATGCAGCAGCGCAGCACAGGCTCGGCGTTGTACGCCCTGGCCAGGCCAGCCTGCAGTGGTGCGCAGGAAACCACCGGTGGGCGCTGGAACCTCTAGCGCGTGTGCTGCCTCTTGATGCCTCTGGATGCCTCGCCTGATGGCCGTCACTGCTCCGTGCCATGGTGCGGGGGCTCGCCATAGGATCGCCAGAGTCGAAGATGAATGGAACGAACAGCTCAACAGGCGCAGCAGTGGGCCCCCCACAGAACCCCATAGCCACCCCCCGGCCGCAGACCGGTCTGCGGCCGGGGCCCCCACGGCCAAACATTACCACTTGCCAGTCCGCACACAGACTGGACCGCTGAGCACGCCCGATCCAATGCACCGCGCATACGCAGCAACCGGACAAGCCTGCAAGTTTGGGACTCAACTCCGCTTGCATATCCACAGCAAACAGTACAAGCATTTGCAGCACATGCGGCGTGCGCAGCGCGCAGCACGAGAGGCATCTACGCATCCACCGTGCCGTTGGCGCAGCACGCAGCACATGCGGTGAGCACAGCACGCAGCATGTGTAGCATCTATGCGTCCGCTGCGCCGTTGACGGCGCCGTTGGCTCGCCGCCGCAGCGTGCCGAGGCTGGAGTACAGGAGGTCGCTGTTCTTTTTCGCGTTGACGATGTTGGGGTGGTGCAGCGTCAGCTCCTTCGTGCCAAACAACATGTTGTCCGCCGCCTCGACGCCCAGCATGAGGCTATGGTCCTGGTTCGCAACCTCGTACTTGTACGCGCCAAAGCGGCCGCGGCTCCAGATCCCGCGCTCGCGCAGCCACGGCAGCGCCTGCGCCAACACCGCGTCGCGGCCGACGCTTGGCGTCGGGTATCCGTGCTCTAATCTGCACACGAGAGCGCATGCATGCGTCACAGCACACAGTACGCGGCACGCCGATCACAGACACCTGCCGACATGCCGGGGCCGTGGCGCCAACAACGTGGACATGGCTGGACCCAGCAGGGTCGAAATTGCGCAGCGGCCACAGCGCACGCAGCATGCACATCACAATTAACATGCATGGCCCACACAGCATTTTCTCCACTCACAGCACGCGTTGCACCTGCAACATACCCAGCACCTGCATCATGCACGGTATGCACAGCAACCACAGCACGTACCGGCGGTGGTAGATGGAGACGATCTCGTCGGTACTCTGGATGAGCTTGGTGTTGAGGGCGCCCTGGATGGTGGCGGCGACGATCTTGGGCCAGCTGCGGCCGCCGAGGGTGACGGTCTCGCGCCACTCCACCGGCTTGTACTGGCTCTCAGACACCTCAAACATGAGTGACCACCATGGCCCCGGTGCCGGCTGCGGTGCGTCGGGCGTGCTCTGGTCACCGTAGCACAGCGTGGGCAGCTTGGCGTCTGCCGGAGGGCAGTTCTTCTCGGCGTAGTTTGAGAACAGCGTCGCCCTGCGTGACACATCGCAGCGTGAAACGCCGCAGCATTGGACTGGGTAGTGAGGACTGGGTAGTGAGGACTGCTGACTCACTACCGGCGCAGGGGCACCGCTGGTGACGTCATTGGCCCGATATCTGGCAGGACAAGATTTCGCGAGATCAGGCAGCATGGTCCCCACCCTGAACCAAACATGCCAAGGGACGCTCCGGACGCAGCCCCAATCAGGACCCCCCACTCACCTCCAGTAATCGCTTCAATAACACCTCAATCCCCGTGAAAAGTCCAGTACTGTTGATCAGGGCCCCCAACTTTGCGAGCATCTGACGCGCACCCACGCCGCAAGACGCGGCACACCCGAACCCACCTCATGCATGTACGGCATCGTGGCCAGAGGTGTCAAAGTAAGCAAGCTAGCTGCCACAGTCACAGTCGCAGCACGCGGCACAGCACACAGCGTGTCGTCACCAGTGCCAGCCGCCACATGCAGGGGCCCCCAGGACGTCGTCAGACAGAGGCAACCCGCAGCTCCTGGCCCACTCGGCGGGGGGCGGGACCAAAATGGGCACGCACCGGTAGAAAGGGCAGTCGTCTTCCGGGAAGTACAGCCAGCACTTGAGGCCGTGCGGGCTGACGCCACGCAGGCCGAGGCCGACGATGTGGCTAGAGGAGTACTGCAGCCCGTCGGCCCAGTCGGAGCGGCCGCACCAGCGCAGCAGCGTGTCGAGGGGCATCGTGGAGAGCAGCGTGTCATAGCGCACAGCGGCGCCGTCGGCAAAGGTGATCCGGCGGCCCTCCACGTCGATCTCCGTCGCCTGCCGCCCGAACTGCTGCTTCGCCGCCGGCAGCAGCTTGCTCACCGCCTTCCAGATGCCTCCCGTGCCTCCCTGCGTCGGGAACCTGCACGGTGGCCAGCAGCGCCGTCATTCCGCCGCAACGCATGCGCGTGGCCGGCGATCGCTCGCCGTTGTTGCATTCACTCGCGCAGCTCGACTCGCGCATCTCCTCGCCGATCCCCTCGCCTGGCCTGGATGCCCAACTGCATGTGGTAATGCATGTGGCACACCGCATGTGGCACTGCTGGAACGTGAGGGCCTCGGAGTGTCGCACTCGCGGAGTGTGACACATCCCGGGGGGCTATCTCGTGCAGCACAGCAGCCACGCCACGCGTGCGTTCCACGACTCAGCGCTGCTGCAGCTGGTCATGTGTGCATGGCCTGTTGCGGCAGGGCAACAGGGCCCGGAAGGACCTTGCTGGGGCCCCCTCAGGACACCCAGAGTCTCATGGGCAATTCGAGTGGTTTACACGTAGTCTGCACCTCAGAGAGGCACTAGGCCCTGCTAGACACTGGCTGGCAGGTATACGGCCGACGGGCCCAGGTGCAAACGCGGGTGCCGGAGCGATTCGAATTGAACACGGGTCGCAAGCGTGGTTGCATGAGGCACATGCATGCGGTGCACATGTGGTGCTCAGGCAAGGCAGGCCACTACGCGGTGCATGCGGCTTGTGGGAGGCCACTGTGTGGTGCATGGCCTCCATGCATTTGTGGCTGCAGCGCACCGGAAGACGGCGTTGGGGCCCCAGCCCGCATCCTCCTTTGACAGGATGACATTTGAGATGGCTCGGCCGGTGTCTACTGTGGCCACGCGCTCCCCCAGCCAGTCCGCCTGCACCACGGCAGCCCGTGAGAGAGATACTTTACAGAGGTATGCTCCACAAGGTGGTAGAACACAGTTCAGGTGACAGAACTCATGGCAATGCATCAAACATATTCACTATGGCAGCTTGTGAGGACGGCAGCGCTGCCCTCGGGGGCCACTCTGAATGCTCTGTTGGAATCAAGGAGAAGGAAATACCTGAAAGCCATGGCTCCGCACCAGTTTAATGTGCGATATTGTTTTACATTGTGTTTATGCCACACTCGTTTCAGCTACACCAGCGATGAAAACCATAAACTAGGCTGGCCAGTGAGCCAGGGCCAACTTGCTGACATGGTCAAACATACGCTTTGTGCTGACATTCAACACTGATCAACCCATGTGACAGGGCAGTGGAAGCGTCATGTATGCAGGGCTGCAGACGCTGCCTACTTGCCTACTTGCCTGCGGCCATCAGCGCCAGCACATGCAGACACTGGCTGCAGCACGCACAGCACATGCAGACACTGACTGCAGCACGCACAGCACATGCAGACACTGGCTGCAGCACGCACAGCACATGCAGACACTGGCTGCAGCACGCACAGCACATGCAGACACTGGCTGCAGCACGCACAGCACATGCAGGCCTTGCCAGCGGCAGGGCCAATGGTGGTTACAGATGAGGGCAGCCGCAGGGGTGGCCTAGAGAGCCTGAGATTCTGCAGCGGGCTGCGGACCAGGCAGACGCGTCTAGACGGGCGGCTGACGCAGGGGCGGTGCTGTGCGCATGCACTAATGTCCACTGGCGTGTTGAAAGGGCAACCATGGGGGGCACTGGTGGGCACGGTGTGAGGGGCAGCGTGGGGTGCAAGTGGGGGGTGCGAGGAATGTGCAAGGGAGAGTGCTGTGCGGGGGGGGGGGGGGGGATGTGTTAGTGGGGGGGGTTGTAATTGCCAGGCACGGCGTACCTGCATCATTGTCGTGGGCACTGCCCAGACCTTGAAGTTGTAAGGCCGCATGAACAGGTCTGCGATGCCCTCGCCCATGACCCGCAGAATCCAGTCGTCGAAGTTGCGGGGCCGGCCCTGCGCGAGCGCGTTCTGCCTCTTTGCCTCTATCAAGCCGTTCAGCGCCAGGATCTGCAGGCGTGCCATTCCGGGTGAGTACCTGCCCCATGCACACGGCCTTTCCGCCCGGTCGGTTTATCATGCATGCACACGCCAGGCTTGCCAGGCTTGCAATGTCAGCGCTTCAAGAGCATGCAGACGATGCTGTGCTGCTGCCGCTGCTGCACGTCACTGCAAGCGCTTGGCACGCTTGGCATGGCAACCATACCTAGGTAAAAGACCAGTAGGGAGTACAGCAGGGAGTTAATAGGCTACACTGTACCGCAGGGCGCAGGTCCCGCTTGTCGGAAGTATTGATGTCCCGATGGATAGGCAATGCAGTCATACATACATACAGGTCGAGAGTCAACGATGTGGCGCTGCCTGGTTCCGAAAAAACATATGATGAGTGCGCAATGTTCCAGGCACTGGTGGCGACCAATGTGCTCAAGACGACTCCTGTTGCTGCCATCTCCCTGCCTTTACTGCGCATCGATAGCACGGCTCACTGGCAGAAAGTGCGAGTTTTGAGCAGAACAGATGCTGCCTGCGTGGGTTGAGTCCAACATGCAGCTGGTGCAACCACGCAGGGCGTGCAGAAACGACACATCGTGGACACTGCATGTTGCATCACACCTTGTCGGCCCCAGCAGCAGGGGCGCCAGCAAAATAGGCTGCATAGGACGAGCAGAGAACGTGGTCGTCGCTGTGGCTCGCAGATACAGTTTACGTGCAGCTTGTGGCCTGGCTGGACATCACACATCACAGTCTGCCCAGGCGGGAGCGGCAGGCACCAGTTGCGCCCGTACACGCAGCCACAATCACGGCTAACGGTAAAGCTACTCAGTACATCCAGCTCATCAACTCACACCTGATCTTCCTTTGGTAGAGCTGCGATGTTGTTCTGGAAGGGGTATGCCACCCAGGTCTTTCGTATCCAGACGTACGATATCCGCTGCAACGTGTTCCAGGTGTCTTCTCCTTTACCCACAGCTGTGTCAAGGAGCTCATCAAAGTATTGGTAGTGGCTAAATATGACGTGGCCTCCCATGTCATACAGGAAGCCTTCCGGCGTGATGTCAGTACACGCCAGGCCTCCCGCCGATTCCGCCTGCAGCCAGGGCAGCTCAGTTTACTTACTATGCATGGCAAGAACTAATATGTTGAGCACCTACACACGTCAGTTGCGCATTCTACGCATCGCATCGACGATGGCCCGCTTTCCAAATGTCTGGACGCCCGAACATTGCAAGCAGAACGCCCATACCTGATCAACGATCATCCAGTCGTCAAATCCATGTTGGTTGAGTCTGGTGGCAGTCCCGAGACCCGTTGGGCCTGCCCCAAGGATGAGCGCTCCAACCTACATGTTGACACGAACTCGTCTCCGGCTGTAGCTATAGGCGACAAGCGACGAATCAGGAACAATTCATACGGCATACCGAAGTATCAGCCATCCCAATCTCCTCTGTCGGACGGACGCACGCACAAGCACCTGCCAGACGGAAGGTGTTTCCTTGCACTGCACCGGTGGTTCTGTGTCCGGGGTCCCAGCCCCTTTGCACCAAACGGAAAAACGGACACCGGATTCAAGCTTCGTAAGCATGGAGTCAATGGTGGGTCTCGCGGATTGGCCTCTGATCATGCGTGCAGCCCGGGTAAGCAGTTCCTGCATGACGCAAGGTAACGTTCATATTGAACGCGTATTCCGTGGCGAGGAGGGCATCAGGAATTACGCAGCTCTGTGACACGCAGTGCGCCACACTGCGGCTGATTGCGAGCATGCCCAGTCGAACGGCGCCCTAGACGTCTGGCTGCAAAAACGTCGAAGAAATCCTGGTGCATGCTGAACCTGTGCATGTGCAGACCTACGAAGACTATACACGGGAGCCTTGGCCTGCCCCACTGTACACGGGAGCTCGAGGCGACTTGACGTATCGATGGCATGGCAGCGTGCACCAAATTGCGCGCGCTTGTACTAGTACTACTTATGTCGCTTGGCCATGGGCTCCAACTACGCGGACGCTCACTGAACTGACAGTACTAGTGTGACAACTCACTCGAGGCAACGGCAAAAAGCGCGTATGGTGCTTTGCGAACTGCCTGCTTCAAATTGGTCAGCGGTGTACACACAGGCATGTCGGCCACTTGAACAGCAAGTGCTGCAGTGCAATGGCGCGCATCAACGAGACGGCGTCACCCAACGCGTCGGGTGCGTGGTTGCAGCGTCACCGAACCTTTTATCTTCGACCGTGAACATGATGCTTACGAAGCTGCGGCCACAGCCGCATGTCGTTGACGGTGCCGAAGAGCAAGGGGACACACCACCGCGCCGGCTGGAGAGTACTCAGCGCGAGCAGCATGCGCAGAACGCACAGCACATAGCATGCCTGCCTTTCAAATCAGCATGTAATGCACTGCAATGATCCATGTGCTTTCAAACCAGCATGATTTACACTGCAATGATCCATGTGCACAGCTGGCCTCTAGAAGCTGTCAAAATGACTGCATGCAAGTGAGTGCACTGATGGTCAGTGTCAACACCATCGAGCCCTTGTTCTACCACCTTGTGGAGCATACATCTGTAACATATCTCTTCACACCATTGAACCCGAGGCCTTCAAGTGCTGGTGATGGCACGGGAAGTACATGAGGTACTGGCATGAGTGGGCGTGCAATACAAGCTGCACTTGGCGGCCGGGCGGTTGATCACAATGAGGATGGATCACTTGCACGTTCGATTGCAATAAAGGATGGGAGGCACTGCCGGGTGGGCCCAGGGAGTGGTGGCCGGGTGGGCCTGATCGCGAGGAGTGGCCATGGGCCTCGCGCAACGCCTCCACCTGCCCCTTGCTGCGTGAGGATGTGGCTGAGGTGGCGCTGTTCAACACTTGTGACAAGTTATCCGCTGGCGCGCCACCAAGCGAGTGCAGGCGAACTAGTACTACCAGGGTCGGCCAGTTGTGTCTTTCCTCGGGACGTACACGCCCGTGACGTACACGACGGCTGTGGGCAGCTCATGGCCGGCGACTGCAGTTGCTCACGACCTGCTGCCGGCCTGCCTTGCCTGGGAGCTCCGACCTGCCGGGGCTGCAGAGCCGGCTGGGGCGAAAGCACGATGCTGATCTGCAGACCATGGCCGAATCCGTGCTGTATGGCGCCAGGGGGCCGTTGAATGCGACCCGCCGATCTCTACTGAGTCGCTGTACTCCATGGGCCATTGCGGCTGCTAGCATGCTGTGCAGGTCGATGCGCAGCTTGCGATCGCTCGGCAGCTTCGCTGGGGCTTAAGCCTAAAATTTCCTGACTGCTATCCAGGGCGGGCACATGACGATGGGCAATGAGGCGCTCTCATTGCTGCACTGTGGCACTGCCAGGCCTAGGGCCACCATGTCCCAACGGCCCTCCTCCAACCGTGGCCCGGGGCCCAACGCCATGCATGCAACTTCAGTGTGCGTATAGCTATAGCATGCGTATGTGTCGCTAGTGCTCTGGACCGCGTGCACAGGACGGTCTGTAAGCAGCTCGCCAAACAGAAGCAGATCTAGTTCTGCATGCACCATGATGCTTTCGAGTTGCGCCGGATCCGGACCTTTCAAATTTGCCTCGCTGCAGCCAGCGCTGGAGCCTCGCAACCGCATGCTGGCGGGCAGGGCGGTGCACGTTTATCATGAGCAGTAGGCCTGGGGTGACGTTTTTGTGCCCTTTAGATTTCCGCGCAACAATTGTAACAACACTGCAAAGATGCTGCCAGTCCGATGAGGACGTCCTTGAATGACGGGCACATGACGCGGAGAAGACGTCATGGGTGACCGTGGGATGACCCCAAGGGGTCGTCATCGACACTCTGACAGAGTGTCCTCAGTGCAAGCGAGGACAGTACAAGGACGGTGCAAGGACAGTGGGATGACACGTGCATGACATCATGAGGACGTCATAGTTGTGGGAAGAAAGGTACAAGTTATGATGAGGACGTCATCTCCACTACAGACTTACAATGACTCTAAGGGGACGTCCATATGACACAACCCAAGCATCACTATGACGTCACGATGAAGTACTCAGTATAAATTTGATGACGTCCTGCCTTGCGAGGACGTCACGTAGGGATCATAGATGACGTCCCCTTGAAACCGGAGCGGTCCCCGCGCCAGACGTCACCATGACGTCATCTATGACGTCACGCCGGGGACGTCTTGCCGTCCCCGATGCCGTCCCCGAGGCCGTCCTGCTCGGAGCCCAAAAGGCCACTTGCTGACCTTGCTCCCGCACGCCTCTTCTCGCCACATGGCCTGGCTTCAGTCACTCGATCATGCACTTCGCTGGACGTAACTCTTAAGGCATACCTCCCTCCAACGCGCCATTGGCGTCCTCTTGCATCGAACGCAACTCTGCCTGCAGGTGACTTGGAGTGAATGGCCGTAGCGGGATGCTACGGACCGGCACCACACTTAAGACAATAGACCCCATGGTGAGTTGTCCTCGTGAAGTGTTGTACCCACGGCAACAGAAACTTGCGCACTGGGCCCCTGATATGCAAGACAGCGCGCACCTCCGCTTCCATTAGCAGATGCCATATTGGGGCTAAGGGCCCCGTGGTGTCCGGTGCGCTGTCTCCAAGCACGGGCCTCAGCTTTGCCACCTGCTGCTCCAGTTCCTTGACACGCTGGACTCTACTCTGCAGAGTGAGATCTCATTTCACTATTGTACATGTTGGGAGCAGTGGTGGCTGTGGCTGTGTCTGTAGCTGCAATACATGCGTGGCAGTGCGTGATGTCCACTGCAGCAGCGACTATAAAACTCGGATCCTGGTCGATTCTCACCTGTGCTGGACGGCGGGATTCGCTATGCGTTGCCGCACGCGGGGCTGATGACCTAGCCACAGGGGCCTCGGTTGCAGTACTAGGACCAGCGTGACTGGCGGCTGCTGACTGGGTGGTGGCCTGTGGGACATCCTTGCCACCGTCCTCGCATACATCCACTCTCCCACGCGCGGCAACCCTCTACACACCACATTGCTTTATCATCGGGTCACATGAATTGGATCTCATGCCAGTGGGTCTGTACCGAGTAGGCCAACGTGGGTAACTGGGCGAACACCCGTGGTGCTCAGGCGCAGCAGTTATGTGCACAAGGGGATGACGTGCCTGTTCTCTGTCGTCCTCCGCCAGAGACCAGTCGGCCACCTTGGCTGGCGAGTCTGCAACATCTTCAGCATCCCCGGCCTGTCTCTTGATTGGTGCTTGTGAAGGCGCCGCTATCTGAGCCTTGCGCTTCAACCTGGCGTGCTGTTTCTCCAGCACTTTCATGAGTCCGGTTGGAACCGCGTACACTCCGCGCATTGCCCAATCTTCACACGTTCGTGGGCTTTCATCAGGGTCGTCCGGGTGGGGTACCTGCGGGACTCATACTTGGTCACATACTAACATGCGGGTTACAAGCCCTCCATTGATGGCCTCCCAACAGTTCACGGGCCGCAACGGCATAGATGTGATTGATGAGGTCTTGAGGTACACATCAACATGTACTCATATAGGTGACAGGTCTGCATGCATGGCCTGCTGTATGTCACGCTCGGTCGGCAGTGGATGCTGCGTACGTACCAAGAGGGTAGTGAACGCCTCCAGATATTTCATGTCATCTGTGCTGGCTGGCATGTCAACTTTATTAACAAAGCTGTATTGCTCCTCTCTCTTGTTGATGAGGTTAGACATGGACCTGCGTATGTCCGCGTACCTGCATCGTACGACCCATGGTCAGCACGAGTACTGCGGTAACCATAGAGAAGCGTGAACACGGAAGTGAAAAGAACGCACTTGATTCCCTCTTTCTGTTCTGCAACCTCCAGCATATCCCTCCGGACTTGGGCAAGGTTTCTGCACAAGTCTAAGCCTTTCTCCATGGCAGCCACCTCGTCGTCGTCCATCGGATTTGCTTTAAGGAACGCGTCTATTTTCTGCACCACATTCCATGGTTAATGTATGCACAAGGTCGGCATGACGCGCTCTGACTCTGGCCGGTGCGGCCAGTCGACACTGCAGTGTCGACTGGGGGGGGGGGGCACGATAGCTTACTATCGTGCTCTTTGCCCCTGTGACCACTATCGGCGAAACTGCGCCTAACTGTTGCGCGACTCTGCACTAGTGGGCGACTCACCAACTATAAGACTAGCGGCGTTTGTGAAGCGAACAAGAGAGACCTGCTAGAGCGCGCATCGGCGATCGGGCGCGATTCGCGCGTCCGCCTTGCGACTGCGTAACAACAGGGCATGCGCGCAACCACACCGTCGCGCATTGTTCAGCCCGGTGTGCTAGGGCACACTTTGACATGCATTTCCAGTATCAACAGTTAAACAGAACATGGGGAGCAAGTGCTCTATCATGCCGGCGCGCTGTCAGAGGCAGTTGTAGTCGGCATGCCCGTCAACCACATGGCCGGCAACGAGTGGTCAACTCGGCACACGTTCAACTATGCAGTTACTGCTAGCGACTGAATGGGTGTGTGGGAGTACCCCTTTGGAGGGGATGTCTCGCACCGCCGCGCCCAAGAAGTCGAAGCCAGATACCGTCGCCTGAATGAGGTATCCTCCCGGCCTCCAGTTCACAAACTTCCTGTAGCTCTCCGGTACCGTTTTATCACGGCATTTCTTCAGTGTCTTGACCAACCCGTCAGGGATGTCCTTCAAGGTGCTCTGCATCTTGACAGTCGAGACTATCGTGCGATGCTTCCACACCTGGAACGGCGACTCCAGCCGGATAGGACCGCGACGCCGGCCGATGCTTACACCATCCGTGTCATAAGACACAGCTGAGGTGCCAGCGGTGCGTGCCATGGATGGTGGTCGCTGCACAAGCGGTCCCGCCCCAAGCGTGCAGGTGAACGGGGGGAGCAAGCCCGGCTGGAAGGGCCTTTGCGAGTTCAGAATCGAATCCATTACGAGACGAAAATTATCGTAGGTAAGGGCGACGGACACTTCAGGCTTGGCCTGGCTTGCAAGCCGCACCTGGTACCTGGCATATGGCACGTTCGCACCACAGGCCGCCCATATAGTGTCTTTCACAGCGTCGCCCAATGCGACAGAACAGTGCATAGCTGACCATTCGAATGTCTTTCCCTGGCCAACACTGCAATAGTGCCGACGTGGGTGGGAGCATACGGCGGGATCGAGGTGTTACCCGACGGCACTCCCCACACGAAGGACCACACCGAGTTCGACACCACAGCGTTATAAAATAGCAGTATAAAAACTAATGGCGTACCTGATTGTGATCGTCCTGTCCTCGGTCGTCTCCTGCATGATCTTCACTCTTCACAATCGGTTGTTATGAGCAAAGGCTTGGCGCTTACTTGGATTACGTGCTGTTGTAAAGGTTGATAACAGTCGTCTGATGCGATGGAGGTGTTTGATCTTCTATTTCCCTAATGACGGAATGCCGCAGCGCTATTTTGCGACAACGTCCGCCCCCGTCAAGTCGGGATTGTGTCCTCAAGCGTGGCCACGTCGTGTCCACAAGCGTGTGCGCTGCAGTCGCTGGGCGCCATGCCAACACATCCCGGCGCAGTTTTAAGTACTTGAACTGAGCTGTAGTTCATGTAGCCTTTCCTGTATAGGTCGCGCCATCATGCCGCAGGGAGGCGCCAAGAAGCGCCGTCGCACAGCAGCAGAGGTCGATCGGAACCTCGCACTGTTCAGCATCTTTCGTGTGCCGGCGCCTGGCGCTGGTTCGAGGACCCAGTATCACTGTAATTACTGTAATAATGATTTCCGCGATTCAGCGTATGCGGACGAGCATTCGAAGCCGCGCAGGTGCAAGCTACGGTTACGGGCCGGAATGGATCGGGCCCCGGATCCGGAACGTGACAAGCAACAAGATGAAGCCATGGTGGCTCCCATGGAAGCCTACGTGAATGACTTACCCGGTGTCGGTGAAGGTACCTCTAATGACGACCGTGCCAGCGGTCGTCTCATGCCCGCGGGCATCGGAGTTCAGGCCGGACCCCTCCAAGACGAGGCGATGGACCCACTGGCCGCAATGCCCGGGCCGGCCCCGCCTGTGCAAGCAGCTGCCATCCCTGTAGGGGACCCTGATTTCCCACAGGCTCCGGTATGTCGTCTTGATCTCATCGCGCATGTTCTGTGTTGAGTGCTGCAGCGTTCGCTCTTTACCATCCGGGCCAACTGCCGCTAGCACTGGCTCTCACCTGCCACCTCTCATGTGCAGGCGTACGTCGCATTGGCAGCTGATCTGCCGGTGGAAGCTGACCCCGAGTACGACGGGTTTCACCCATTGCCTGACGAGTACGGCGAGGTGTGGTTTGATGCAGAGGAGGCCTTTGACGAGGATCCAGATGATGACTTGGATGCAGAGGGGGGCATCCAAGAGGAGCTCGTGCGTGAGGAGCCGGGTAAACCGCCCCGAAGTGATACGGGCGCGTACCTTCATTACAGTCTGGCTAAGGTCATACACGAGGATCATGATGTCACGCTGCGCGAGGTTGCAGTCTGGCTGGCGAGGCTCGCATCAGACCATCGCCTTCCAAACGCCGCCATGGACTCGCTGTGCCAGATGATCCATTTCCTGCTACTGCCACCGGGCAACTTGTTCCCCCGCTCCTATCACATGCTCAAATGTGCGCTGGCTGCGGAAGACAGTCATGACTGTGAGAGTCATGTTTGCGACGAATGCTGGACTGTGTTCCCCGCTATACCTGCCAGCAGCCACGCGGAGTATGCTGACGAGGTCTGCGCCCGGCCAGGGTGCAACAATACCAGATTCAAGCGAGGTCCTGGAGGGCATGTCAGTCCCAAGCGCAGTGCTTTTTTCTTTGGCGAGGAGGGTACATTTGTGGATCTAGTGAGCAAGCCGCATATGCTGCCAGCCATGTTGCAACACCGCAAGGAAGCTCTCAACGATCCAGAGTCCTTCTGGTGCTCACCTGCAGGCAAGGAATTGAACATGAAGTGCCGAAACAAGTTTGACCAGACGGACATCAACGCTGACGAATTCGCGGTACTCGTGAGCCTTGGTGCGTTCCACCCAGGTGGGTCGTGTGATCCAGCCAGGAATGCCTGTATTCAAACTGTGTGCCCGCTCCTGACGATGTTGCTCAGGCAGACATGCCGTGTACAGGTGCCGATGGAGGCCAGCTCTTTGTGAACAAGCAGCACGGCGCGCTTATATGGGGCATGAGGCTACAAGACCTGCACGAAGGGATGCATGCCAAGAACGACACCTGGGCTCCACTCGGTGTTGTGGAGGGACCTACAGAGCCCACGCGGCTGGATGGCATCTTTCAGTCGCTCGAGGAGTTCTTCCTCGCCCACGACCCGGGTGTGATACGTTGTTGTGTGGGTACACCCTGTATGAGTACTCCCTTTGTGGATCCTATGCTAGTCTCACCGCATGGCAATAGCGGTTGGTCGATCCCTTGCGCCACAGTCGACTCTTGCTGTGTCGTCTTGCAGGCAGGGACGGCACAACCCCGGTCCTGGTGGAGATCTGGAGGGACCCAGATCGGCCCGACAAGGGGAAGCGGACGGTGAAGCTCTGGCCAGTGTGTGGCTGGGCGGAGGGCGACATACCCGTGTTGGAGAAGATCGCAAACACTGTAGGCCATGGAGCCAAGGCAGCCTGCATGCGATGCGCGTTCCGCGGCGCAACAGTGCCGGAGGCCAATACGATCCGGTGCGACATGCACCGCAATTGTGCTTATACCACATTTGTTTCTGTCCCGCAACCCGGGTATGCGTGTAGTTGGTGCTGCTTCCGTCGCATTGTCCAAGGCGTGCCCTGCAATGAGGCCGGTCTGCAACTTCCTCCCCATCATGATGCGCCGCATGAGGGTGTCCCCGCCAGACCTCGATTGCCACCTGGCTATATGACCATGGACACAGATCCCTCCAGCACTCGCGACCAGTTTACACCCGACGACACCATAACTCCGGAGGGCACTTGGTGCGGCGACGCCGTGCTGAAGTGGTCTGGCTGCGAGATGCAGAAGGCAGCCGACACCGCTGCAGAGATCATGGCCCAGGTGATTTATCACGCCCTGTGGACCCCGATCTGGTCATATTGCACAGGAGGTTTCCCATTGGTGAGGTCGCGATCGGGGTGGTGGAAGCCCCCAATGCCGTTGTGCCCGCCATCTGTCCAGGGTGTGACACCCCTGCACCCTGTCCATTTGTGTGGACTAGTATGCAGGTAGACAATCCAACTCGTCCTCCTTACTCCGACATCGCGGCTCGATCTACCCGACAGAACCGTGCCCGACAGGAGTGCCTTCAGTTGGGGGTATGGGGGAAGCCCTTGTTCCACAAGCTGTCGTACTTCAAGTGTGTTCCTCCCCTTGACAAGTGTCACAACGCCCGATATGGGTAATGCAACCTCGCCGTATCGTTCACCTTCCGCACATTCCGTACGCTGTGACCCCTCGTGTTGGACCTTTCTCGTACAATCTGATAGCAAAACATGTGTTTGCCAGAACTGGGTGTTTGGCTTGCCTGTGTTGATCATGGTACGTGTCTGTTGCTATCGCAATACATGCCACCAGACACCTGACCGCGTGCAGTCCCTGCACATTCCTCCGCTTCGGTGTCGCCCACATCTTCCTCCTTGGACTTCTCAAGGACTTCTGGAAACAGTGGCTGCCCGGGCCTGGTGCCAAGCGTGTCGGGGCTGCCGCAAGATTCGTACTCCCTGTGGCGGTCCGGCGGAAGATCACGGCCAGAGGCGTGGAAGTGGGCTTGCGGCAGACGGAGCTGATCAAAACACCCTATCGAGATGTTGTCCAGTGAGCACCCCCTCCTTAGCGTTCACCTGCTCACCTGTACAAGAGCCTGTTACACGTTCTTCATGCTGGCACACATTTGAGTCCATCATCGAGTCCATGCGGTGTACACACTCGGCTTGCAGGCACCGCGGCAATTATCTTATGGAGGACTGGACGACATTCACTGAGACGTGGAGCACCTTCTTGTTACACAACCTGCCGTGGGACCGTACCGATGCAGAGCAACGCTATGTTCAAGCCCAATTTGAGGCCCTGTGGGCGGACTTGCGGGCGGGTTGCCTTTACTTCATGAGATTCATGAAGGGCCAGCATACTTGGGAGAGGATACTCACGGCTCAAAAGCATTTGCTGGCTTACGGGAAGAGGGCCCAACAGGTATGGTCCCAGTTGCGAAGCCACTGCCTCGTCCAGATTGTACCCGAGCCGCAGTTTATGTCACGTCTGTCTCGGGAATGCCACCGCTGTACGACATCCGGGTAGTGCAGATCTTCGGAGGTCAAGTCCTAACCACGTTCAAGCTTCACTTGGCGGCCGTACATGTTCCGGATCAAGTTCGGGCCTGCGGTCCGGCCTTCTTCTGCCTTGAGTACTGGATAGAGCGACTCGTCCAGTTCTTCAAGCGGCTGATCAAGTACCGCTCAACGTCTTGTGCGGAGAGGATCTTTGTCAACGATCTCCTAGTGCGACGGGCGTGTGATCGCTTGGTGCAGGAGTACGGCGCCGAAGCGATTCCTCGCCTGTCAGATGCCATTGCAGATGCCAAACGCCGCATTCGAGAGGGGAAGCGGATCCGTCGCCCTGCACCACCGCCAGGCCCGGAGGGGCCCCAGGCCGCCGCGCCTGCTGCGGCCCAGGCCGCCGCGCCTGCTGAAGCCCAGGCCGCCGCGCCTGCTGCCCCCCCTGTGGCAGGGCCCTTCTGTGGCCCAGTGATGCTGGGCGCCGCGAAGGATCTGTCAGCCGTGGAACGGCTGGAGGTCTTGCCGGCACCGGTCGGGCCTCAGAGGCACCTCCGGGGTCTCCCCTACCTCATCTGCGCAGAGAACGATGACTTTGCCAATCGTGGGTGGCCCAGCCATTCCAATTTGACAGGTTTGGCTCAGCGCGATGCCGTCGCATCTTCGCTTGGAGTTGGCGCGGATGAAGAGGACAACAGACTGGTCCGTATCCGCTTGCGCAAGTACCTGCGAGCTGAACTGGCAATTGGTGAGAACGTTGCATGCACACAATACACCTCGCAGAAGGTGAAAGACAACACTTGGTTCCTGATAGAGTATGTCCAGGGCGCTGACCGCCTGTTGTACGTGGGCCAGTTCAAGTATTTCGTAGACGTGACCTACGAGAAGTTCAGTTCCGTTAATATTCGGGATGATGTTGCCAGTGATTCAGCGGACTGCATTTGTGCGGCGGTTTGCAACTTGTACCATGCGGTACAGGTGGCGTCGCCAGGGGCCAGGGCACCCGACCTTGAATTGGGTCGCCCGCCAGAATTGTATAGGGTGGTGTCAGTGCGACCACAATCGGGCAACCGCTGCTTTGCCGGTTGCTGGGTGATCGACCTGCGGTCGGTGACACTAACCCTTGCGGCAACCGGCGAACGGAATGGTGGGCACATGTTTATGACAGTTTATAAAGCTTCTGGGAAATTAGGTAGTGTTCTGGGGTAGACCTGAAAAAGGTACATATCAGATGCGAAGCACCAGGTCCTGTAACAGGCGCATACACCGGCGGCAATGGTTTGATCAGTGGCACTGCACCGTTCAAACGTGATCGCATGTGTATCGTTTGGCCTGCGTGTGACTATGACCGCGATGCCACCGAAACGCCACCTCGTATTAAGATGGAATTAAATCGAACATAATCCTGTTGACATTGATTAGTTTGTGGAGGACAGTCCACGGGCAGGACATCGTTCACGCACGCTCGTGATCGCAGAGGACGACCTCTGATATTTCCGCATCGCCAGTCGATATCATCGGCTCTGTAGAAAATACAATAGTGTAAAGGACTTGCTGAGTGCCTTGCTGAGTTGGTCGCCATGGCGAATCAGGATCTATTCCGTTTTGAGTTAGAACGTGTGCGTCGCGATCCGGGTAGTAGCAACCACTATTTTAGATTCATACAGTATGCGATGAAGAAGATCGACGCGGGTCAGTGGGGACTGGATGGGCCGCAGGGCGAATCTAATTCAGACCTGCTTGCTCTTGTCCACCCGCTCGACAATTCGCGCGCTCAAGGGGAGGCGGCGCAGTTCGAAAAGCACGTGAAGTTGCTTGAGAAGGCAAAGGGGCGGTCTGACAATGGAGAGGTCAAGCTGGCGTACTGGGAGTGCAGGCTGCGAAGCCTCGCTGCTGCTCGCCAGAGGGCCGTAAATCCACCCGAGCGAAGAACAGCCGGTGGTGGTCTCTTGCAACCCTATCATGAGATGCTGGAGCGCACCGGCGAATTTGCGCCTGGCATCTTGTCATCCCTGCCTGTGGTAACAGTTTCACCCGAGCCTACCCACCGACGTGGGTGTCGCCAGAACCTGACATGTGGCTCGCTATCAGGCAGGGCCAACACACCCTCAGAGGTTCCACAGCCCGGCAACACCGGCCGATGGCATCAGCCACCGGCAGATCTCCAAGCGGACCCCCACCTCTCTCCTGCCGCAATGGGGACCACCGCATTCTTCGCGGGAGCCAACCACTCCCCTCATGCGGCTTCCTCCTCCATGGCAGCTTCTTCAGCGGGACATCATCGCCCCCCCTCGCATCCTCAAGTGGCACTGCCGGCGCCCCCAATACCCCATCAACAGGCGCAGCAGGAACAGGCCCCCGCACGAGGGGTATCGACCCGTGCTGTGCCACGGAGACGACTGGGTTTGGCACAACTTGTGGCGGCCCGGCCCGAACTGCGTACCACGCTGCAGCCACCACCGCTCACCTCAGCAGCCCGGGAAGGTCTGCCATCGCGCCCGGCAACACCATCGCCTCGCGCCAAGAGATCGCTTCACCTCTCTGAGGCTGCGCCGGAGGGGGGGCAGACCCTGCCCCCCCCCGGCCACCTTGTCGGGTCCCCCGGCCCCCCGATCAGGACAAGTGAAGCGGACACGACGAGGCGGTTCGATCTCGCCAGGCGGGTCCCCCGATGGCGTTGCCGAAGCTCGTCACGCCGGCCCAAATATCTTAGGGGTACGACATCTCATCCGCTGCCTGGTATCTACTTCTCCATGAACTACTGCGCCAGTGTATGCAATTGACACCTGATCCATGAATGCAGATGCGGGTAAAGCACAAGCTAGACCGGGGCATCGTCACGGACTGTGACTGGGATTATGCGGCGGATGACATCCGGGTGCTGCGCCCGGGTGCATGGGTCGGGACCAAGGCCATGGAGTACATGGCCGCCATAGCGCTGAGACGAGCGTGGCGCGACAGGCGGTACATCTTGGTGGACCCATGTAACTGGCAAAGCCGCTGGGAGCAACTCGAGGCTAAGGGATCCTGCCGAGGGATAACCAAGTGGGACATGCGGGTAAACATGTTTGCTGGCGGAGGGTGGAGCCTCCACGCCGTCGTCCACCCTGTGTACTTAGCTTCTCACTGGAGCTTGGTCCTCATTTTCCACCCAAGTACGCCCACCACTCTCATCCTGACTGACTCCACGCCCTCAGACTGTACTGCTCAGTGTAGCCGCAGGCTTGCATGTATGCGGGACTTATTTGTAGTTGTCAAACCACGTATGAGCGTGATCCCAAGTCCGTCGGTGCAGACAGAGTGCGGCAATGGCTGGGCGCTACCGAGGGTGAGCGCGACAGGATGAGGTCGGCCGGACAGCACACCATCATCCTGCATGTGGACAGTCTGAGGTACACAAAGCACGACACGGACGTCGTAGCAGGGAAGTGGATCCGGACGATGGCGTTTCTGCTGAACACCGCAGTAGACACGGTCAAGGAGGCGGTGAAGATATGGGCGGTGTGCTTCCGGTCACAGTGTATACCCTGGACCAACGTCTGGGTCAACAGTGATGTACAGTATCTCATGATCGGCCGCCAACCCTAGCTTTGGTGCGACTGAATGTGGCACTACTTTGCATACAACATCACCTATACGACCAATGACGCCACTATTGAACTGCGGTCGTTGTGTAGGTGCCACCGAGTATTTGCCCACAACAGCCGGACGCCGTTTCGTGCGGCATGTACACCGTGCTGAACCTAGAGCATGTCCTGGAACGGTGTGCGCCGGGTCTGCTCTGGGATACGAACGCCGGCCGGCCGAACGTAGACGTTCCTGGGGGGGCAGCCAACCCTGCCCGAGCCCAATCCAGTTCGTTGATGAGCTTGCCGCGTGGGCCCCCACGGTATGACGAACTGTGGGCACCGATAAAGTTTTTCCATAACGAGCCGTGGTACGGCGTGGGCGATGCCAAGGCGTACAGGGCCGTACATCGCGCCAACTTCTGCATGCAGTGGGCGGAAGACGGAGGGCAACCTTTCCACGTGGATGATGACAAGGCAGTCACTGAACTGAAGGACTCAGTTTACGATCTGCCCCATGACAAAGATGGGAAGCCGTGGAAAATCAGGTGCGAACGATGCGCCGCCCAATGACCAACTGTGCTACCGGTACCACGCATACTGCCCGCGCACAACTGGCAACTGTCTCCAAATCCTGCTCTGATTACGGTAAAGTCTGCAAAACAGAAGTCGTCATATGCAGGCCGTTAGTACTGCAATCGAGGTGGGTGAACGCGAAGCATCTGGACCCGCCCCTGGCTATATGGGCGCAGCATATGAACAAGCGGTCTTCAGGACGGACTCGGCAGCGGCCAAGCTCGGGCGATACTCGGCCCGACAGGAGGGGACGGTCACCACGGCGAGGGGGCAGCCGGGCTGATAGAGGGACCAACGCAAGTGGCCGGCAGGCAACCAGTCAGCAGCCGCACCGAGGACGTGGTAGCGGCAGCTCTCGGGGGCGGGCTGGGGCGAACGCAAGGGCCGGTTCGCGTGGCCGTTCGGGTGGGCGGGGACACGCCCCGCCTAAAAGGAGATAGTTGCAAGTTCAGGGTAACCAGTAGTGAGCATGTTGCACAAGGTGTAATGGTCACTATGTGTACTGATCAATCGCAGTGGATACGATGACGCCATGTCGCCGTTGACATATCATCGCTGCTTCGCAGACCGGCGATGACCGCTGGCCCTGCCAACGCGAGACGCACCATCCAGTTCCGGAGCCTCCTGAGCCCACTTCTGCACTGCAGTGTGGGCGTTCCTAATGTCCAACGTACCGTACAGTAGTTATCTTGCAGTTTCAGCATCGCTGATCGGGCAGTGCGTGGATACAGCGTTGCGGGTGCTGTGCTGCACACCATTTCTAACTTGGTGGAATTGGATGCGAAACGAGGCTCGCAGGCGCACAGATGCGCAGTACATATACCTGAGATCCCATCCCATGCGTCTGATTATATACTGTATGGTCAACGTTGCGCACGATACTTCCCCACGCGACAGCGTTTACAGTTGTGCCCTGTCTTTTTAGACGGAATCTCCAACGGACGTGGAACACGCGCGGGGTTGGGGCGATCGGCACGTCGTCGCCGCGTTTGAGAGACTGTAAGAACAGAGGTTGAGAAGATCTTGTAAACGCGTCGGCATCCGATGATTCCAACGGCGCGAACCGTTCGGACAAACATTATCGTAGGGGAAGCTATGGAGACAGGGCACCTGCGACCACGGCAAGAGTCCCTTACGCTACGGCGACATTGCTACGCACCCGATGCTGGAGCCCGGCCCATCACGTCATAGGGACGGACTCTACCAATTCTGCAAGCGACGGAGTTTTCCAGCGTTGATTTCCTGTGAATACGTACAGCGGGCCATGAGCAACAGCGGACAAACACGGCCTTTGGCCGATACCGCCGCGCGCGAGGACGCCGAGCAGAGCATAGTTGAGAATATCGCAGTTGTTGTAGAAACGAACGGCGCGTTCTCTGCCGCAACTGTTGACAGGATGCAGCGGTTCGGAACGTTTAACTCGCTCTTGAAGCGGAGCACAGCTGAGATCTGCGCAGCGGGCAGGTCCCTCGAGTACGCAGCGCGACACAACATATACTGGACCATTGTATTATTCAATGCGTGGATGCAGCATTTCGACGCGCTGGAGCCTGCGTGGCAGCGCGTACATAGCAATGGCGGAACAGACGACGGGTCGGCGGTGAAGGAGGCCGGGCTCATGAAGCTCATCTCGTTCTCTGGAGATCGGAAAGTTATTCAGGTGAGTCATGAGCGTTTGCCCGAGGTTCGTGAGGGGGACGCGGACAATGCGTAGTCCGTCACTGAGTGGGCCACGTTGCGAGTGGTGAATGCGTATCGAATGCAGGTACACATGATAGGCCGGCAGCAGCCACCCCAGACCATCATAACAGAGGTATCATCCCCAAGACGTGGCTCGAGCCCAAGTGCAGAGGCGGACTGCAGCCTTGAGTCGTGGCGCGGACAGAGAACAATGCGGGAGTACACAGGCAGATTGGGATCACCTGACCTGCACATCCCCGCAGGTACGACACTGCATACATCACTGCCATTGCATACGCCTGGGAGATGCAACCATCGAAGCTGAGGCAAGCTGAGGCGAAATTGGTGTGCAGAGTATGAAGCTAAGAACCAAGTCGAGCTCCTGCGACTGGTGGTGCACTCCATGCACAACGAGCATCCCAGAGTCCTAGCACCAGAACGGCCCGGAGGCCCGACCAGGTTCGAGTACTCCAACCATCCTGTCAGAGAGGGCGCCACTTGCGAATGGGCACCCACGGGAACATCACTGCCACACTACTTGCTCCTACCCACAACGACGCGACGTGAAACCGCACCAAATGAGCAGATGGCAGAGCTCATGGAGAACGTGCAGAGGGGGACCAATGGGTACTCCAAGACGCTGCAGCTGATTCGGAAACCCGTCTCCACCAAGAACAAGGCAAGCGCCGCCTCGCAGCTGTATCCGTCACCCCGCTTCACACAGCTGATGGCGTGCGCCCGGACGGTACAACTGATGGTGCGGAACGCACCAGACCTGTGTGGGGAAGCGGTGCGGGCACCACCAACACTGGTCAGAATAGCAGATGCATGTGTGATACGACCTATGACGAGTGGCAGCAAGAGCTCTGACAACCTATAATGCATTCAGGATATGGGTCTCATGGGACAGTACTGTGCCGCTGCACAACAAGTTGGGGGCATGGCGTGCGTATACGCTGCAAAGAAGTGGCCGGGAGTGGATCAGGTGCACTCCCATGCATTCATTGCAGTCCTGTGAGTTGGGCAGGCCTCACCAACCGGGCCATTGATCTGGCGGTCCAGTCCGCTTCACGGTGTAACACCGTCATCGCTGGCGCGTGTTTGGTACATGTACCGCATCTGAGCCGATGCAACACTGTGCAGGCGCCATCAGCACTGGCCTCCTACGAGGACCTCACGTTGGGCCTCATCCAACACTGGCAATGCATTGACAAATGTGGCTCAGCGGTGGATAACGACATCCGCGGGTATGCGAGGCTCTTGATGGCGTTCTCCAATTACGTCAGGGATGATACGATAGGGGTGGAGGAGGTGGACGCGGGAACGCCCGAGTGGGACGGCGTGTGGGAGTGCTGGGCTGCCGCGAATATTGCGACGCTGATAGTTGTTCAGGGTGCGCCTCCGTGTTTTGCCTGGAGTCACTATCACACCCACGTACTAACCGAACCTGAATCCCACGTCAAATTGCTATAAGGACAGGCAGTACGGCATCCTAAACAATACTACCGTGTGCAGCGAACCTCATCTTCCCCTTCACCAGCGGAACGGCGCCTAAACTAAAGGCCATTAAGTTTGCAAGTTCGTGCATCGACATCCGCTGGTGGCAGTGGGCATTCGTTGCAGTAGAGTGGTTCATGGAACACAAGGGCGCAGATGGAGGTTCGGCTGCCGCGTGGTTTACGCTGGAGGTGAAGTCAGCGTCCCTTGCGTCGGCAGCCGATGTCCACAAGCTGGCTACGGCTTGCATCCAACGCCTGCTCAATGATCGGGAACCGACCATGCTTGCAATGGTGGAGGGAGCAGACCTGCAGCGCAATGGGCTATGTGCACCGCCGCCAGCATCGCCACCTGCACCGGCGGACTCGTCGGTGGACGGCGATGGCAATGTGGGTGGCAAGCCGGCTGGTGGTGCACGGAAGCCCCGCAAACCGCCGGCGGGGAAGATGAATAAGCCCAATAAATCAAACATGACACCACGAAGGAATCCGGGGCGTAGAAGCAGGGCGACCATTCCCTCACGGGAGGTCGGCGATGCGGGGGGAACTGCCGCCGTGGGGGTTTCCGCTACACAGAGTGCGCTTTCATAGACACAAACCCTGCCTGGAGGCACTCTGTCCGTGCAGCCCACATAGACGAGCTGACTGCTGTAAACAAGGTCCTCTCGTGTGTCATGATGCCACAGCACGCGACACGTGCCCAGAACATTGCATGTATCGCCGGCTGCGGGAGCCATGTGAAGACACCGACTTCCTGTAACTGCTGCTGCAGGGCGCAAGACTATTGGTGCAGCCTTTGTGGATCTCACCCAGGACGACCGGATAGTTGTGTCCGTGGAGCGCCCTCGCCCCCTGGAGCCCGATACACAACTATCAGCCAAGGAAGAAGATGACAGGGTGAAGGCACTAGTGGATGCGGTTATGGCTTTGTTCACGGGAGCCAGGACCCTCACCCCCCACAACACTCAGCCATGGTTTGACTTAATGGTGCAGGCTATGCAGCTGGTTGGGGGGAGTGCATGACCAAGGAGGAATTAGCTGAAGCTTGGGGTGAATGCTGCGACCGTCTCCAGGCGACCCCTCAGCCAGAGGATGCGGCGGGCGAGGAACACAGAGACGACAGCGAGGCCGGCCGGAGCGGCCCTGCGCCCCAATCATCACAGGCTACAGTTTCGGATGACGACTTCGACCCAGGCAGGAGCCGCATGAAGGCGCAGCCCCCAGCCCGGCCCACTTCGGCATTGCAACACAAGCGCAAGCTAGAGGACTTGCCTCCAAGCGTGGACCCGCGGGCCAGGAGAGGGAAGGGAACGTACCACAGACGGGTCGCGCGGCGCAAGACACTACAAGAAGGGGACAGGGAGGCCATTGCAGCCCTAGAGGATGACGAGGGAGATATGGGAGAGCGGCGGGATGATGAACAAGGTCCTGATGAAGTCTGCGGTGAACAGGGGCCAGCGAGCGCGGGAGAGGCGGGGAAGCAGGATGAGGGTGGTACGACTTATGCGGCAAGAGAGGGCGGTGACGCGCAAGTAGATGAAGCAGAGCCCAGTGACGACGGGGGTGATGAGGGGGACGCGGCCGCATGAGCAGCGGCATGTTGCATACTCGTTTATGCGGTGCCACTGTAATTCGTTGCCTTGACACTGCAAGGTTACCAATCCAAAACAACCCAATCCAAGTTACTGCAGCGTGTATCACAGCGACAACTTGTTTTATTGACATGCTTTAGGTACAATCGGCGTTTGTGATGGTTGTGTATGGTTGTACTCAATGCACACATCAGCCTCGCGGTAACACCCTTTGGTGACATGTCTACATTAGCGGTACTGCACACATGTTTGTTACATGTCTATAACTGCGGTACGGCACTCGCCATCCCTCCCCTAGTGCACCACACTGCCAGGTCCTCTTGTGGCTGCACGCTCTGGTAGCTGACAACTCTGCACTACTGGTCTGGCGCAGCCTGTCGGCTACAATCACAGCTGGCTGTGCTCGGGTGAATCAAGCATGCCCACGCTGAACGGCACGACGGCCGTGGTGCGGCAGCCGACATCATCGACTACAGGTGTGGCCGGCGAAGACAAGAAAGTCTCCCACACACTGCGCGCTGGCCCTTCGAACATGCTGGGGTCGAGATACGTTTGGGATACGCTCCTGTCCCATATCATGGGAAAGTCAAGGTGGGTCTCACCATCCTCGAGCCTGGGCGCTGGAGCTGCTCCCGGCAGTCGTAGGTCCCTGCATGACATACTCCCTGTGAAGGTCGGCCAGCCGAGTTGGTGGCGGGAGTGCATATGGCGGTGAGGCAGTGGATATGCAGATGGGCAGAACGGACCGTGGGAGACTTCTACATCCGTTCCATCTATCCGACCCGTGGGGTGTGTCATTGATACTGTACACAGTGGGGACCAGGAGTCGAGGCCACGTGGAGCCTGGCATCTCCTCAAACGCCTTTTGGATGAGCCCAGCTGCCACGGACGCCACCTCTGCCAACGTGGCAAACATATGGTGGGGATGCCTGAGCACCAGCTGCATGTGGAACAGAGTGTGGGGGCGGTATGCAGGCGTGGTAGGCACCCCCCGGAGAGCCACGATCTCATAGTCGTCCTCATGAGTTCCGTACAAACGGGTCATCTCCCCCATGCACAGGTCTATGAAATCCCTGACACCGCGCATGGCCCAGGCTTGGAAGACTACAGAGTCTACAGCGGCAAGCGCCTCCCCCGTCTCATCGGCTCTCCCCCGCAGCACGAAGTACAAGTGCAGCGGAGAGTCCGTGGGCAGGACTTCGTACATTGGAGGTCGGCTCCAGGGCGATGGGCGCTGCGAGGCGTGCAGCGTACGGGCATGCAGCGCCTCGCCAACGTCCGCAAGCCTGGCCCAGGTGTACTGCCTGTCCAGACGCACTCCACCGTCCACTGTGCTGCTTGGTCCGCCTAATCGGACCGCAGTCGCGACAGGAACGGGCCACAAGCCGACCATGGTAGGATTAACGCTGTCGAGGGAGGCACCGCGCGCAAGCTCGCGCGGGAGTGGGAAGGCCGCCTCGGTCCACAGCACCCCGTAATCTACATCAGCTGAAGTAAATGACGTATCTGAGGCCATGGGTAGAGCCACAGTCCTGTCCATCGGCTCGCAATCACGACGATCTCGCTAAGCGATGAAAGCGGCATAACTTGCAGCCTTCCCACTGCACTACGGAATCAGTCATCCCACTGTTGCATACAGATGTAACATATCCTGCCTCGTCTAGCGCGGCTGCCACCAATTGATGGTGGTGACGAGTGGCCACCGGATAGTCGCGGCAGTGGCTTGGACGCGTACACGTCGTTCAAATCGCTATCGCACGCGAGTCTAGACAGATCATGAATAGACAGTGTCAGACCAATATGCCTGTCTAATTAATGGTCTGGCTAATGCATGCCTCTGCCCCAAGGCGCAGCAATTAACGCCTGACAACTGTTCATAGCCGCTGTTATCAGCCGATGCTACTGAAGCCGTCACAACCTTCCCATCCAATCGTTGAATATACATCTTGCCGATGTAGACTGTGTTTCGACGCTCGCAGCACCGCCCGGCACGCTTGTCGCCCGACGTTAGGTGGCTGGATGCCGCCGGTCACTCGAGCGACTGACAGTCTCCAGAGCTCCTCCTTGCTCTTACTATTTATCTATACTAGATCATTCGGAGGTGACCAGTGCGTACAGCGGACTCCTTGCCAGCGGTGCCCAGCGTTGTTGCGTGGACGCGGAGACTGTCAGCTGCTTTGCATCCTCTATGCAAGCGGTCAGGTGATTCACATCCCATATATCTGATAACTGTGTTCCTTTCTAGTAAGGTGCTGCTCCTGATGTCATTTGTCGATCCGGTACCGCCACTCGTGTTAACCGTAGTTCAGCGGCACGCGACCAGTCCCTTGCAAGCCCGACGGACTTGACGACTCCTCATATCTGGAACCCTTTTGGTTCGGAATGGGATGGTCGGGGCTGCGCCAAAGCGCCAAGCCAGTTAGGCTTGGGATGTGTTATCCGACTCGCTAGTGCGCTGTCGAGCCTTCGGCCCAGCGCTTATCCAGCGTTATCTGCCTACAGTGCCTGATTAAAGGTACAAGCACACTATATATAATTCATCCATTATAACATGACGATGCGATCGGAGCATGTCTGCCCCGTGGGCTTGTCCCGATCGTCAGGGGGCACGATAGCTTACTATCGTGCCCCCGGCCCAGCGCTTGTCAAGCATGACCTGTCGACGGTGCCTCTTACGCGTACAAGCACATGCTATCTAACATGCAGTCTCCCCTTGATTGGAGACTAGTCCGGGCGTCAGGCGGGCGGCATACTGATCAATATTGGCGAGGCGCTGCGTAGGCTTTGTCGTAATTCAGTAGACCGTAGCCCGTAGGCACTTCTGCGAGACCAGTACCCTGACAGAATGCAGTCCAGCCGTAGCGTTATGCATCTGTGTACTCTAGTCTCTCTACGGACTCTACAGCTAAGCGCTAGAGCGGTGTGAATCGCTCATCGGGACGCTCAGCCGTAGCCGTAGACCCCTGGACTCTATCGCAAGCATACAACCATCGCTAGAATACCCACAAACATCACCGATACCATGTCGTAATTCAGTAGACCGTAGCCCGTAGGCACTGTGGGATCTAAGCATGGCGTAGCCATGCGCAGGGGGTCGCGCTGTCACATACCTGGCTGGTGTACAGGCCTCCGCTGTGACAGTGCGCTCTCAGTCTTGGATTATAGCACGTGAGTCTTTGGCAGAGTAGAGTGATTACACTTTGATCAGTAGAGCCTATATAAGCGTTCAACCAAACGTCTCATACGGATACGATCAGAATCATTGTCTGCAGCACGCAATCTAGCATGCATTGCTCGTGCATATGGTAAGCCATCTGTGCATGGCGTCCCATAGCCACTCCGGATCAGCACCGTGCATCCATGCATACATGGTCTCCGTAGTCCTGTGTATGCCACCATGCATGGTCTCCGTAGTCCTGTGCATGGCTGGATCACGACAGGCTTGTCGGTCCAAACATACCGTCCCCTTTGATCGCGCAGCATGAACAGGTCCTAACGTGACGTCCTGCATGACGGCCCCGTCGTCCGCGCAGGCGGACGGTCCGATGACGTCCCGGTGACGTAACCCACGGTACGCCATGCACGTGACGTCCTCATGACGGCCCCGCCGTCCGCACCAGCGGACGGTCTCATGACGTATCGGTTACGTCACCCTTGGAACACCATGCGCGTGACGTCATCGTCTTGCGAGCCGCCTTGTCGGCGGCCGAGAGGACGTAACCCATACGTCCCCATTTCGCGTCACCGGCTCAATGCGTGACGGCGCAATGCCGTCATGCCAGGACCATCGTCATCTTGTGACGTCCTTAGACCCCCTCGCGACCACGAGGACTTGTCAATGACGGTGCCTTGACGGCACCTCAGCGTCCTCGTGACATCATCAGTACATATTTTTGCGATGACCCCGTGATGACGTCCTCGCAGGACTGGCAGCATCGTTGCAGTGCAAGCGGCCGGGTGGCGGTGCGCCGTCGAGGTACCAAAACGTCTTGCACGCCCCGCCCGCATCTTTCGGGACACGCCATGCATCATATGACCACTCGGACCTGGATGACGGACTTGACCACCGCGCGTGCTGAGAGCGTGAGGAACGCGCGCTTTGCGGGTGTTGTATATATATGAGGCGCTCCTATCATGCTGTTGAGTTAGAGCTGTTTGCAGCGACTCGCTCGGAGCTCTGTGGGAAACGGTCCGGCCGGCACTATACTCCTAGTAGTACGCTTAACAACAAGGTGGCTCAGCGGTACATATTCAAGCATACTAGTATGCTCAACAAGGTGGTAGCTATTTTTGACTGAACAGGTACAAGAAGCTGTCTTGTGCAGTGCATACGTATAGCGGAAATGCCAACATATGCATGCGCAGGTGCTGGTCGCTGCCGGCCATCACCGGTGTGCTTAGTACTGCCAGTCACAAGCATTTGATCCCGTGCCTGGACGTATGTGCCGGTGGAGCAGTTCTGAGCGTGTCTTTAGCCGTCCTGTGAGCAGCACAGGTGCGTGGAGTACACTAGTACGTTCTAGTGTGAGCACCGTGTGACATTCGCAGGAGATCATAACGGGCGACTGAAGCCGTTCCAGCGCGTGTACGGCATTCGAATGCCGTACACGCGTACTTGAATTCAGCCATGGTCTATGTGCTCGATACATTATTATGGCCATGCTTGCCTGCCTGATAAACCAGCACTTCAGCTTGGCCGCTGTTGGGCCCGGCTGCATCCCCAGCTAGAAAGATATATATTTCTAAACGTATATACGTTTGTGCGCTGAAGCTTAAGGGCTTGTGTCACTCAGCGTGTTGCTGTCGGACTTCGCTACCGCGGGCGCGGGCAACCAGGATTTCTCCTGTGGCCTATTCTCACCCAAAATTAGCGAATTGCCCCAAGACTTCGGCCGATTCCGCCGAAAAAAACAAGCCAATCCCGTCCAAGACAATCGGTGTCCCGCCTGCATGCAGAGTCCTGGTCGTTGTCCACAGTCAATCCATGGCAAATGACCACATCCGATCGAATCCCAACGGGCGCCAGACACCACGAGCCGCTCACGCCCGATGTACAGGGTGCCGTTTTCAAGTTGAGACACACCGCCTCAGTCGTCCGACTGTGTGCGTATGCGCGGGGCACGCCTGCGGCCACGCATACATGCCTGCGGGGCAACTCGACTGCTTCATCTTGCGAACCCTCAAATATGCTGCTTCCGACGCGGTGCGCCGTCACTTGAGCACTGGCGGCTGTGAACAGCCAGTCCCATACATATCCACAGATGTACGTCATGCATATGATGATTTAGCAAGACACCTAAAGCTAGTTGTGTTGGTTGTGTCAGTTCGGTTCGACTTTTCGCCTGAGACAGTTGCTGCTTGCTGCTGTCCACCTTGCAAGCCACCCCAATTGGGGGGGGGGGGGGGGTTGTTGGCCATCTGCTTTCCTGCTGTTGCCCTCGCTGCCGGGCTCTTGCTTTCATCTCTGTGTAACACCTAAAGCTAGATGTGGATCAGCAGCTGCAGTCCAGTGGTGGTGTGCAGGGTCTTACAAATATTTTAACATTCTTGCGTGGTGATCATCACCATCATGGCAAGATAGCTATAGGAAATTTAAAGTCCTTATCCTGGACATGTGCACAAGCCCCGCTGGCTCCTGGGCCGGCACACATTTGTGTACCAGTCAAATTTGCCCAAAACCTGATAACGATAGGGACCAACCACTAGTACTGCAGCTGCAGCTGGAGCATGCTTGCAAACACCCTTCAAGCCAAGTTGATTCTGTGGGCGATGGTGCTGCAGCTGGCCTGGGGTGTTACGGGAGTGGTGGGGGATGGGGGTTGGGGGGGGTGAGATGATGGTTGGGGGGCACGCGTACGGGGCCGCGGGGTCTTGGAGGAGGGCAGGGAGGTGGATGAAAATGAAAACGTAGATGTAATGCCAGTGGCCATTCAATATGGGGTGGGTGCGGCTAACGAACAGTGGCACGGGTGACGCGTGATAATGTGTTACACCGTGTGTGATACATCTAGGACCCAGCAGCTGAGGCAACAGAGCAGTCAACAGGCGAACAGGCAAACCATGACGCGTGATGATGTGTCGAAGATGCGCCGAGCTGTGATGCGGCATGACTGCCAATCGGCACAGCGCTAGCACGCCGTGCTGCAGAGCAAAGGGTCGCGCACGCGAGTACTGCTACGGATACGTCCTGTAGCAGTACATCTGGGCTGGCACATGTGGCATTGGATCGATATGCGGGTGTATATCCTAACGATGAGGGACTCTGGCTCGCAGGATGCGGAGGAAGGGAAGGGGGGATGGGGATGGATCCACCCCCGGACTGGTTGCTATGAGCGCCCGTGGCCATGGGCGGCACAAGATCTACATCTGAACCATCTTCCAGATCAGCCTGAGCCAGCAGCTGCGGACAGACCGGACGGTCCAACGGCCGCTCTGGCCGCCCTCACATGAGCATGCACCATATGATGCACTATATGATGCGGCCGCGATTTCTTGTTGTGTGCGTATGCTCCCCATGGAAGCGCTTCTGCTAGTGGAAGGCGCAGCATCACGCCATTGCTTGAAGCCATTGGCTTCAAGCAAATCTGGAAATGGCCACAGTGTGCAATGAGCCCATTGGCGGCAACGCCGTAAGGTCAACGGCAGGGCGCAACTGGAGCTGGGTGGGCCCGTGGGGGGTGGGGGAGGGGGGCATCCGTGGCCCCTTCACAGATGTATGCTGACAATGCATGCGTGGAAGGACGTCATGCATGCCTGGAAGGGCGTCGCAAACGTGCGCGCACTTCAGCTGAGTGCATGGACGCTCGAGCTCCCCAGGTCCAGGCTGCTCGAGCTCCCCAGGTCTGGAGGTTTGCACAGGCATATAGCGCCGCAGTGGATGGAACGCCACGATCAACGTCGCGCGATCGCGCTCGATGACAAGGCACCTTCGACTAGGCACGTGGCCGGTCGCTGGCCATGGCATACTTTGTTGTGCTGCGGTCACCGCACAACGCGACGCTTCGTACGCGTGTGAACAGCGCGCTTTCCACGTCCACGCGTCAGCCAGTTTCTTCGCTTCTGACCTTGGCCGCAAAATATGCATATGCGCACGCAGAGAGGTACATAGCTGCGTCACGCTCTGATTCGATGGCACTGCGCGCTGCGTGCTGGGTGAGCACTGCGGTCACACGCGCGGGTGACTCAGCTGAGCTCTGGCCGAGGCCGCCAAATCGCTCGGAGGAATTCCGCTCGTGCCGGGCACCGCCGCTCCGTCCGCTAGCGCTGCATGTGCGTCTACATAACAGGGCAGTGCACATGCAGATCTAGACCTCATCGGCATGGCGGTTGCATGGTGTACGTGGCGTGGCGAGCGTGGGCCGAGTGCATATGTCTGTGTGAGCCAAACTTGGCAGCAAATGCTCTCGCAGCAAATATGCAATCAGCTGCAGTGGGTCGAAGCGCAGCACACCTGCATCGATATCGCGCCGTGCCATCGAGCATGTACATGTGTGGACGCGGACCTCCCGTTCAGATCGCATGCCATGCCATGCTAGCGATGACACCTGGTGTTAATCACTGCACGTGCCGCTGTGCATATTCGTGGGGCGCTAGAGCGCTGGGCTGAGGCACTCGGCAGCCTGAGCCACTAGATGCATCGATTGATATCACGACTTCCGCGCACCAAATGTACGATGCAGGCTCCCCACGTGCTCAGGCTGAATCAGCTTGTTTATGACGAAGAGGTAGTGTACATGATATGTTGTCTGGGCGCCAAGATCGCCGGTAGCTGAACATCAGGCCTGCGCCAGATCGCGCGTTGGCATGCGCCGCATGCATCCACGAATTGCATGCAAGCCGTGCTTTCTGGGCAGTGATGCTCCGCTTCAGCTGCGCGCCAGCCCTACGTTGCCGTAGCGATAGAGCACATTATGCACAGCTCTGTCCAATCACGATGGACCGCGCAACAGTGTATCGAGCTTGCCTCTTCGCACGCAGTTTATCGACGCAGGCTTCTCCGAGTGCAAATGCTCCAGCTGCGCAGGTAGAGCAATATATAAGTACGCGAGAGTTCAGTATAGTATGCTTACGGCCTTTGGGCCTGCCAGTGTCACCACCGTCATTGTCTAGGGCGCTGTAGCTGCTCTTTCTTCACCCGCTTGGCCTTGGTGTCATCGAGATGGCTGAACCCGGGCCGCTGCAAGCTGCGGCGCCCGTTGAGGCCGTTGAAAACAGCAGGGATGTCTCGGCAGAACTGGAGCAAATTGAGGAAGCGCTGACGATCGCATGGATGTTCCTCAATGCCGTTTTTGTGTTCCTGATGCAGGTATGCCGACAACGCTGCCCGGAATGCCCGAGTGTCGTAAAAAGCTTGCCTTTTGTGCAACGATTCAGTCTTTCATCATCACCCTCCTGATTTGACTTCCGCCGCTGACTCGTGCCTCACGGTGCATGACTGCGCCTCTGATGGAACACCCTTGCTCGTGTCTGCTCCCGCATGTGCACGCACCTGTTCCACATGGGCTCCGAATTTCGACACACAGCGGCCTATACCTCGTATCTGTGGACCGGGATACCCGGTGCCGTTCTGCTTCACTGTGCGTGTGCCATCGGCACGTCCACCGTGTCTGGCCAGCTGCGCTGTAGCCGCTATGATCTACATGCTGTCGAAAGGGCAGCAGCGTGCGTAGGTATCTCTCTGGTATCCTCTATGTCGCTTGTGCTGCCACAGGTGCTGCCGGGTCCTTTGGGGTGGGGTGCTTGCTTCGGGCTGAAACGCCTGGCGCGGGCGCGAGCGCACATGCGCATGGTCACCGTTCTACGCCAAACATGGCGCCCCGATCATATGCCTGCAACAGTGTACACCGGTGTGCACAGTGTACAGATGTCTCTGTCTCCATGTATGGCAAGCCAGCTGTATGCCCGTTAGTTCAGGCACACGTGGCTCCGCGACACCACACCGGTTCAGTTCAACGGCTTGCCGCTCATCCGCATGTCATCTCTGCACCTGCACGCGTCGAGTCGCGACCACCGCTTCATATTCCTTGTTTTCCACCACCAGCCACTCGGTCGCAGCCGAGCAGTGGGCTGTCGACAGAGCTCACAGTGGTGATGGTCATGACCCGCCCGACAAACGCGCGTATCGTCGCGGTGATTGCTGTCGCTCCCAGCGCCCTTTGCTTGCGCGCTAACACCAATTGCGCCCAACATCAAGCACAGGGACCACAGTCAGCCTCCATCGCGCATGCTGCGTCCACCCGCTGAGCAAATCTCGCATCCATGTCTGCCGCACTAATCAAAGTTCTGCTGGCGTCCGTGGTGGGGCAGGCGGTTCAGTGAACACCCACATTCACAGCACATCCAAGCACAGCACCACACACAGCAGTTCTCTGCACACCCCACCCTACAATGAAATCGAGCATCTGCGTCGTGCGTGAACACTTTGGGCTCTACCACCCCTAGCACAGATCCTGCTTTGCCAGTGACTGAAGCAGTGCCGCGTCACCCACCACCACAGCCCATCACACAATGAGCATGTCCCAGCCTGACACAGGTCGCCCCCAAGTCACCCGCCTCTGACTCTCGGCATCGCCTCTGCGCTGCCCGTGCTGCCCGTGCCTGTTCATAGGGTTGCGGTGCTGTGCATGCTATGTGCCGCTGTCCACATGCTGTCCTCTGGAGCGCACACGTCTCGAGATGATCAATCCATCATGCATGGCCCCGCATAGGCAGAAGCTTTCACATACTCTGGAGGGGATTGCGCCTTTCATCCACACCACATGCAAGCCTCCCCTCCGCACCACATGGGAGCACCCGTTCCACACCACATGGCAGCCACCCAAACCAGCGAGCCCTGTGATCGCTCGCTTCCTCTGCTGTTCTGCGCCACCCCCACCACCGCTGCTGTCCCTGACAGGAGACTGGTCTGCAGTTGGGCTTCGCGATGCTGGAAGTCGGCAGTGTGAGGATCTTCCACGTCCAGAACATATTGATCAAGGTTTGCTCCCCACTCGACGCTGTGCTGCGCTGCCCAGCGCAGCGTGTAGCAGCGCCCTCCCCCCTCCTGCTCCGGCACAGTGTTCGTCTTGTCACAGGACTCTTGTGTCTTGTCACAGTGGATGACAAACATGTCAGCAGCGTGTATACTCGCGCAGTTGCAGCATCTGGCGCGCTTTTGCTGTAGCTATCTGATTTTTATGGCTGGTAGCTCCACACTCAGCTGCGATCTCTTGTTTCAACTTGCTGTAAACGACCTACATGATGCGCCCTCTCTGCCGCCTGTTCTGGCACTCCCTCTGTGCCGGCTGTACTGGCATTCCATCTCTGCCAGCACCCCTCCGTCCATGCTCCGTACATGCTCGTATGTGTCCGGCAGCGATCGCCCGGTGGACGCTCAGGCGGCTTTGCCGCGGCAGCACCCGTGCCCTCTATGCACTCATCCCCCACAGGTCCTGCACGGGTTCTGCCGCCTGCCCGCATCCTCTACGCATTAAATACACCGCATGCTGCTGTTTATTCAGCACTCGGGGTCACCCGCACAGCACAGCACAGCATCTGCCCAAGCTATCCCTGCGGACTGTGCCGCGATGCTGACTGTGCCGCGATGCTGACTGTGTTCCAGTGTGGTGCAGAACGTAGTGGACGGCGCCATCACGATCGTCGCGTGGTTTGCCTTTGCCTACGCCTTCTATGGAAACTCCGGAAACGGCTTCTCTGGTAAAAACGTGCGCTCTGCCCCTGCTGCTGCCCCCCCCCCCCCCCCCCCGCACGTCAAAGCGCCTCTTCCGTCCCTCCCATCTTGTCTGACGCGCTGCCCCGGCCCCAGCACTGCCCGTCTACATTGATTGTCGCTGTTGCATCAGACCATTGGGCACGCTTCGTGGTCTTGCTGGGCTGTGCTGTGCTGTGCTTCTCTGAGGTCGGTACTGACGTCTCACCTGCTATGGAGGCTTGCTGCTACAGCGGCTTGTTGCAGCCCAGGCTTGTACCTAGGTAGGCTGCTAGGTAGGCTGCTCATCCAGTGGTGCATGGGTGTGTTTTAGTTGTATTCTTCAGTTGCTGTGTCTCAATCAGTGACTTTATCTCAGTTGTTTTATCTGTGTTTATCTGCATCTGATCTGCGTCATCTCTGTTGCTGTCACAATTTATGACAGCTGTGACAAACAATCTCTGTTGATCCTGCCCTGAGGCCTTCCTTCATTCTGACTTTGGTTCTGAGGCTGGCTGTCAGTCACCTCTTATCAGTGGATTATGCGTGCTGTATGTGTGTTGGGGTCTCAGTGTCAATCACAATTAAGACATAAGTAAAACACAGTCACCAGTGTCACCAATTCACTGGATTGCTCTGACTCATGGCAATGAGCACTGTGAATGCACCCACAAGGGTGTAACCTCCACCCAGGTCACGCAGCCCACAGCAACATGTGCACAACTGGCACACATGGCCTCTTTGGTCACACTGTACCATGGCCAACTTGTGGAGCCAACTAAAACATGACATCAGATCACAGCCACCTGGTCGGACCAGGTGGCTGAAGTGACTGATTGTGGCCACATGTGGATGGGGTGTACATGTCACAGCTGCAATCGACTTTCTGGTAATTCTCTGGCGTAATCCGGTTTACACTGTAAAGCCTGTCGGCTGTCGGCTGTGTCGGTTCGTTGTGGCTTTCGGGGGGTTTTGGCCGTCTACTTTGCCCTGCCCTCGCTGCTGCCGGGCTATTGCGTTCATCTCCGTGTAACACTGTAAAGCCTCCAGGTGGGCCTTTCACATGGGTCTTTGCAAGGGTCCTGGTTGCTGTCCAGTGGTGTCCGTTGTTATCCAAAAAGTTTTCCCAAAAAATGACCAGCTTGCAATCAGCTCTGCACTGCACATCAGCTATTTGCTGTTTGAGAGGGGCAAGCTGAGGCTGCCACTCGTGTCCCGGGGATCTGGGGACCTGGCTTCCAGGCTTAACAGTCCTGTAGTGATGTGCCTTTTTGGCATGCTGCTGGACAGGATGGGGGCATGCGTGCAGACAAGCGCATCCAGGATGCTCCATCTGGGATACGGTTTACCTGCTGCTTCCTTGTCCGTGCATCGCGCTGCTGCTTGCTGCTTCCTCACCATTGCCGCAGTTGCTGCTGCTGCTTCGCTGCATGCTGCTGAGCCGTGGCAGTGCAGGGAGGAGAGGTGGCTCCTGTGTGGCATGCCCTGTGACAGGTCGTGGGCCTTTAAGTTGACCTGAGAAGGCCCATGCGTGCCACGGTCAAGCAGCCAGGCACAGAACAGCTGTGGTATCTGCCGCTGCTTGAGTAGGCCCTGAACGGGCATGGTGCACAGCACAGCAAGTTGTGTTTGTCCAATTATCAAACTTACACCATGCATGTGGTGACTGTCTCGATCACTGACTGGCAATCGTCCTCCCCGAGTGAATGTTGTACTGTTCCACGCGGTGCATAGGACTGCTTGTACCTCCAGCAACTGAGGTCCTCGAATTCTGTACGGCTAATGGTCCTCTCGACTCGAGAATCTCGAGCACAAGGCGACAGCGTTGCCACGTGAGATCTGCTGATTTTCCAGATCTGCTTTTCCCGGTTTGTGTGGCATGCAGCCCCGTGTTATGGCGAGTACGAAAATGGCTCTTTCTGCTGCTGCACTGGGTCTGCAGTGAAGACTCTTCAGTGAAGCGGGAGTGGTTTTCTCGTGTCGCCTCAACGCGCACGAACTGCACATTAGGAGTTCGGCGATCATCATGGGCCCATGCAAACGCAGAAAATTTGGTTTCACCGCGCGATGCATCGGGATGAGCGGCGTGTTTCGCGTTCTCCGAAGCCGACCTGGGCTGACCCCGGCTGATGTTCACGCCGGAAGCTTGGCATTTTTCTCTGCACGTGCCGCCCGATGCGGCCTGAACTTGCACCGCATGTGCCAGCACGAATGTGCTTCCTCGTGCCACTTTAGCTGCAGTGCCTGGAACAGGAGATGTAATCGATATCGGCGAACTTCGTGCCCGGGCGTCATGGGCCCCGAGGCCGTTACTCGAACGGCTTGGCTGTCACCTCAACTCATCAGAAACGCGGTGACTTGATACAGCTTATTTACACTCTTGACGCTGCAGCGCGATGCCCACCTGTAAGCATAGCTCTCGATTCGTTCGCAACGCGTTCCCCTGGGCCCCAGCTCTCGTCATGCGTCACCAATCCTTGTGTGCACAGTCAGAACCTCATATCCTTCGGGCCTCCGAATACCATGACAGCCGAGGCCTCGCGAGGTTGCGCTCCTTGCACCCCCAGGTCCTGTGGTGCCAGCGACTGCACAAAGGATGGCTGCACTCTTTGATTTCTGGCAGTTGTTTTTGCCCCAATGTCTGTGCTGTCAACAACACGTGCCGGTTGTGCCGGTTGTGCGAGCTTGGTTTGATAATTCAACTGCTGCCCTCCCTGCCAGTGGTCTGACCACAAACACCCCGAACAGGCTCTCACCTGAGGACCTGGCCTTCACTGCGGCCCATCATGCTGTGACCAAGGGAGTTAACAGTAGTAATTCCTACTGCAAGCACCCGTGGTCACTGTGAACCAGCAGCACAATCAGCACATGCATTGCATCCAGGCTCCACAACACACTCTGGGGCACTATGATAGTTGATAGTACATGCTATGTTCCAGCCCCCTCCCTCCCCCCTTACCCTTCCGCCCACTGCACACTGTGTTTGTACGCTGCCACCATATCTGCCTGTACATGAGGCAGGAACACAAAGACACATGTGCCTGGCAGCACGCGGCACGCAGCACAGCTCAGCATACAAAGGATCATGTCGTCCGCAACATACTCGCATGCACTCATCTCCCATTGCACGCACACCAGGCCACATACTCCCCTGCCGTGGTCTGTTCCCCTGCGGCACGTACCTATACAACTGCCCCAGTACTAGTAGTCATTGTCTCACACCCGTGGCCGCGCCTGAACAGGCCCATCAATGCACCCAAGCCAACCTCTGGCCGCCTCTATGCCATCAAAGTGCAGTCTTCACAGTAAAGACTGCACATGGTTGCATAGCGGTTTCCACAGGTTCGCCTGGGTGTGCTCACGGGCATATTGGTTCGCCTGGATGTGCTCACGGGCATATTGGGCAACATGGTGTTCTGGTGCAGGAGTGCACCCATGCGCGCATACACGCATGAAAAAACAATACATGCGCTCCGCCGTTGTACCTGCATGCACGACGGCCTAGTTGGTGTCTTGCATGCAATCGCATGCCTCAATTGCAGGCCTCACTGAGTACCTGGCCGTTGTCCGCTTCACCGCATGCAGCCGACTCACTGAAAAACAAGGTCATAGTACATCACTGTACTGAGTCTTCGTACAACCTGACTGAGTCTGCACCTAGCCGTTGTCCGCTTTACCGTATGCAGCCGACTCACAGACAGGAAAAAAAGATTCGGACCCAGCGGCATGTCGCGACAGCCAGTGAACTCGGTGGGCATGCATGCAGCATTTCTTCATGATCGGCGCAGACGACGACCCGCTGCTGATGGCGACGTGGTTCCTTGGGGTCACCTTTGCCGCGTCGGCCGTTACCATCGTCTCCGGTGCCATGGCTGAGCGCTGCAAGCTGCCCGCCTACTTTGCCTTCTCCGCCATCATGGCTGGCTTCGTCTACCCCCTCGCCGGCCACTGGTGCGCCCCTCCTCCTGCCCCTCTCCCACATCGTCTGATGGTAAAACAACTAAGCGTGGGAGATTGGGGGATCACGCGGACGGTGCATTCCCCCGCTTTCCTCCCTTCCCCACCCACTGCCGGCCACAGGTACACCCCCCCCCCCACCGTGGCAAGTATTTTGTTTGACCCCCTCACCTGTCGCCTTTGCCAGCTGCCCGACAGCAGCATGTCTCACAGCCCATCTCATGCCACGAGCCCATCGTATCTGGTGCGCCAGCCAGGGCCCAGCGCACAGCGCTGTGCTGCTGCTGATGCCGATGCCGCCGTCGGTGCGGCACGTCTCAATGTAGTTCTCATCGCAGCAACGGCAGTTCACAGCGCGAACTCACCCTCCACATCACAGACAGCGCTCACCCTCCACATCACAGCACCGCATCGCGCTCCCCCTGCCGAGTCCCACAGAACCCCCGCTTGCACAGTTGCCGCTTGTGCCATCATCGTACCCCGCGTCGCGCCACCCCGCACCCGAAACGTGGCTGTGGCGGCGCAGGGTGTGGAGTACGACAGGCTGGATCTCGCCGTACAACGACAGCAAGCTCATCAGCGGCGTGCTCGGCTACCTTGACTACAGCGGCAGCTCTATGGTTCACGCGCTCGGCGGCATGGCCGCACTCATCGCCGTCTTTGTCCTCGGGCCGCGCCACGGCCGCTTCGGCATCGACGGCGAGGTCGTCGAACTGGAAGGCACCGTCGTGCGCTGCGCTGTGCTGTGCTGCGTTGCGCTGACTGATATCACCAACTGTTGCAGCTTGTTGACCTAGACACCGGGGATATGCACATGCCCATGACCTACGGTACTCACGTGAGCTCACTGCAGCACACACACAGCATGCACAGCAGGAGCTGTTTCTGAGCGCGTGACAGGCCGAGTGTGACCTGCGGCATGTGGACAGCTGGCCCAGCGTGCTGCGATCGGCGGCCGTTGATGCGGTAGCACATGTGTATATCACGCATGACCATCATGCGCACGGCGCGCCAGCGCAACGCACAGCGTGCGACTGCCCGAGGCCCCGCACTGTTCAGTGCTACACCACTGCTTGACCAGTCATAAACATGAATCAGTCACGGCCCTGAATCAGTGTCAGATGTGGCTCGCAGGGCAACAGCGGCGTGTACAAGGTGATGGGGACGATGATGCTCTTTGTGTCGTTCCTCTCGTTCAATGCGAGTTCGGTTCAAAACTGGGAACGCATCGCCGTGGCTGGCCTCTCCGGCACTAACACCATGATCGCTGCCTCAACCTCCGCGTTTGCCGTCATGATGTGGAAGACCCTCGTCAACCGCTTCGAGATGAACGTCGTCCACAGCATCGACGGCATCCTCGCCGGCTGCGTCTCTGTAACCGCTGGTACGTGCTTTGCATGCTGCGCGTGCAGTACATGCTGCTCGTGCTGTGCATGCTGTGAACACCTGTTGTTCGCCGCGTGATTCGCTGCGTCACTGAGTTCGATGAGCACACATTCCACACGCCCGCACCGCCCAGATTGGGATAACAACTGGCGTACCTTGTCGAGCGCAGCACGTAGCGTGTGCTAGATCATGCTGCGTTTGGCTCATGCTGTGCGTGCTGACGAGCGCGGATGTCTGCAGGGTCCACCCTGATTCATCCCTGGGCAGCGGCGGTCGTGGGCGCGTTTGGCGGCATTCTGTACGTGCAGACGTCAGACCTCATGCTGCGTTTCCAGCTGGACGACGTCGTGAACGCTGTGGCTATTCATCTGACCCCCGGAATCTGGGGGTGCTTCGCAGTGGGTCTGTTTGCGACGGAGGCCCACATTCGGCGGGCCTACCCCGACTCCAGCTTTGAGCCGTGCGCACCACCCTCGCTGCTGCCTGCCTCTGCGCTGCACTCTTTCCGTGCTTCCGTCTCGCACTGACAATCATGCACATGCTTGCGCCTAGCAGGGTATAACGAGCACCACATGCAAATGACCATTGCATCTGAGTGAGCCGAATCGAACGTTTTCAGTTTCGTGCCATGCCATTGGTGACCGGGCTGGCTTGAAGCCCCCCCCATTTCAGCTGCATAGCACGGCATGGCTCGTTACAGCACAGCATAGCATAGCACATCACAGCACAGTACAGCACATAAAAATTCTCAGCCAGCGGCTCGATGTGTGCAGGGGGGTGGAGTATGACGTCGGCGTGGCGTACGGCGGCAACGGCAAGCTGCTGGGCATGCAGGTGCTGGGGCTGGTGGTGCTGATGACGTGGTGCGTCATCATCGTCCTGCCACTCTTCCTTGTCCTGCGGCAGCTCAAGGTGCTGCGCATCCCCACCGACGCCCAGATCTCGGTCCATGTGCGCCCCCCCTTCTGCCCCCCCCCCATCCCTTCTCGCGCGCCACCCCTTCTCGCGCGCCCTCCCCCCCCCCTGTACGTAGTCCTCGTGGGGGGGCGCGCGCCCTGTGATTTGTCAACTTCAACACTTGACCACGAATCTCATGTACATTGCGATGTACGTATGATTCTTGGCATAGTGTCTAAGAACTAGAGTCATCACATGGCCACCCCTTGAACCCCAACCCCCCGCCCCCGCTCGGCGGTCATTCCAAGTCATGCCGCTGGCACGAAGAATGTCCGAGGGGCCGCTGTGTGCAGTCAGGGTTCAAGTCGCATGAGACATACTCCTGGAACCGGTACCCCCAGAAGATCATCAGCCTCAACGGCGTCGGCACCACGGCGGAAGCCGCGCAGTCCGGTGCCCGCGCGCGGCCCTCTGCGTCGTCTGCGCCGCCGCAGTCCTCCGCGACTAACGGCCACGTATGATACACCTCCCGGTGGGCGCCAGGCTGAACGTCGCTGGCCCAATCAGCTCCCCGACACCACTTGGGCCTCGACCTCACTTTCAGGGTATTCATTGGCTCCAATGAGCTCGGCTCCAAAAAGTGCAGGTCCAGCGGCGCCCCGGCCGCATGCGTGATCCGCGGATTGTCGGATTTGCTGGATGCGCTCCGTGCGCAGCGCGCAGCACGGGCTGTCGGAGGTCGGGTGGGTATGGGAGGGGTGAGATTGTGCCGTGTGGCGTGCGTGCATGGCTGCGGCGGCTGAGGCGGCTGGGGTTCGGTGCTGACCGGGGTCGGTAGAGGGTGCATGCTGTGTGGCAAGGCGGCTGGGTGGCAGGGGAATCGGGATTGGGCCCGGCCCGTGGCCATGCGGTGAGTATCCGCGGCCATGCGTGTGGCACCCAGATTCAGTGTACTGTGCTTGAGTATTAATGCAACACAATGTTTTCACGTGATTGAGGCGGCTGCAAGTTCCCAGTAGAGAAGGTCGTCGTCATGCCGTGCTGTGGCAGGTCATGGTTCTCAGGCCCAGCACACAGCATGCAGGAGTCGGCCGTGGCTGCCGCAGATGAGGCGCACTGGCGGTGGTGGCAAGCAGAGGACGTGCTGTGCGCGCGGTGTGCTGTGGGCACCGCAGCATGCACAGCAGGTTCTCGGCTCTGTTGCCGATGCGGCCGTAGCCGCATGTGCGAAGCTCTGTCCGAGAGCATGCGTGCGGTCATGCTGAGCGGCCAGGTGGAGCGGTCAGGGTTTGCAGCAGTGTTGGTATGCCATGCTTAGGCCATTATTCGGCTCTTTGGAGCGCATGGGGCTCAGGTTTAGGGTTTTGCGCGCAGACAGCAGACACATCACAGGCAAACGTTTGCAAACATGCATGGGTGCATGGCCCATGCATGCATTTATGGGGTCCCTGCAATTCCGTTTCAAATGCTGTGTGCTTTGTGCTGTGACCTCCAGATGATCTGTTTGAAGCACGAGGCACAGGTGGGCAAGGTTGCGTGGCAAGAGAATGCAGGTCGATCCACGCAAGGGATGTCAAACATGAGTGCTACGTGCACTGCACTGCTGGCACCACGCAGCCGATTCAGGTCATCATGCTGCCATGCATGCGCGCCACAACAATCGCACTGCCAAACTCCCAGCGCACAGCATGCATACAAGGCATCCAATCGTTTCTTGTCACTGTCGGCTGCTGCATCAGCACGGCATCAGCAACTGCGCGGTGCGCAGCAGTGGCTGCAGCCCTCAGCGCGCGCTCAGAGAGCATGTGGCTGTGTGCGAGGTCTGTGAGCAGTGGCGGAGGGGTCGCGGGGGATGTGAATTGCTGCATGCAGTCGGGTGATCGCAACTGTAGTATGTGGCGACAGGTGAGTTTTTTCTGCTGAAGTCCATGAGCCACATTGCAGCCACATTGCAGTATCTGCTCATGGTCAGCCTCTCAATCTCGAATGTAATGCAGGTTACAGCACGATCCATCTCGGATGACGCCATGCTATCTGTTGTCTAGCACTTGCACTTGTCAAGGCAGTCACGAGTGGCGCAGCATGTTCTGTAATCATTGCAGCATACCATCTTGTAGTCGCTCCCAGCTGTCAACATTATGGCTGTGTGTGTTTTTGGGTGCTATAATTATGCTATAACTATGCTATAATTATTATACTTTAAGCTGCTGTACAACTATCCAGCGTCTCTGCAGGTCCACCTCTTCCCATTCTGCTGGGCGAACAGCCTTGCTCAGTGCGCAACACTCACAGTCACCATGCCTGAATTACAATTGCAACATGCTGTGTCCTGGATCCCATTCAATCAAGCAGCATGCAGCTACTTCCCACAATGGATGCTGTTGAAACGGTGTCTCATTGAAGGCCATGTCACATGGCCGATGTGCAACACAGCCTGCAGGCTCTAGTGCGCCGAGGCGCCGCTCACGCATAGTTGTGCACTGGCAGCCACAAGTGCTGCATGGTCACAGGCCACAGAGCCGGACACTGCCGATGCATGAGCAGGAGAGCAAGTAGCACATGCATCACGTCGCGCTGTGTTATAATTAAAGAATACAACGCATGAAGTGCATCACCAGGCGCCTGTGCAAGCAAGTCACAGTCACTGCAGTATGTCACAGAACGACAGTGTGTGAGACTCGATGCGATTGTCGTGCATGACACAGCGTCATTGACATTGCACCACCACTACACAAGGATCCAGAAGCCGGGCCTGGGGGCCACAGCCCAAGCATCTGCAGTCGCTGCCAGAGCACAGCACAGCATGCAGCACAACATGCAGCACATCCTCACGCTCATGCACTCTTACACCATGGAAACCGAGAAAATCATAATCGCAACAGAAAAGACTGGATCATACTCTCATGGAGGTGCGTTCGTCTCATGTATGCTCTCGCACCTCACTCGGCTCCCGCAAGCCCCGGCAGCTGTCTGCGTGCCTAGCGGATCTCTAGACTAGACAGCCACCGCAGCTGCGGCAGCGACATCAGCAGTTGCCAACTGCTGCCGGGGCAGTCGAGCAGCCCCAACAACGCCATCCCAACAACACGTAAACGCCAACCTGACGTCCCTAAACTCAGCTCCGGGCTCACAATCCACAATCACAAACACCCGCACACAGACAGCAACCCTTGCAGGCATCAACCCTGCCAAGCCATGGCTTGCTTGTGCCAGGGAGCCAGACATGCACACACTGCAAGAGCTGCCTGCCCAGCGCTGTCAAACCGCACGCCGTGCACGCTCTGCAGCACGCTGTGCATCACGCTGTGCAGGCCGTGCAGGAAAAAATCACCTCGCATGCATGTGGACAGCGCCACGCGATTCACCAACATCCACCCAACTGCCATAGCGCGCAGCACACTGCCGCCACTCATCACCACAATCAATCCGTTCCCGGCCGCACCGGCCGCCGCTCCCACTGCCAGCGCGCTGTGCACGCTGTGCACGCTGCGGACGAGGAACCTGAACAGACCAGGCTTTCTCCCCAGTCAGGCTGCATGATCACCCAGACCTGGCCAGGCATGCAGAGAAACGCTCACATGCATACAAACCCGACACTTGCGGTACGATGGAGTGCAGCACAGAGCAGCTCATGTGCAGCACACAGCACCAGACACACGCACGTCTCAACGCTGTGGCTTCGCACATGCTCGCAGCTCCTTCCCGCTCCGTGCTCCGCAACCGCCACCCCCAGCACACTGCGCTGCGCATGCAGGGTGTGCTGCGCTATGCTGTGCTGCGTAAGCACGCTGGGGTGCGCTGCTGCAGGCCATGCCCCAATCCGGCACGATCTAGACAGGCAAGCAGACAACCCCTTGGCGGAGGAGGCGCACATCGCGCGCAATCACGACCAGCCGCGACATCATCCCCAAAACCTACTATGGAGGCATACCCACAGTTGCCTCTGGTTGCCAGGCACGGCGTAAGTAGCCGGAGGTATGCCACCGTGTATCGCTACCATCTCTCGTTGGGTCCCACAATCCTGCCTAGCAGCGCAGGTGCCTAGCAGCGCTAGGCAACCTGCGCAGAATCAGCAGTCCGGCCCACACTGCGCTGCGGTGCAGCATGCTGTAACTTGCTTCGTACGGCGTCAAACCGGCCTTTGCGAGCTGTGTAAGACCGAGGTCGGGGTACTACTGACATAAGACCGAAGTGTGATCAGGGCTGTGCTGCGCTGGACGATCCCCGCAGCACACGCCTCGGTCGGGCAGACTCGGAATACGTGCTTCAAGCCTCGGACGGCCGGCACCCGCACAGCGCCGGCCACAGCCACAAGTCCTGGCTGCAGACTGCGCAAGCCAAGGCAGGCTCCTGGCTTCTAGAAGCATCCGCAGTTGACGGCCAGTTCGCGGTCGTAGTTGCGCATTTCTTGGCGCATCTTGCGCCGCAGGCTCGCGTCGGCCCCCTCTGCGGCCTCTGTGCCAGACGGCACATCCGCACCGCCAGTCTTGCCGCTGTACATGTGCGGCCCGCGTGCTGAGCCGGACACCGGCGCCACAGCGGGCAGCACGCCGGACCCCGGCGTGCCGGCACTGTCTGCCGAATCTGACTCTGCACACCAAGATTGCTCTAAAAATAGAAAAGCAAAACCAAAAAAGCTTGCTCATACCGGATGGCGGCAACTGTTGGGAAGAATATCCGGGCTGGAAAGCCATGTCTTGGCGGACGACATGACAGACAACTTGTCTGTCGCCAAACGGCAATGGCTGGAAGAATCGCCGTTGTCATATGCATGGTGAGCAGAGCCAGCACCTCCACAGGCAGCAGAGGTGACATGCCATGGGGGTTAAGCTCGATAGTGTGGTAGATGAACTATGCATGCAGGTGCTCATGGAACATTCTCATCACAGATGCTCGTGGAGAACACATGCTCACGGACAATGCAAGCGTACATGGAAGCTGATCAGGCACCAAGGCTGAAGGGCGGCGGGAGGGAACGCACGAGTTGGAGTCGGGCGGAGGCAGAACAGGCTGGCGAGGCTCCGCGGGGGCCGAGGCCGCGGCTGCTGGGCTGCGGCGGATGTGTCTACAGGCACAACCCTCATCTCAGAGTGCGGCACACTTCCAGGTGTCCCTGCATGCGCCTCGACCTCAGCGCGCAGCAGGCCCAGCTAACACCATGTGTGCTACATCTGTCGGACTGTGCCTCCACCGCCCGTTGTGCCCGGGGGCGTGCTGCGTGCTGTGTGCTGCGCCTGCCAGAAACAATTTGACGCGCTATATGCCAGATTAACTCGCTGGCTGTGGAACTTGAGAGTGTGAAAAGTGACACAGGCCTGTACAGGCCACCAACTGCGGTAATCATGCATGCTATGCGTGCTATGCGCGCACAGCAACCGGAACACTGTGGCCACCGGTGGCCACACAAAAGCACTTCCACTCTGCAGCTGCGTCGCGAGCACCGGCCAAGTGCCAGATTGTGCATCTTAAGGCTGCATACACTTTGGTTCGACCTCGTATTTGTGTAAGAAATCCATCGTGCTTTGTCGAGCGGCACACCACACAGCGCGGCGTCCATGCATGAGTTGCGGCGTTCTAGCAGGCAATACAAACTGGCATAAGGGCCCAGGTCGGTAGCATGGTCAGGCTGTTTGCGGAGGGGGGGGCGGGGGGGGGGGGGCGGGGGGGTCTGGTGATGTGCGCACACCTCCAGATTGCGGCAGCAGAACTCCTGACGCAGCCAGATTTTGAGCCGAGCCGGCCGGTGTGGCCGGGTCCGGCAGCGCTGACCCCGTGCTGTGTGGGCCGAGAGAGTGCGCTGTGTTAAACAGCGTGCTGCCTGTGCTGCGCGGCGCAACCCGGGGGTCCACGGCGCCGTATGCGACTGACGGCGGGACGGGCGAGACGGAGCGGGCCCGGGGGGCGGAGTCGGGGGGGGCCTGGCTGCCGACGCTTCCGAGAATTGTGTCGATGTCCGGGACTGAGGTGCCCGGCTGCATGGCAGTCGGCAGTGTGAGCCGAGGGCCAGGAGAAACTAGTGTGTAATGATGGGAACAGCGTAGTGTGTTTCGATCACAGTGATGGATCAACGCCCCAGCAGCACCGAGGGAAGAAAGCACGGAACAGAACACAAAATATTTCATAAGTCACATGTAGCACGCTCACCCTATGCATCGGCATAAGCCGCATTAACAGGGAACAGCGCAGTGTGCTGCATGGCAGGCTCAGGTCTGGGAAGTCGTTGTTGGACTGTGTGGCCACAGGTGGGTACGTGTGACAATCGATGGATATGAAGCCATGTAGATGTGTCTGTGCTTGCAATTTTGCAGGAGTGGCGGAGGGGAGGAGAGCAGATGTTCTGTGAGTGGCAGCGTTGCAGTGCACTGTCGCAGTATGCTGTATTTGCCGCGGTTTGCAAATTGCACGAGAGGTGGATGAGTCATTGGCCAGCACAGGCATATGCATGGCCGTGCATGCTGCCGCGCCTTGCCAGCCTGGCCAGCCGGCCGTACTGCAACGCTTGAGGTGGCACTGTGCAAGCCCGTTGGCTTCCCGCAGCTAGAACAAGAGTCTCAGGAACTCGGTCTTGCACTGACGTGCTATCTTTTCGTAACATTAATTGATAATGAAGCGGAATGCGGTGATAAGGCACGCAGACGCCTCCACCCACCGGCCGGGTCTTGCTGCGAACAGGAATCAAGGGAATTTCCGAGGTCATGCTGCGGTCTGCGTGACGTGATGTCGGTAAGTTCGCACACAGTGGAGAACCGCCGCCAGGCCGGCCGGAGCATGCGCCACGCTTTGAAGCTTAGTCATTCGTGGCGTGCATGCGGATGCACCTCGGCGTGTCCGGCTCGCCTGCTACACCTTGTCAAGCGGGCGACACTGACATCTTGTTGCTGCTTTTTGCGTGCACCTCGGCTAACCACCGCTCCGCGCAGCTTCGGCGTGAAGTGCAGGCGCTGACCAAGGCCGACATCAGCCATTGGAGGTTGCAACAATTGTGCATGAATACAAGCAAAAGCTGATTTGAGACAGGTCAATGATCCAAAAGCTGGTCGGTCATCAGCTCGGAAGTGACCACCGGGCACGAGACGTGTGTTCCAAACCGATTCGAAGATTTTTATAGAAGTCCACCAGCTTTGCTATTTGTATGCATGATATCGAGTCACTTGTATGACTAACCTTTGACATCGCTACCACGTAGACCGCTATCGCGCGCTATCTAGACAGAAAGTCCTCAGTGTATATTCGATAATGCTCATAAACTGTCGACAACAACTAGGTGACTGAAATCTCGAGCTCGGGATCCTGGACAACTTGGAAATGGAGGGACACAGAGCTACAACGTTGACAAACAAGCTCTGAAGCACGATGGAGTGATTCAAGAAAACTCTGATAGCAAGCTGATTAAGGAGAACTTCAAGAGCTCTAGAAATGGTGGAAGTGCTGAATGTCGGTATTCGACATTTTAATTTGCAAATTGTGCACTTGCGTGGAGGCAGCCATGGGACTGGTTGAAATTCCGGCCTAATGCAACGAGCTGTGCAAGTGACAGTCGCCCGTTCACGAAACGTAATCGTTCCGCTGTCTGAGACGGCCAGATTGCAAACAAATCGACAGTCAGCAATAATCAGCAATGGAAATGAACGCTTCTTGCGTGGGAAGTTGGTTGCAGATTTTCTAACGCCAATTCTGGCGTTCTAACTGGACTTCACGCGCCATGCATTACAGCTCGGTGCAACACGCAATATTGCGTGCGCACATAACAAGACAGTGGCCAGACTAGTGGCCGATCGAGCTGCACACTGCGACCGCACCGGTACTGAACCGTGCTCCACCTAGCCACAGTTTCAAACGACAAATAGCAACGCCATGACTGGAACCGGAAACTAGATGAGGCTGTGATTAGGCTTTGAGTAGTACAACAGAGAGGGACTGGTGGGCACAACTGCAGCCACCAGTCACAGACAGGTACACAACAGACTGAGACTACTGAGGCCACCCTCACATCTGGGCACCTGCCAGGCTTACCAACAGGCATCTGACATGGGCACAACTACCTTGCCATAATCCTAGATCATCTCTGATCAAAGCAGTTTGCGAGGGAGTGGACTTGCAGACAGACCTCCTGACTGTTGTCAACAGGGAGTCCCCTGTCAGCAGGGCCATCATGACCTAGTGGATGATGCAGTGCATGTTCACAGCATATATATATATATCTATAGTTGTACGTTCGCTTGGTGCACTGGATCGGAGCCCCTCGATGTAACAGTGCATATATGCCATGTGCACGGGTGCGCAGTTTGTGCCAGGTGATCGCCTGGCCGGCTCGCATCTGCTGGGTAGCATGTGAGTCTAGACTCTAGTTGTACGTTCGCTTGGTGCACTGGATCGGAGCCCCTCGATGTAACGATGCATATATGCCATATGGCCGGCTCGCATCTGCTGGGTAGCATGTGAGTCTAGACTCTAGTTGTACGTTCGCTTGGTGCAATGGATCGGAGCCCCTCGATGTAACGATGCATATATGCCATATGGCCGGCTCGCATCTGCTGGGTAGCATGTGAGTCTAGACTCTAGTTGTACGTTCGCTTGGTGCACTGGATCGGAGCCCCTCGATGTAACGATGCATATATGCCATATGGCCGGCTCACATCTGCTGGGTAGCATGTGAGTCTAGACTCTAGTTGTACGTTCGCTTGGTGCACTGGATCGGAGCCCCTCGATGTAACGGTGTATATATGCCAATGCCCTGCTGCCAATATCTCTGAGATATTGGCAGCACATATTTAGATACTGCTGCCAGCATGCACAGGGGATCAGAGGTGCATGTGAATGCAGAGCAAGGCCAGGAAGGGAAGCGCACTGGTTTCCCTCTCCGTAAGTTCTCCACATCTTTCTTGCTCAGGCCGCCTCCGGACACAACAATCGCTCGGGATGGCCGCTGCGAGGAGCGAGAGCCTGCACGACCGCTGCCATCCAACGACCGCGGCATGAGGTTCCCTGCAATCGCGTCGTATGCCCCCCGTGAGCCCCTTGCGCTGCCAGTGGACGAGGGCGGTCGGCCCGCGGCAGCGTACGCGTGGCGTGCACGGGAGGCGGAAGTCACAGAGGCGGCGGAGGCAGCAGATGGGGAGTGCGCAGCAGCGGCATACGCCGGGGCACTGACAACAGAGGCATTCATCTGCACAGAGCACGTCACATGACCTTTTGTGCACATCACCACAGACATATATGTTAATCAGCATGACTACTCGATGTACCCATACGCCATGCTCAGCGTGCATTTGCATTCCTGTCATTCCAGACCTCCAGACACGCAGACACGTCTAAGTACGCACAGTCAACAGACATACACCTTTGCCCACATGGGTGCGGATGTGGCTGGGCTTGGTGACCCCTCAGCATGCGCAGCACGCACAGCACGCACCATGGAGTCCTGGCTGGAGGGCTGCAGGCTGGGGTAGGCGCCGCAGCGCTTCGGCGAGCGGTGCGTGAGGTTGGCGTGGGCCTGATCCTGCAGCCGGCGCGCGATCGTGCGGCGGTAGTCCTGCTCCTCGGCTGCTGTGCGCTGCGCGGAAGGCGGCAGCTGCTGCATGTCGGTCAGGAAGCGCGCGATTCCGGCAGGGCGGCGCACGAGGCCGTCGTCGGCGCTCGGCAGTGCAGCGTGCGGCTCGCCCTCCGGCACCGCCGGCAGCGAGTTGAGGATCGCGGCGGCCTCGTCAAGCGTGAACCGGGCGGCAGCGTGGCTGCGGCTGCCGAGCGAGCGTGGCCGGGGGCCGCCACGGGCGGCTCCCGGCAGCGACGTCGGCCGGTGCTGTGCCACTGCCTGAATTGCGGCGAGGTTCGCGCGCGACTCCTCCAGGGTGCGCATGGCCGCAACACCGCTGGGCTGGCCTGCACGGGCGCGGCGCGTGCTGCAGGGATTCGAACAGTCATGCCGCTCAACAAGCACTGCGACGCCACTCTCGCAGGACCGTCCGGAAATTGCTGGACATACGTGCGTGAAATAGACGGCTGTGTGAGGGGTGCACATGACCGCGTGAATGAATGGGGTGGTGATATACGTACTTGTTAGAGGGGGGGTCTGCCGGCCAGACCGGGGCGGCTCCGGCACGTCAAAGCCCTCCCGCGGCTGCAGCTGCAGCGGCAGGCGCGGGCGGCCGTTCCCACTCGGGTCGATCAGCACCGGCCGCGCAGCATGGTTGCCGATGCGCTGTTGCTCCTGCACCAGACCGGAGCTCTCGCCGCTGTTGTCGCGATTTGCTGGAGCGTCAGCGACGGTGTACGGCGCTGAGTCATCACGCTGCCGTTCCGGCGATGGGGATGACTCGCTGGAGCTGCGCTTCGCAGCATGCGTCGCAGCACGCGTCGCGGCCAGCGCCTCGAGTTCCGCCAGCTCCCTCGCAGCGCGCTCGAGCTCTGCACGCTTCATCGCAACGAGCTGCCGCGCTGAGGACGACCCATGCGCTGGGCTACCGCTGCCGCCAACGGACGACGGAGCACGCGGTGGGGCCCCGGCGGAGCCCCGGTGGCTGCCGGGCGAGAGGCTGGGGGGCCCGCGGCCAGACCCTAAAGTATCCGGGCTGGACGAGCACGCCGATGCCGCGTCTGCCCAGTGCCGGAAGCTCGTCTGCGGGTCGACGAGACTGCGGTGGCCTGCATGTGCTGCGATGTATCCGGCGTGGCGTGCTGTGCTGTGTGCGTGGTGGCGTGCTGGGTGTGGGAGGGGGGCGACTGTTCTGTGAGCGCTGGCTGGGCGGGGGGGCAGCTCCGGGTGCCAGCGTCTGCTGTGCTGCGGGGCGTGGGACGGCGTACCGTCGTGCTGCGAGAGAGGGCGAGCCGGTGGCCAACCCTTTGGGGGCACCACTCGGGCGGAGTGTCGGCGCGAGTTTGAACCGGGTGACTGCGAAGACCCTCGCTCGCGCGCGAGCGAGGCCTCGGTCGCGTCAAACATGTGCCGGCCGTGCTGCGCTGCGCCTGCTGCGAATCCATCGCCGCCGACATGCGACGCACCGACGACGGCGGCTGCCCGGGCCAGCAGCGACGGAAGCGCGCGCTGGGGGTCCGATTCGGCGCCGTCGGAGGCGCGCGCCGAGTTGTTGGGGGAGTTTGAGTCGTGGTTGCTGCTGCTGCGAGAGAGAGGCCGCCAGGCGATGCCAAGGGGGGTGTAGTTGTGGGGGGAGGGCGGGTTGAGTGCCGGGATGAAATCGGAGATGGTATCGGACTCGCTGTGGTGAGCGCCGTTGGAGGCGAGGCTGCCGGAAGCATCGATGGCGGCGGAGTGCAGCTGCGTGGGGGTGCCGCCGGCGCTTGCGGGCTGGTGCAGCGGGGCGGGGGGGTTGCTAGGGAGGCCGCCTGCAGGGGACCCGGCGTCGTAGGAGTGTTGGTGGGTGGGCTGTGCCACGCGTAGGGGCGCGCTGCCGTGCCGGCCGGCAATGGCGACGTGTGCGACGGCTTCAGTGGCGCGGGCGAGCGTGCTTGATGGCGTGACCATGGAGGACGCGGAGAAGGTTCCAGAAGCGGTGAGGAGCTCAGCGGCATGGCTGCCGTGGCTGTGGGTGGTGTGGGCGGAGTCGGTGGCTTCGAGGGTGCCCGTGGCAGAGAGGGGCGAGGCGGCCTGGAAGGGGGTGGGGTCGCCCGGGCGATCGCCGGGGGTGGTCTGGGAAATGTGGGAGGTGCAGGATGCTGTGCCCTCGAGGGCGAGGGTGGCTTCGGTCATGGCTGAGTCGGAGAGTGGCTGCTGGAGCGTGGCTGAGTCATGGGCTGCTGTGGCATGCGGCTGGCCTGGGGTGCGGGTGCCGGCCGGGGGCTCATGGGACCGCCCTGCAAGAGAAGCAGGGTGAGAGGGAGCCTGCATGAGGACTCCGGCTGGTGGTCTTGGACCAATGGCACGGAGCTTGGCCCAGAGGCAGGTGTGATCGGTTCCTGCTCTCGAGACAGAAAGACAAGCATGTATGCTGTCTCTCCCTGGTCTGTGCGATCGGTGTGACACAAAATGCTTTGTCCGCGCGGTTGAGTATGTGTATGAGTTTGCAGGCTGAACTAGTGCCTGTTCAAGCTGGAGTGGGAAACAGGGGCTGGCAGTGGCTGTCTGATGGGTCCCAGCTGCCTGATGCAAAAGGGTGAGCTGCAAGGTGATGGCTGATGATGACACCTGATTGTGGGGCCTGTGGTGAGCAAAGATGAGTCAGGTATTGACCCAGCAGGACAGTGGCCCATTGTGAGCCTGCCTGGAAGTGGGCGGGCCTGTGTGGCACAAAGAACGGGCCTCGGCCGCTGTACGTGCTGTAGGTGGATAAGTCACACGGTGGTCGGTCAGGCTCAGCCATGCCCGCACCAGACGTCTGCTGCTACTCAGCGGAATGGGTTTTTGATTACAGAACGTTGCAACTGGCACGCGCGCGGACTGTATCAACTGACTGGTCCGGTAACGTTAACGTGCACTAAGTGATCGCTTGTCAACGCTGCCGGATGGGACGAGTGCAGCATATGCGAGACATGGACATGCATGCGCTTGGTAAGTCGATCCATAGGTGTAACGTATGGCAATTCTTGTTCCAAAGTGCAGGTGCTAACACAGCTAGCGCTATGTGGATGCTCAGAAGAACTGCCATGGCCACAAGAACTGCTGGCTTCGCACAACCATGCAGCCCAAACAAATGTGATCTACAGCAAACATGCCATGCCCTGAGACATAAATGTAATGTTTCATTCAAAACTGCATTGCAGTGAGACGATGGGCGCATCCCCCCTGGCGTTCGCGTGTGCAATGTCACGCAACACATGACATACGCGCGCGCAAGAACACGCGCGAGCAAGGCATGTACCACTTCAAGCGGCAACTCTGATGAATGAGAAGCTAGTGAATAGGATAGTGTGTCGATGAAAAACAGCCACAGCCGGCGGAGGACCCATGGGCGCCTGTGACAAACAGTGCAGTGCTCGACAGCTACCGCCGCTGCACTGTTGATTCGACGTCCAGAACTGCACCCAATCCCCATAATGCACTAAAACTTGACATGTGGTGTTTTGGAAGGAACGCCTAGAGGCCGTGGAACAGTCGTGCATACCTGCAGCTGGGTGCAACATGTACAGGTCCCTGCGCGACGTCGGCTTGTCGGGTAGATTGACGTCCATGATTCCTCTATAGCTATGATGTAAGCTGGAGCAGAGTACGTTTCCGTAGTTTTGATGGATCCTGTTCTGTGATCCGTACTAGACCTCTTGCCGCGAATGTGTCGGTGCAGCGCTCGGTAGACGTCGTGGGACGGGCCACCGCTTCAAAAATAATACATAACAGCTCTAAGGTTGAAATCCAAACATGCAATGCTGTCAATTGAATCAGACTCCATCAAATACGGAGTTCAGGCGCAGATTGAGTACAATTTGGGCGGCACGAGGTCGACGCTCGATGCCTGCCAAGACCTCGACCACTATAGACAGGAGCGTCAGCAGACGTTGCCACGTTATCGGGTCCACGCACGTTTGGCAAACTAGAGTCGTTAAGGTGGGTCTGTCGAGGAGGGGAATTGCCTTCACGCTGGTTCTCTATGCATTGTGCATCCAGCTGTTGCGCGCGAATGGCTTGTGACGCAGGTATGAGCATGCGCTACATGTGACAGGCTTCTGGCGGCTAGTACCGTGTAACGCGGCCGTAATAAAACAGTACCTGTGTACGCCGCCGTGGTGATAGACACATTTAGCGCACTTGTAAACAGCGGCAGACTGGCCGATCTCCGATTTCAGTCCCCAATCAGGACACTGGGAAGGTCAATTGATACACCACTTCGGTGTGGGAGTGTTCTAGCGGTGACAACGAATGCCTACGCGCCGTTCCTCTTGTGTGCTTTCATGTTCTCCAACGTTCTAATAATTCCTAGGTGCGAGTGTGCACATGCATGCGGCATTCTTGTATTCACACGTGGCATGCAGTGCAGTGAAGGTGTCACAGCACTTGTAAGATGCAATGAGCAGTGGAAGTTTCATTTCGCATGCCTAGGGAGTCTTTGTATGCTCAAGCTAAAGTTTCAGCGATCATTTACAGCTACCGCAGGAACCAACTAGTGTGCCCATAGGCCCAGGGAGAGTTTGGCCCGCGGGGCCCGCGGCGGTGCCGATTTGAGGAATCGTGTTCTTCATGCATGGGGTTTCATGGGTCACACGGGCGCGGCGGCACGATGCCGACCGAGACGCAGGGTTATGACAGTCGACATCACGCTTTGTAAGTGTTTCTTATGACAGGATGAGCTGCATGATTGGTGTTGTATGTGCATGTACGTGCAAGGTCGGCAACCCGGAACTGTCATGCAATGGGGAACGCGGCCTGTGAAAACTCCAGCCACCAGCTGCAGGGCCGTGAGGGGAAACTGTCTCCCTAGGCCCGGCAGTTGCGCCGTGATCTGCCAGCAGCTATGTGTACGCCCGCAGGGCGTGAGCCCTAGGACCAGTGTGCACGCGTACGGGATGTAAGCGGTTCGTAGCGCACACGTTTGTAATTACAAAACATTTTCATTCGCAACGCAGGGCAGCCCTGCTGTCCGAAATATCACGTGTGGTACACATCAACTGATAACTGCGTGGACTTTAACTTTTGTGCTGGATACGGATGTGCACGCACGTTCTGCTTCGCTCAAGCTCCGGCCCGAGGATCCCAACAGTTGAATCTGACGTTGGTCTGAACGAGGAATGTGTTCACTCTGTTCAGGGCAGCTTGAACGTTCGAGGTGAGAACCCGAAGGTCCGCCGCGAATCCAGAGCTTCCCATGACGAAGTGGGGGGCTGCGGTCCAGCCTGAGAGTTTGCCAAAATGTTTGCTTGCGAACTCTGAACAGGGACCATCATGCATCAGAGAAGAATCGATTCAGATCTAGAAGTCGTCGAGTGGCGTCTTTCCCTTGCGCATCAGTGTTCATGAACAGCACAGCAGCGGTGTCGTTCATGCAGAACAGGTGCTGTTGGAAGGCACAGTGGCGTGGCTGGCAGTGGTGGGTTTGCCCGTGCATCTGGAGCCTGGAGTGAAGGGACAGAACAACGTTACAGCCATATCATCTTCAGAGGAGATATGCTGGAGATACACAGTGTGCCAGGCCCTCTGGCCAGTGTGCGCAATCAACAGGCAGCAACAGCATGCCAAGGTCTGGAGGCTGTATCAGCTGAAGGCTAGCACGTTGTGACTCAGGCTGTGGTTTTGCAGTAAAACTGTGCAACATCGAGATACAGCACAGCCTCAGCTTCTGCCACTGCAGCATGTTGGCGTTGGGGCATACCTGATGGGGCCCAGCCCGGCTTCCACAAGATTCACTGGCCTGCACTTGGCTGCAGATTCCTGGCTTGCCCATAGTCATCATCATCAGGAACTGGTAAGAGTGAGCGTGTCAGCAGATGGTTGTGCTCCCTTGCGACCTCGTTGGGGCAGTATGCCAACTTGAGCAATGGCTGGTGCAGGCCTAGGTGGTGCAGGCCCTCTTGAAGGCTGATCATCTAGCAGACCGTCGACTGACTCCTGGCAAGTGCTCAATTGTTCGGGAACGTGCTTCCCGGTTGCTCTTTACTGGACACAGGCTGCCAGGCCATACAAGCGTCAGTTGTCTTGCAACTGTGTTGATGTACAGGCATGCGCTCGTGTTGCATGCTAGCACAAACGCAACAGCAGCAAAACTGATGCATTCAGGCTTCTGCAGCACGTCTACTGTGCACAGTAAAATACTGTGCAGAGTGGGAACCCTTGGAATGCTCTGCAGTAATCAGCAGCTGTGTGAGAAGAGGTAGGCCAGGCGGAAGTTGGATTGGCATCAGCAGGATAGAAGCAGGCTGGTCACCTAAAGCGAGAAACTATGGTTTGTTCTGGCAGTAGATCACACGTGCATTGCCTCACAGTGGGCCACAAAGGCATGCCGTCCATGTCCATGGCCAGCCCGCCCTGGCTGGGCTGCGACACCTGCCGACCAACATGGTGCACCAGTTGTTAACCAGCACCAGAAAGCACACTGCTGAAAGCAAACTGCTTGGCAGGGCACCACAGCAGCCACGACACAAAGACATGTGCCCTGCATGACCCACAGACTGCTGCAGACATACGCAAGCCGACCCAGTGCTCATTCGTAACTTACGATATGTAACTCACCTGCGCTTTTCCTGGCTGCTTTGTGTCCGCCCACCTGCGTTCCTTCTTTGAGGTTATTGCGTGTGTACGAAGTGTCCAGCAGCTGCTGCACGCGTGATGCTTGCCCTGGTCCCTCGCTTCACCGTTATAAGTCTAGTAATTAGACTAACCAAACTTACAAACCTCAGCTTGGACCTACCAACCTCAGCTTGCACCATCTGCAGAACCAGGTGCAAGAGTCTTGCGCGGTGAGCTTTTGAGCCTGATGTTCTGGCGTGTAATGGTGTAATTGGCTCTTCCATGTGCCCGACTGTAACCAGCTGTTCCATGTGCGTGAATTTTGCGTGGTGAGCGTTTGAGGCTGACATTGCGGCGTGTGATGGTGTAACCGGCTGTTCCATGTGTGTACTTGTGCAGTATTTTGCAGCTGTCCGCCGTCCTCGACTTGCCCCCTCGCCTTCCCCCGGAGCACTTGCTGCCGACCTGGCCGGCCCATCAGAGCGGCTGCTGTTCAGCTGCTGCCACCTGCAAGCCACAACAAACATGCCACCTGCAAGCCTCAACAAACATGTCTACAGGCGCACCCCAGCGGGGCCCAGGTACATGAAACGCATCCCAAAGACATACACACAATCCCGTCCGCACGGTCACCGTATGATCACCCTGGCATGCGGGCGGCTGGGCCAGAGGCTACACACTAGATTGCAATCTAAAGCGTTGTGTGCAGTCTGTCATCATGCATGCGTTCCCGCAGCCAATTCGGGTCGCCATCAGCAGGCCTGCCTGGACAAGGTGCACCCGGGCCATCGGCAGGCCCCCTTCTCGAGTCTGCATCATCATCCGCTTACTCTTCAAGCACAGGACTGATCAGCAAGTGTGAGCCTGCCTGAGAATGCGCCTGAAAATGCGCCGAACACTGCTCAGGCCATTTCAGTTGCCCGGCCTGCGTGTCATGTTTCAGCGCACCATGCAGTGACTATCCTGTCTGAGTTGCACCATCCACTTCAGCGTGGCCAGCAGATTCTTGCTTGGCCATTGCAGCCGGGTAACCAGCCGGGGCAACAGCGGCCTAGTTGCCCAGAGCGTCAACCCGGGTCACCAGCGTTGGGAATCAAGGGTGCTCACCTCTGCTCGAGCAAGTGCATCACTTCGAAAACTGCTCATCGCATGCAAGAGCTACCAGAGCAGAACATGTACGGTTGCCTGGCCGGTAGGTGCTGGCGGACCCCCTAGCCTGGCTGACTTCAGCTGAATTATCGCTGGACAGGTAATACAATAGAGAGCTGCATCTGTGCAACCTTTGCGGCATGGTCATCATGGAGAAAACACTGGGTTCGCACCAGAGCTGCCTCAGTAATTCACCCACGTGGCCCACGTCTGCAGGCAGTCAAGCAGTCATTCAGTGGTCAGGGCAGCAATTAAGGTGAGTCACTTGAGGGTCTCAACTTGAGGCTGCACTGGAGGGCTACAGACTCTTGCTAATGTCCAGGGGCATCTGTACATGTGCTGTAGAGATGGTGCACCTGCTCATCTGAGATCAAACAGCACAAGAGACAGAGGCGAGACAGAGGCGCCAAGCTGCTGTTCACGCAATTGCTTCACAAGACATGGGTGATGTATGTCTAGCGCACCATGCCCGGGTTCTGTAACATGAGAGAGACTGCTCATCACACGTGTGGCAGGTCATCTCAGCATTGCCATCAATCATGCAAATCATGGCAGCTACTTGGCAAGAACTAGATCCGTATCACCTCATATCTAATGCAGGTGGCCATGGATGATGTTGCATGCGTAAAGCCTACAGGACGGGATATGTGCCACACTCTTGCCTGAACAGCTGACACAGAGCGTGGACGGCTTAAGAAACCCCGCAGGCAAGCACTCACTACCATCTCTCCCATGATACCAGTTAATGTAAGTGACGCCAACGGTGTCCCTTGAATCCACTGGTACGCTCATGCCAGAAGAGATGATTGGGCATGTGGAGGACGATACCATGGGGACATGAGCGGGGTAAGCATCACACCTGCGGTGACTCAATCTTCAGCAGATTACTTGACTATACCACCGTTGTGGTACGTTTCTATGCAGTGCGGAGCGCGCACGAACGATAAGTGCAGACTGGCAGAGACGCAAGTGTGCCCGTGGACACGGTGCTCTGCACATCGCAGGGAGCCTGCAACGCATGTGAATATTTACTGATGCTTGACATATCACTTCGGCACACTTTATGCAGGTACGAACCGCGGTGGCAAATTTTGCGAGGTTGCGGGACTTGTGTTGTGGGGCTTTCGGCACTGCGACCTGTGCAGACCTGTGCCCAGGCTTGCACTTTGAGTTGGAAATGTTTATTAATTCTGAATGCATTGAGATGGAAAAGCAAGGCTGATGGTGGACCCCGCGTTGATGGGGAAGTATCTGCGCAACTGGTGCTGGTCAACGCCATTTGGCACAAAACATGGAGCTCAGGGGCGCGCCATGCCATACTCACTCCGCGATATCGCGCAAATTTTGCCATGCTGCATTCAATGCGGTCATTCGCTTGCACACCCAAACCTTCTTCCACCGAATCGAACGTCAACGAAAAATTAGTGGCGCTTCTTTACACCGTACATTCCGTCGACGAGCCAGGAATTGATTGTTGCTGGGCGAGCCCGCGGGAGTGCTTCGGACTCTTCAAATGTCGCGCGCGGCGTGCCACGGCATCGCACGTGGCCTTACATATGACTGTGCATGTGCCGGACATTTGTATGTCGCGCGCGGGGACACCGCTATCCAAACAGCCGGGCGAGATCGATCAGACATAACTCCATGGCCTTGTGCGGATACCTCATTGGACGCAGTTTTCCATGTGAAACGCCAGTCGTGGCCTCCTTGATTTCAACAACTCACAAGAAATGACAGCGTCTTCGCCGATGCAAACGCCCTCCGCTGAGGACAAGGCGACAAAGCCGACCTTCTCAGTGGACGAAACGATAAATCCGTGTCTAGAGCAAGCTGAGTATGCTGTGCGTGGCGCCATTACTGTCCGGGCAGCCGAAATCGAGCGGGAGCTCAAATCCGGAACTCACAACTACAGCTTCGACAAAGTCCTATTCTGCAACATCGGCAACCCACAGGCACTCGATCAGAAGCCCATCACGTTTCCCAGGCGGCTGATTGCCTGCTGCGAGTGCCCCGAGGTATGCACCGTGCTGGGCTCGTCGTCAGCCCGCGGATTCGCCGCGATGTCGGTGCTTCTGCTCCTGACGGACGATGGCGCGCAACGGCATGGGTCATGCATCCATGTGGCTGTTCCACTCGACCACGAACTGCTTTTCGTGCGTGTACGTTCACACGTGCAAATCTAGGCATGCGAATGTGCCTTGCAATTGCACCTAGGTAGTCCGCACCATCTCGTTCTGCCGGGAGCGCACGAGCACCACGCAGCGGACGTGGCTGAGCTGCGCCACGCAACCCATACGCAGATCAGACAGTTCAATGTAGCAGCAGTGACTGTGTTTTGTTTCATCTACTGCTCTTGCTGCACACATGTGGCGCTGTGGAGATGTCGAGCTTGTCGTGTCTCGAATTCGTGATTTTTCCTCACGCATACTCATTCCGCCCGCGTATGACATGCCGCAACCATCCAAGACAGTATCTATCAGTCGATCACAGTGTCGTTTGGTTCGTGATGCGCGTGCTGCGCCGGCGCCAAGCTGGTTGGCCCTGGGTCGACGTCCCGGAAGTCCGCACCGTTCATGATGTCTCGGCAATGCCGTGCAGCTCGCCGCGAAAGGAGTCTTTCCAGAGGATGTCGTTGCCCGCAGCCAGGAGGTTCTGGCGGCAATGAAAGTGGGCGCATACACCGTATCCACCGGCCATCCGTACATTCGAAACCTGGTGGCGAAGGGCATCTCCGCACGCGACGGCCACGAAGCGTCTCCTGAGTCCATCTTCCTGTCAGGTGAGTCAGTGAGCTTGCCAGTGAATCATTGTATTTGCGTCATTGTATTTGCGCACAGAGCCCGCGTTTTCAAATGGATGGGGGCTGGAGCATCGCATGCAACGATCGAGCGCAGAGCAAGCTTCATGCCGTGCTCATCCCGGATCATGCCGTTCACGTCGCAGCGAAAAATCAGACTATCCGCAGCAGTGCGACTCTGTGTGAGGAGACGAACATTATGCACCGTCAGGTCTAGCCGGCCCTGCCATGCAGTGTGCCCTGACTGCGCTTGTTCAAGCCAGGCCACGGCCACGATCTCAGAGGCTCAGCTGCCCAGCCTTCTCTGAGATCGAGTCCAGCCTTCACGCACGGTGTGCTGCATATCCATGTCGAAGCCGAAAACACAACACATTCACCAGGCCTTGCACATGCAGCCATCTGCACCACATGTTGCTATTGCTGCTTGTTGCCGACCCCTTGCTGGAATTCGGGTGCGTGCTTGCTTGTTGCTGCCCTCGCTTCGGGGCTCCCCGGGCTCTTGCGTCGATGTCCGTGGAACACCACATGCGGGCTGATGTGACCCTTGACCATGGCATGACCCTGCCACATCACTAGCTTTCCATGACTTCTGATATAGTGTGTCCTACCACCTTGTGGAGCATACCTCTGTAATGTATCTCTCCAGCTGGCCTGATGTGACCCTTGACCCTCACCTCTAGCGTCAGCAGCTGCACCACTCGGCATCACGACACTACACTGGCAGCCCACCACTGCACGAGTACGCATGTAAGGGTGAGGTACGTGTTGCATAGAGATCAGTGCGGGACCCCGGGAGCCCATGGGTCCACGGCCAGGTGTGGCCGGCAACGTTGCAATTGTATGCAGCCACAGTTAACGTTGAATCACTCAGAGTTCGAATGCATGTGTGGAGGTGAAGCCATATGGAGTCACAGATGCAGTTGCTGAGGGCATTTCGACACCGGCGGCTTTGCCTCCGAGTCCCCAGTCTCTGGAGCCGTGACAACGCCAACATCCATCATCCCTCGCCACCGCATGCACAGCATGCAGCCTTCTCACCGACGTCAGCCCGCACAGCCACGCATCATGCACTAGCAGTATTGGCATTTACGTCGAGCACCTGTGACACCTGTGCGCCGAAAACGGCTGATAGAAATCTGGTTGATCTGTGAAAACTGCAGGTCTGTGAAAACTGCGCTCATGCCCACAGGTGAGCACAGGTGCCCAATTTAAATGCTCCATGTAAATGTGATTGCTGCCAGTGATGCAAGCGCACGCGCCGCTGCATTCACATGGGCAGAGGCCACACAAGCTGCCGCGCCGTGACCCGCCGTGACCCGCTGCTTTGGGTGCGCATGCATGCGTTGAAGCCCGCGTGGTCATTCATCGCTGTGCTTTCCCAGCGTGCAGCCAGCAATGCGCGATAACAACCTAAGCACGCTACTATCCCTGCACCCTGCATGCAGCCGTGATCGGGCACAGCCATGCAGACAGTGCATCAGCCGGTGTGCTGGCTCTGCGTTCCAGCAAGCATGAGACCTGTCAGCTCTACCTGATAGTCAAGCACCAGGCGTGCCAATCGCACTGCGGACTGTGTATTGGTGGGCATGTAGGCTGCTGTCCACCCTGATCAAGATGCACGAACTAGTCCTATCTGACCTGCACGAACCATTTTTTTAATCTAAATTAAGTTCGTCATTACATTGTGCGCAGTCATGCAGACGGCGCGTCAGCGGGTGTGCACGCGCTGCTGTCCACCATGATCAAGGATGATAGCGATGCGTTCCTCGTGCCCATCCCGCAGTACCCCCTGTACTCCGCTGCCCTCACCCTCTACGGCGGCACCCTCATCCCCTACTACCTCGACGAGTCCTGCAACTGGGGCATCGACGTGGCCCGGGTGGAGGCCGCGATCGCCGGCGCGCGCACGCGCGGCATGCGAGTGCGCGGCATGGTCGTCATCAACCCTGGCAACCCCACCGGCCAGGTCCTCTCTCTCGAGAACCAGGTGCGCTTGCATCTCTGCTGCCAGCGCCACGCGCCATGCACGCCCGTCCCCGCCGGTACCGGCGACTCACGCGGCAGCCAGCGCCTGGTTTCATGTTACAGCGCATGTGGGTTGTACTTACGTAAGGGTTATCATGATGGTGCGGAGCATTTGTAGCGGCCCCAGCGAATGTGCACGTACACATGTTGCTGGCCGCAGGCTTGAGCGCAACCGGCAGGGCTCCACCACAGGGGCCACCATGCTGCGTGCTGTGTGCTGCGTGCTGCGTGCTGCGTGCTGTGGCGGTCTGCTGCAACAGGCGGGCACCGTACATTGAGTGCCTGTATGTGTGTCATGACTGTTCCATGGTGGGTGCGGATCGTGCTGTGTGCTGCCTTATGGCCACGCGCAGCATGCGCGCTGGGTGGATGCGGCCAGAACACGTGAACCAGGGGCACGCTCATGCTGTGCTGTGCTGTGCAGGTGCGATTGGTGCAGGTCTGCGCCGCCGCAGGCGTGCCAATCATTGCAGATGAGGTGTACCAGGAGAATGTGTGGGCGGAGGGCAAGAAGTTTACATCCTTCCGGAAGGTCGCGCTGGACAACCCGCAGCCTGCTCCCCCGGTGGTGCGCCATCTTTCCCCCCCCCCCCCCCCCCTTCCGTTTGTAACGTTGGTGCCACATCGTTCGTATGCCCTTGTTTTGTTTGTGATGTCACAGGCCCTGCGATCTGTTATGCCTACTCGGCGGTTTCTATGCGGCACACGCCATTCGGGCTGCGCGCTGTTTTTTTTCTTTGATTTTTGTCTTTGATTTTTTATTCTATTGGATGGCCCGCGGGACGCTGCACGTGTCCAATGCATGCTGTCGGATAAGGGGGCTCTGGTCTATTCAGCTGTTTGCCCTGGCAGCCGTTCAGATGCTGTGTCAGGGTGCACCGCCTGCAGATGTGCAAGCAGACACCCCTATCCACTACACGGATGCTGAAAGACCGCTGCTAAAAGATTATTCATCACAGCAGTTTGTATTGCACACTCCCATTGAAGCATGGCCGTGGCACGGTGGCAGCCGCTGCGCCAGGGTGCGCTAAGCCAGAGCAGTGGCACTGCCATCGGAGCAGGACCCGTACGACCGGAGCGCAAGCGACACAGATCACAGCACGCGACACACCTCACAGCGCGCGCACATGCCACTACCGCTGCACCACACTTGCGGTGACTGCCGCAGCAGTGCATGCGTGCGGCGTTGCTTCAGCGCAGCGTGTCTCCCACAGCGCATCACGCAGCATGGCGCAGCACGCAGCATGGCACAGCACGGCTCAGTGCGCGTGCGGGTGCAGGTGCTGTCGCTGCACTCGACCTCGAAAGGCTTCCTGGGTGAGTGTGGCCACAGGGGCGGCTACTTGGAGGTGCTCAACTGCCCGGCGGCCATCCTGACGCAGCTCAAGAAGCTTCTCAGCATCAACCTCTGCTGCAACACCATCGGCCAGGTGCGGCCTGCCCTCCTTCCACCAGCACATCAACCAGGTGTCATGAGAACAGCTCTTTCTGGGGTTTTCTCTTTCGGGGTCGATTTTGGGCATCAATCCCTGTGTCTCTGTTTTTGCTCCGCCGCGCACGGCACGCACGGCGGCCGCGTGTGTGTTGAGATCTGTTAACAACGTTGTCTGCACCTGCCTCGTAGCTTCCACCAGCCCTGCCTGCAAATGCGCATGCTGTGCGCTGGGCTGCATGTGACTTGCGCTGTGGCATTGCATGTGGCACACGCATGCGTTTCGAGTCTGGCAATTGACATGCTGCTGGAACATGCTGGATGGAATTCTCTGCGTGACTGCGTATACTATAGCAGCAAGGTCAACCACATACATAACTCACGGTCGTAGGTGACCGTGCGGAATCATACATGCCTGGATCTGCCGAATCGTGCATGTGCGGCTGGCATGCAGGTCATGGTCGGCACGATGATGCGGCCGCCGGCCCCCGGAGACGCCTCACATGAGGAGTACGAAGGGGAGAAACGGGAAATCCTCGCGTCGCTCAAGCGCCGCGCAGCCAAAGTGGTCTCGGGCCTACGCGAGCTCCAAGGCGTCACATGTGCGCCCCTCTGGCCCCCCCCTCCCTGCAGGCCCTGCCTACCCCCACTCCTGTCCCGGGGCACTCTTGACGAAAGTTCCTGCCCCACTCTGATACCTCGCCCTTGGGTCGCCTCTGCGCGCCTTTGCGCCTCTTGGCATCTCTGCTCTCCTTGCCCGCCCTGACATCGCCCCCACCCCTCCTCTGACACAGTGTGACCGTGTCTGCGACACAGCATTCGACACAGCATGCGCTTAAGACTCGCTGCACGGCTGCTCCGCTGATGTCCGTGTCATACACATCATGCTCGTTTCACGAAACATTTCACGAGGTGGCGAACTAACCGTCCCCCCCTGTGCACTGTGTATACGTCGTCCCACAGCTTCCAGTGTTCTTTGGCTGTGCTGTGCAGCGTGTGGATGTGCATTCGCGTGACTCTGTGCACAGCGTGCTCAGCGTGCACATCATGAGCGTTCACTCACGTGCGGCCCTGCGCAGGTTGTGATTCCGAGGGTGCACTGTACGCGTTCCCACGCCTGGACATCCCGGCCGCAGCACAGCACGCAGCACGGGAAGCGGGCGTTGCGCCGGACTTTTTCTACTGCCTGTCGCTCCTGAACGCGACCGGGATCGTGGCGGTGCCCGGCAGCGGCTTCAAGCAGGTCGAGGGAACATTCCACATGCGGCTGACGATCCTGCCGCAGGAGGCCGACATCGACGCTGTGCTGAGCCGGCTGTCCGCCTTCCACAGCACGTTCATGGACCAGTATCGCGCCTCAGGCGACAGCAGCTGATGCGGCGCTGGCTGTCGTGGCACGCAGCAGCCAGCAGGCTCATGCAACTCATGCATGGCCAGGGGGGTGGCGGGGGGGCACTGATTCGTTTGCAATGCTGCTTAGTAATAGCAATTAAGAAGTTGCGATCGGTGGCTAGCGTGCAGGACGCAAGGACCGCATTCTGCGCCAGCTGTCCTGCACGCGAACAGGGCAGCCGTGTGTGCTGGACCCCTAGCATGCCCAGCGCACACAGCAGGCCCGGCGGCGGCGCAGACGGCGTTGCAGTTGTGGGGACAGACCAGGGACATAATGTACTGTACACATACAAATGCAGCCAGAGGCTTCGGGAGTGAGGAAACTTTTTGCTTTCAGATGAGCATTTGAGGCGTTGCAGACTGCGTGAGCTACTCATTTGCATGCGCGCGGATGAGTCACTGCCAAGTGCACTCGTCTGCGTGCGGCGTCTGTGGCTTGGCAGGATCGGTCGGGTCGCACTGGCTCGTCAGATGGTACCGACTGCAACGCCTTGCAGAGTACGACTGTCGAGCAGCAGAGACTATGCTGGGCCGTGCTGGGTTCTTATGGGATGTGGACGCTTATGGAAGGTATTTCAGCTTGGATGTTATGGGAGGTCTTATGCATTGTGGCAGATCTAGGCTTTAGGCAACTGAGTGCAAGCTAGTCGTTGGTGTGGCCGCAGGTGCAGTGCAGCAATGCATGCATGAGACTGCGGGAGTAGGATGTTGATGCATAGATTTGCATGGTGATCAGCAAGTTCGCTGTCACATATAGGACTGACTGCCAGTTCACCAGTCGTTGTGTTTGACTGGCTGAATGGCAGGTACGTGTCTCTTGGACTTTGTTTGCATACTGCTGTGAGTTGGCATTGATACCTAGGACATTGATTGTGCTGTGTGCGAAGTGCAGGCTGTGACGTTGCATGTTGCTGCGGGCGAACATCGTAGACTCACAGTGCACATTCTGCCACAGGTGAGATCCATACAGCTTAAGTAGTGTACAATATGTGAAGCTGTAACAGTTGTGTTTGACTGGCTGAATGGCAGGCTGTGACGTTGCATGTTGCTGCGGGCGAACATCGTAGACTCACAGTGCACATTCTGCCACAGGTTATGGGGCCCGTCACGAGAGTGTGAACCCGCTGCAGACAAATTCCGTAGTTGTGCCGTAACTGGGCAACAAATCCCGACGCAATACGTAACTGTTTGCGTGGCCAGGCCGTAACTGGGTGGCAATATGGGGGATGTCGGATTTGGCAGTGGCGTGGGTCGGATCCAGCAGTTGGGGCGGGACGGTAACTTCCGTCAGTGGTTCGCCCACATGGAGGCAGCCCTCACCATGAAGGGGTGGGAAAGATGGCTGACCGAGGAGCCAGCTGAGGATGATGACGCCGGGGTAGCCGAGGACAGGAAGGCTAGGGCGGTCATTAAGTTCGGTCTGAAAGAAGCGTTGTTGAGAACGGTTCAGGGCGCGCAAACAACGATGGCGGCGTGGCAGGCGCTGCATCATGAGCATGAAGGGAACCAATACATGCGCAGACACGCCCTGTTGCAGAAAGCAAACGACCTGCGACAAGGAGATAAGAGTGTCCAAAAGTACATTGATGAGGTCTTGATGCTCCGCGAGGACTTCGAGGACGCGGGCATGCAGGGTCAGGAAACTCTTCTTGTCAGTCAGTTTGTCAAGGGCATAAGACCGACATTGGGAAGTGTGGTTGGGCCACAACTGGGCGCGGATGTGCGGCGTGGAGCGTCATTGGAGGTCATCTGCGATACCTTCAAGGATCTCGTAACATTTCTGCCAGAGCGAAAGTTAACAGGGCATGCGGCCGCGGCGCGGGCTCCGACGCAGGGGCCATGCCACTACTGTGGTAAGGATGGCCACAGATGGCGAGCATGCAGAAAGAGGAAAGATGACATGTCTGCGGGTCGGGAAATGAAGTGGTTCCGGGATCAGCAGCGTGAAGGGGCAGGTGGTAAGGAGAGTTCTCAGCCCGGAAAAGCACTGTCGGTCAGGGCAGATGCAAGAGTCGCAGCGGCGACTGTAACGGTCCGTGCAGATAGGCCGGACATGCTAGTGTTCGACACAGGCGCGACTCACAACTTTGTGAGTGACCTGAGCTTGGTCCACGACAAGGAGGACACGCCGGTTGACATTGTGACTCTAGCGGGGAAGGAAGAGCACGTGGTGGCATGCGCGGGCAAGGCGTTGCTGGAGATGGAAAATGGGTCAACTGTGACGCTGAAGCATGTGCTATGCGTGCCGAGCATGGACATGAATCTGCTGTCAGGTGGCTACGTGAACTCCGTCAACGGTTCATGGGAAGGCAGACGAGGTCAGCTGACAGTTCGTGATTCCGATGAAGATGTGGTGCTGACGGGAACACTGCGGGACGGGCTGTACTATATGAACTGTCACATGGTACCAGAAACGTCAGCCAATCGTCATCCAGCCCACGCGTACGTGGCCAAGCAGGCGGAGCTGTGGCACAGACGCTACAGCCATGTGGGCATGCAGAATCTGCGACGCGCCGAGAAGGTGGTGACCGGCATGGGCGAGGTGAAGTGGCCAGCCGATGATGCCAAGGCATGTGAGATTTGTCCTCTGGCGAAGCAGCCGCGGGCACACTACCCCCGCTCAGACTCAGAGGCAGAGGCGCCGCTACAGCTTGTGCACACGGATATGATGGAGATCCGGGTGCCGGGGCTGAAAGGAGAGAGATATGCAGTGACGCTGCTGGACGACTACAGCCGCTATGCTGAAGTCATCTGTGTGCGCACAAAGGATCAGGTCGCAGAAGCATTGGTGACGCGCCTGAAAGAGTGGGAGAGGCAGCTGCAGACACCGCAGAAGCCTGTAATGTGGGTGAAAATTATTCGCTCGGACAACGGCACTGAGTTCAAGGGCGAGCTGAAGTGGTGGTGCAGCAAGCGGGGCATCATCATGCAGCACAGTGTGGCAAGAAGACCGCAGCAGAACGGCAGAGCAGAGCGGATCAACCGAACGCTGTCTGAGAGGACGCGTGCGATGCTGAAGGATGCGGGTCTGCCGAAGCGGCTTTGGGCACAAGCAATGGACACGGCAGCATATACTCGCAACCTGGTGCCGACAGAAGGCCAGAACAAGACTCCGCATGAGCTGTTCTGGGAGAAGGTGCCAGATGTGTCACACCTGAGGGTGTTCGGGAGCAAGGCGACGGAGCACATTCCGTCAGAGCTGCGCAGCAAGCTGGACGATGTCAGCAGAGACGTGATCTTCGTCGGCTACCCCAGACACATGAAGGCCTGGACAGTGATGCACAAAGCGAAGGGTGTGTGGAAGCTGTCGGACAGTGCGGATGTCTCGTTCCGTGAGGACGAGAAGCTGCAGCAGCCCAGAGAGCCAGAAGAGGCGCTGCCGGAGACAGAGTACGATGAACTCATCCTGTTTGATGACGAAGCAGGTGATGAGGACGCAGACCACGTGACTCTGGAGGACAGTGATGAGTGGTCACTGAGTGACGATGATTCAGATGCAGCATGGGACGGCCAGGGTGAGGACCCGGGGGCCGGTGCTGATGCTGAGGGGAACCCTGATGATGGTTCCGGTGACGATGGGCAGGATGAGCCCATGCATGATGATGGAGGCGGAGGGGCCGCTGGGGCAGGTGGCCAGAGGCGCTACCCGGCGCGTGCCAGAAATCCGCCGAATCTGCCGTACCAGGCTCAGCTGTTTGTGGCTGAGGGGGTGCAGACTGCAAGTGATGAAGACCTGCTGGTCGCACCGAAGTCGTATCAGGAGGCGATGAAGCGACCAGACAGGGAGGTCTGGGTGAGTGCCAAAGATGAAGAGTATGGCTCACTCAGGGGCAAGGGCGTGATCGAGGAATGTGATCTGCCGCCCGGTCAGAAGGCGCTCCCGTCGAAGGGGGTGTGCGATCTGAAGTTTGATGAGAAAGGCAACCTTGTGAGGCACAAGTACCGGCTCGTCGCAATGGGCAACCTTCAGCAGGAGGGGGAGTACGGCGATCTGTTCGCGCCGACGGCCCAGAGCGCAACCTTCAGGCTGATGCTGGCTCTGAAAGCGGCAGATCCCAAGCTGAAGCTGCGGCAGGTGGACGTGAAGACAGCGTTTCTGCATGCGGACCTGAAGGAGGTGGTGTACGTGCGCCCGCCGCCCGAGCTGCGGCAAGGCAACAAGGTGTGGAGGCTGCGGAAAGCTCTGTATGGGCTGAAGCAGGCGCCGCGAGCCTGGAATGAAGAGCTGACAAAGGCGATGATCAGCGACAAGTACACGGAGTCAGATCATGATCCGTGCTTGTTCATTCGAGGGACTGGACGCGACAGGGTGTATTTCCTGGTCCATGTCGACGATGCTGCCATCCTGGCAGCTGAGGGGGAAGATGACAAGGCAGTTGCGGACCTCAGCAAGCACTTTGAAGTGAAAGACCTGGGCGAGCTGAGCTACTTTCTGGGGCAGGAGGTGGCAGAAGTGAAGGGCCAGGGGGTGATGCTGAGTCAGGGGCAGTACGCCAAGCGCATGCTGGAGAAGGCAGGCATGTGGGACTGCAAGCCCAAGGCGACGCCGATGGAGGAAAGACACAAACTGCAGAAGACGTCTGGCTCGCCACTGACGGATGATGACCAGCGCAAGGCGGGCTATTCAGAATCGGTGGGTGCACTGCTGTACCTCTCCACTCACACACGGCCAGATCTCGCATATCCTGTGGGGGTGCTGAGTCGATTCATGTCGAGCCCCACAGATGTGCATTTCGCGGCAATGAAACGTGTGCTTAGATACGTGCGAGGGACCTGGGACTGGGGGCTGATGTACCAGTACAGTCCTCCACGTGGAGAGCAGGGGGTGCGGGCATACACTGAGGCGGACTTCAAGGAGCTGGGCATGCCAAGAGAGGCGGTGATGCGGCTCTACTCAGATGCAGACCTGGCAGGAGAGCTTGATGGTCGGAAGAGCACTTCAGGGATGCTGATGACGATGAACGGAGGGCCGATTCTGTGGGCATCCAAGCTGCAGACGGTGGTGGCGACGTCTACGAGTGAAGCGGAGTACATCTCAGCAGCAATGGCTGTGAAGGAAGCACTGTGGGTGAGGAAGCTGCTGAGTGATGTCTACGGTAAGGTTCAGTGCATGCCATTGTACTGTGACAACCAGAGTGCGCTTCAGCTGATGAAGCAGAGGACTGCTGGAGTAGCTGGCAGGTCCAAGCACATTGATGTGCAGTACCATTTCATTAGGAACAGGTACTTGCGTGGTGAGGTGTCGGTGGAATTTGTGTCTACTGAGGAGCAGAAGGCTGACATGCTGACAAAGGCATTGTCCGGGCCTATGCTGACCAATGCAATTGCTGGATATTTGAAGCCACCACCAAGCGACAGTGCTTGAGGGGGTGTGTGGCAGATCTAGGCTTTAGGCAACTGAGTGCAAGCTAGTCGTTGGTGTGGCCGCAGGTGCAGTGCAGCAATGCATGCATGAGACTGCGGGAGTAGGATGTTGATGCATAGATTTGCATGGTGATCAGCAAGTTCGCTGTCACATATAGGACTGACTGCCAGTTCACCAGTCGTTGTGTTTGACTGGCTGAATGGCAGGTACGTGTCTCTTGGACTTTGTTTGCATACTGCTGTGAGTTGGCATTGATACCTAGGACATTGATTGTGCTGTGTGCGAAGTGCAGGCTGTGACGTTGCATGTTGCTGCGGGCGAACATCGTAGACTCACAGTGCACATTCTGCCACAGGTGAGATCCATACAGCTTAAGTAGTGTACAATATGTGAAGCTGTAACAGTTGTGTTTGACTGGCTGAATGGCAGGCTGTGACGTTGCATGTTGCTGCGGGCGAACATCGTAGACTCACAGTGCACATTCTGCCACATGCATAGAGGCTTATTTCAGCGAGTGCTGGGTACAATGGCCTGCCGCCAGCCCCAAATTATCTTGATGCGGCAATCTGCATGGTGTGGATCGGGATGCTTGGTCATGCGTGCTGCGTGGCAGGCTCTCTCCTCACACCTAAAGCATGATGTATGCTGCAGTGTAATGAATCTGTCTACTTGTGACTCGTGGGCTTTGGTTTCAGCGGCAGCTCGCCCCCTCCGCGCCAGCCCGTGTGAGGGTAGTGGAATGTATTGGCAGGGGTTGTGGATTGCATTCGCAGGAGTGCTGAAATGTGTCTACATTGGCTGTGGAACGCAGTTAAATGAGCTGTGGAATGCGTCTGCAGGTCATGCACAAAACAGTAAGGGCGATGGCAAGCACTGTGGAACCCGTCACAATCACCCTGCAGTCTGATCACTGAAGATCGCATCACAGACGCTGCATTCCACATTGCGAAGCGTGGCATGGTGTCTTGTGAAAATCAAACTGCAATTGATGTGCAGAGCTAGTGAGGCCATTGTCCTGCCCGGCTAATCGGCCACGGCCACGCGATTGGCAGGGTTCAGAAATCACTCAGAGTTGCTTGATGTGTTGCGCAGCCAGTGGCAGTGCAGCTGCCTGTGGGGCTGGGCTCGATCTCAGAGAAGGCGGAGCAATGGACCAGCCAGTGCAGCTGACTGCCTGTGCTCTGATGGCACAAGCCCGATGCCATTGCGCGCATGACTTGCTTCTGTACGGGCAGCCTCAGTGCCCACAATTCAAGACAACGACGCCCTCATGGCCCTTGGCCACAGAATCAGAAAGAGGGATCACCTGCAGCGCTCGCGCACACATCTGTGGGAAACGAATCCATATTACCAATGGCTGGCGGTTACCATATTACCAATTTTGCTTCAATACATTGACGTGTGTTGGCAGGGCTCGTGTCCCACACATGCTCGACATGCCTTGCCCTTGTCCAGCTAGGTCTGTGTCGTATGATGTCCAGCCGATTCTCAAAAACCTGTTGGTGTGTCCTCCAAGTGTGGCGACTCCAATCACAACTAATCATGGGAGCTTTCCAGTAATCGACAAAAAAAAACCCCCCACAATTGGGTATCACGCCAAACCAAAACGGGTATCGACCACAGCTCCCCTGCGGACAGTTGTGGCCATATGATATCGAGTACTCTGACGGAGCATGCCTGCCACAGCTGAAAATGACTTCTCCTGTTCTTGTCTCTGGTACAGCTACAGCACTTGCTACATACATACACGCAAATGCGACTCAAGGGAGGCTCTTCCTTGGTCAGCCCACACTTGCCGGTCTGATCACATGTTGGCATTGTGCTAGGATGCCGATGCACACACAGAGCATGGGCCAGGCCTCAGTAAACCCAATGCCACATCATATTTGGGAGAAGACCAGGCGTTCGCTGAGCGCTGGCGTGCCCATGAGCAATGCTGACAATCCCCTTGCTGTTTGCCGAGCATTACCAGGCGGTCTGCGTTTCGCGAAACAGCCTCAAGCGCGACATGCCCACTCTTGATTGCCAATGACGCGATATACGTAAGTTTTGCCAGCGCGATGGACCGGGCAACGCATGGGGTGCAAACGAAGGTGGACGTTGACGAGGGACTGTCTATCGGCCTTCATGTTGCGCACATGCTCGTGGTGTAACAAACCTTCGTAATGCGGAGTGGGCGATTGTATTAGGCTGCTAGCACGCTTCACGTTGCGGTGCGAAAGCTGGCTGGTACACGAACACCAGGCGCAAGTGGCCACAGCTGCAGCGCGCGTTCAAACGCAGCGTCACCCGCTGTCACCTGCAGTCTGCTCGCCAGGCCTGGGGGCCTGGGCGCCGAGCACACAGGTGCCTTTGTACATGCAAATGATGCCGTGACCAGGACATACATATGTTTGCTCTGGAATTGCGTCAACAGGCCACATCACAACCGAGTGCACATTGGATCTGATTTCGCAGCCAGTTCTGCGGACGCCGTGACGCTCAAGCCCGACAGCTCGCCAAGATGATCGATACAACCAAGATGATGCCTGAGCCCACTCATGAAACTGGTGCGCTCTATGCTTGCACGGGTACGTGTGCCGGTGTGCCAGTGACCAGTACCGATTTGCTTTCGCACCGGTGCTGCGTATGCAGCTGTCCTTCGCGTTTGAACAGCACGCTTCGACGACGCTACACGTTGTAATTGGCTACGTGGTTGCTGTATACGGACCCACGCAGACTACGTTTCTCCGCCACGATGACGCAAAGTATGACCGTCAGGCTGTTGTGTTAGCACGCATGTCGATCGCTGTGCTCTAGATCTGTGCGCATGCAGTTCGCCGCACATGAAAGACTGCCGGCAGCAGCAGATCTATCATGTGCTGCATGCTGAGAACCGGTAACGGTACTGCACCCCTGGGCAGAATCAGAGGGTTGCAGCGAGAGCTGACGACAGTGGAAGTGCCACTCTTACTGTTGGCAGGGCCAGCGAAAGCGTGGCCGCGACCAGGCACCTTCACCTTCGCACGAGAGTTCCGCAGGGCATCTACAGTTGCCTTGAGATACCCTGTGTCTTGCTCTGCGCGATGTAGGAAATCTAAGGGTGTCAGGAACACATGCTTGGGTGGCAAATGCATGTGCAAAGTGATCTTTCCAGATGTGCCCACACCAATACAAAGTGCTGCATGGTCCACAGAGTAAATGGCCATGCTATCTAACTGCTCTGCAAGGTCACAGTGTCTACGCGAAACAGAACCACACACAGGTGGGCTAATGGGGTTGCAATGTTGGCGCTGTTGCATAAAACACTGTTCCAACGTTCGGATGGCTCCCTGCAATATCTCATACGGTGGTGAATGCTGCGGAATCGAGCTGGATCAAATCGGCTTAGTATGTGCGACGAAATAATTGCTCTAGTGCAGCATCACTCACTGCAGAGGGAGCACTTGGCGGTGTTAAAGACCATGTACGCGAGAAACTGACTCTAAAATTATTATTTTGCAGTTCGCGACGACTGGGTGCGCGCAGACGCGTTCACATCAGGTCCGGCGATTCTGTAGGGCTGCGGGAGTGATGCTGTAGATGTTCCACCGCTGGCGGATGTCACCGAATCAGACGCGTTGATTGTACACGTTCCATGATGTCATAAATATGTCCCGAGTTGATTTCATGTCTGATTCTATGTGCTGAGAGAATTGTGGGCCTTCTGCCCCCGAGCGGGACTGACGCGATTTCGCTGTCCAAGGAGTATATGCGCTGCCGCGAATGCTAGACCACCTCTAACGAGCATCAAATCAGTATATCAGTAGCGTAACTGGTGTTTTGCGTAGGTTCCTGATGTGCCTGGCCAATGCTAGGGAGACACCGACGGCAACGCAGGTCCGTAGCGCCCCAGCCAGTCCTGAGCAGTGTATTAGCTAGTTACTGGCCGGACGTATCGACTCATCGGCCACATAAAAGACACAGGTCCCAAATTACGTATTTGATGCGTTGGCCTAGGCCGACGCATTACTGCATTGCCCGACTGTCGTGTCGATCAAGAAAGATTTCGCTCAATGTCTACATTACTGTCTGTGCCACAAGATTAAGAGAAAGAAGCTATAACTTCTACTTCGATTTTCACCGTCGTGTCTTTCGCAGTCGTTGTGCTAGGTCCTGCTCGACTGGAATTCCATTCGAACCGATGGCAGACCCGGTAACTCTATCAGCTGCAATTGCGTCCTCATCCATCACAGCTCATGTTAATAGAGCAGTGCGGACTTTATCACAAGTAAATGGTTCAAGCAGGTGACGTTTCAGTCTATTCGAATTCGTTCGTCAGGGCTGGGCGTCACGCGTCATCATGCTGCTGTTCGTGCTGCACGAAGTTCTGCACGCCCCCGCTGAGGCTGTCCTTGAAGGGCGTTGCAGAGGGGGAATGCCAACATGTATGCTCAGTCGCTGTCGGCCATTGCGCGTGTGACCGGCAAGCACTTCATGCCGGGCCTGGACGTGCCGGTGGAGCAGTTCTGAGTGTGTTGTGAGCCGTGCTGTGAGCAGCACTAGTGAATAGCGTGTGAGAATGTGTCGAGGGAACTTTAGCGCAATACAGAAGCTGCTGTGTTTCTGTCTGTGTACGGCGCTTGGCCATGGGGATTGATTTTTGGTGCATTGCCATGAATCGAGCCTCTGTGTTCTTCCACCTTGTGGAGCATACATCTGTAACGTATCTCTCCTTGAAGGGCCGGACACATGAGGGACTTTTCCAGGGACAGCTTTTCGGGGACACGTGCCATAATTGTTGGCTTTAGTTGCGTGTCCCTGACGGCACCCTGCGCACAGCGCTGTAGCGGGTAACTGCTCGTCAAAGCTCCGTGCCAAGTCTCCATCGCACGCAGTGCTGCTCAAAGGCTTCAGTTCCAGTACGGGGCCGACGCATGTAGCGAGATGTTTACTTTCGCATCGGTTCACAGCCGATCGAGTGTGGTTAAATACTTAACATTGGCAGACGTTAATTCTACACGTCATGTACGTGTTTGGAGGTGGATCTACTGCAAATGGCCGCAAACGAACGTGCGCACTTGTGATCTATACTTTCATCGGCGCCAGGAGCAGCGTTGCCAGCAGTCGACATGACGTGAAGAATCAACGTCGGCCTAAAACTAACAATCTTAATCTCGACCAGACCTGTGACGTTCCCGCCTCGACAACGTTCGGACGCGTCCGGAGTGCAGGGCCCTACAGCCACCTTTTCCACAACCGGGAATCCCGGTCTGAGACCAATCTCAGCCGGGGGCCAGCCCCGATGAGACAAATCTCGAACAGGGCTTCCCGGGCATGATTTCAGCGACAACCGGGCGCCCCCAAAACAATAACTTCGCGCCACAGGCGCGACAGTTGGTACAGCTAACCTTATCGTCAGCATCTCGGTTTCTCGCTCGAAACTGCCCGGGGCTGTCCCGGCCCGCTCCGCACGCCATGCCGGAATTCCCGGACTGCTGCTTCGCGGCAGACCTGGATTTTCTCAAATTTCCAAAAATATGGCAGGTCCGGACGCGTTCCCCATACCAAAAACATGGCCTTTGAAAGTGCGGCCCCCGGGCGGACCCTGTGTCAGGACTTCAGTAGCTGGCCGACCACCTCACGAGGGTGCAAAGGCAAGCTTGGCGGCCTGTCAAGTTTATGTTTACGCACCAGTGCGTGCGCACAAGACTACTACTACTAGCACTGCCAATTCTGAGTGTGGTGCCTGTCTATCAATGGTCATGGGAAGGCTTTGCGCGTCGTCGACACAATGCCATCCTCTCAAGAACAACAAGGCGTTACAAGGGTGACGCGGCTCACGCGTGCTCTGGGGACTCGGCGCTTAGGTATACCAGGTCCACGCGGCGCGCACGGCGTCTGGGGTTCTCCGCCCGAAGGCCTTGTAAGGACCGGCAAGCTCGCATGCATGACGGTGGTCCAACACCAAGCACGCGCAGCCGCTCTGGGAGGGCGGATCCGCCGGGCATTGCGGTCCCCACTGACGTGCCATCGCGTATGTCCGTGGCTACTTCCCGGGCCCGTCCCCAGCCACTGATTGGACCGCGGTGCTGTATGGCAGTGGCTCTAGCACCAGCTGGTCTGGGGATGAGAGCCATGGCCGTCGCGCATGGCCGCGGATCGGCGCGGCATCGTGTCGTGACGGCGACCATGCTGGCTGCTGTGGCTTGCTTTGCGCCGGCTGGGCGTCTCGGTCCCCGACGCCTTGTGCATGTGCATCCATGGCCTGTACATAGACTGCGCCTGTACATAGAATGCGACGGTTCCGGGTTGTGCCGTGTGTTTGCGCTGGCCCTCACACGCCCTCAATGGAGCCAAATCGCCACAAACTCGAAATAGGTGCCCAAAACTTCAATTTGTACTGCCGCCCCGGGCCGCCCGGGGGGGTCGCCGCAAGGGCATGCCGCCCCCTGATGTTGTATAGTATAGTCGGTCACCCCCTTCAAGTTGTGACAGAGTCGCTGGGCTTGCTGTGTGCGCCTACTGTGTGCCCTAATCAACAGTGTGAACCCCGTACAGCCTTGGCCTTGGACATCGGCTCTTGTAACACAAGAGTGTACATCTTGAACAAGCACTATCCTATCGGGTGCTTGCCTGAGGAGTCGAGGAGATCGTTTAGAAGCTTCAAGTTCGCGACGGACGGCAGTGGGGATCCAGGATCGCCATGGGAGATGGCGGATTACTACACCCTGATAAGCGACTCCTGCCCGGACATCGAGCGGGCCTTCCCGGAGTATGAGAGTTTGCAGCGCGCGCTGCGGACGACGACGCAGCTGGATGGACTGAGCTGGAAGTCGACCTTCTATCAGGGCGGCGTTGGTTCGACTTCCGAGCCGGTGGCGCTGGCTCTGAAGGCCATGGCCCTAATGGTGCTGGCCTGCTCCGTCCCGGCCCTGATGCAAGCGCACCAGCACACCGACACGGCGCGCGGCCACTGCGGCGCCAATGTGCGCAACGTGCGCGTACATCTGGCTGTCACTCACCCAAACTCGCAAGCTGGCGCGGCGCTCTGGTGCAGTGCGAGTCCCACCACAGCAGGCCGCTCAATGCCGCGTGTCCATGATGCAATGTGCAGAGCAGCGCTGTCGCCCCTGAGAGTAGCAGGTCATATGCACCCTGCGAGCAGGCTCTGCGTGTGATTGTGCATGCATGACCCACCTGCATGAACGAGTTGCACGCTATGTGGCCGTCTAGTGCGTGGCTGGCCTGATTCTGATAAACATCGACAATGAACATCTGATAAACACATGCAGACTGCTTCTTTGAGGTTCTCGAGAGACTCTCAGCGCATCGCAAGAGTGAACCGCAAGCCGCACTCCCGGAGTACTCTGTGCGTTTCTACAGCGAAGGGTACGCTGTCTTTCGGTATGCCATCATGCCGGATCATGACGCACATCTGGAGCCATGCCTGGTCAGATTCGCTGCTGTGCTGCGCGTAACCCTGACACAGCACGGCGTCGCAATTGTCGTCACCTTTGACGGTGGCGGCAGTAGCATCGACGGTGCGTCCCAGCATTTCGCCTCGCCACGTTGCTGTGCAGTGCGGAGTTGTTGACAATTGTGCCTTGCAAGCTGGCATTGCAGTTGCGGCTCCACCAGAAAGGAAAAATCAACGCACTGTATGTGCCCACCGTCCACCAGGAACACATTGCGATCCTCTTCAGAGCGGCATCACATCTGCATGCATGCGAAACCCTTGGCTGTACAGCCGGCAACCTATCGGGCTGTGCAGCCCGCTACATGCATGTTCCTGTTGGGCTACTAGTATTTACTGAAGCACGCTGCATGTGCCGCCGCCGATCATGCGGTGGACCAGTTTATTTTTGGTGGGCACATGCCTGGTGTGCATGCATGCAGGACAGGTGGCCGCACTGGTGGGGCGAACGCTGGAGGAGGCGCGCATCTGTACCCTGAAGGAGGGTATGACCGACTGCGCTGGCGCGTTCTTTGGGACTTGCGTGCACCGCGCGCTGCTCCGCCGGCTCCTCCCAGCACAGCATGGCACAGCGCAGCCCGGCCGCGGCAGCTCAGCTGCAGGTGCCGCCCCTGCCAATGGTGGAGGTCGACGGGCACATGCGGCAGTGGAGCGCCCAGGAGGACGGCATGAGCAATCAGCTGGGGAGAACGAGAGCGGACTCAGGTTTCAGGTACCGGTGAGCACCGGTGTGGGCCGGGCGCAGCCAGCACAGCATGGCATAGGGGGCTTGACCGGCTTGCGCAGTCGGGTGCGAGTCGGCATGTGCACCGAGTTGAATGCACAGCTGAGCACGTGAAATGTATGGCATAGCACATGCATACAGGCGACGGTGTGCACCGGCCGGTAGCTTTTACGAGCTTGCTGCATGCCAACTGCTCCTGTTGATTTCTGGCTCCGGATAGACTCCTGCTGGGCTTTGTGCAGACTAGTTACCATTGCCACCGTTCATGCCATCGAGCAGAGCGCCTTGCATGATTGGCAAGTCATCTGTCACATAGCACTGCCACAAAATTGGTTTAAAGTGTAATTACACTTGGTGACACGTAACTACATACATATGCGCGCCGTGTGCATGCAACAGCACAAGGGCCGCTTCCTCCTTGCCTACGCTGCGAGGATAAGACCCCTCCCATGCCAAATTCCTGCCAATGAAGCATGCGCAGCACCGTTTTGCAGGCACCCATGTGTTGCGAAGTCGCTGCGGCGCCCGCTCTCATGGCATGCCTGCCTTTACACGGGGGCATTATTATCGCGGACTGCTCGCCACCTGATCATATGTCGAGTCCAGCCATGCCACACTTGTCTGTCTGCAGGAAGCGACGACGTTCTCTGGTTTCCAACGCTGGTGGGAGACGGTGAATCCGGGGGCTGGCCGTGGAGGCGTCCCGTCGGCGGCAGAGGAGGTGGAGCAGGCGCTGCAAGCCAAGGTGAAAAACATCGTTGAAAAATCTTCCTACTTCCTGAGCGATGCTGGTGGGATTGCCGCGTTAGACATCTGCTGGAGGGTACGCCCCCGCATGCAAATCAACGCCTATCCTGATGTGTTGCACAGTGATAGAGCTAGGACCCAGCAGCGCCGCGGCAACAGAGCAGTCATCGGGCAAACAGACAAACCATCACAAACCCCAAGGCTACTCTCCGCACGAGCCAATGCTAGAACAAACCTATCCTGATGTGTAGCTTGAGGCTGCATTGATTTGCTGATGGTGTTTGTGCCGAAGGTTTTTGGCTGAGCCAGCCTTGCAAGAAAATGAATTGTGGTAAAAACAAACTACTGTTCAGAATTCACTGCAAATACATGCTATGGCCTATAGCCTATATGTGATATAAGGAATAATATAATTGCATCGATCCACTCATACACCACATGTGGGCATGCGTCGCCGCAAATCATTAAAGGCCCACAGGTTCCACACAACAAATGCCTGCAGAAATGGGCGTTCTCGGTGCTCCCGTCGGACTACATCCAGGCGCTCGTGGAGGCGCCTCCAGGCGCTCCAGGCGGGCGGAGGCCGACGCGCGCTGGACCGCCACGCGCGACTATCTCGAGACCCTGAAGCACGGTCCGAATCCCCAATCGGCGGAGACAGCGTGCGCTGATCTCGCTCGCCTCCTCAGCTGCTCTGGCTCGCTGGCCTCGGCGTTCCTCACTGCCTGCCCCGGCCCGGTGACGGGCCTGACCGACCATGAATTCCAGGTGGCCGTGCTGCTGCGGCTGGGTGAGCCGCTGCTACCCGTCCTGGAGTCGGATGAGGCCTGCCCCTGCGGCCGCGTGGCTGCGTCCGGTACACACAGTGTCATATGCGGACAGCTATGGGCAAGTTCAGTCCTAAAGCACGACCTCATCACCGTGGCTTGGAGGCGGGTGCTCATGCGCGCGTCGATCGCTTCATCGCTGGAGCCGCACGTTGGCAAGCTCCCCGGGGGCATACGCGTGCTCCCCCTCCGCGGCAGCCGGCAGTCGCCACCAGCCGCGCCGCCGGCGGACTTTACGCGCCCGCCGGCTGCGCCGTCTGCGAGTGCACCGGCCGCGCCGTGTCAGCAAGACCCGCCGCCGCCGCCGCCGCCGCCGCAGTCACCGCCGCCGCCGCCGCCGCCACCGGACCCCCCAGCCGATGCCGCGCCGGTCCAGCCCCCACCCCATCTCTCGCAGGCCCTCCAGGCTTCGGACGTGCCCCACACCCCTCATGGCACCCAAGCCCCGGCTCCGGCCTCCCTTACCCTTACTGCCGCTACCGCCCCCCCGCCGCGGCCCACGCCCCGACGCGCGACGCGCCCCTCGCCTCTGACCGAGAGGCAGCGCCCCCTGCCGCACCCCCGCTGCCCCGATCGCAGCGGCCTCCGCAGCGCGGCGACCTCTTGGCATTCCTCACCACACGCATGGCGCTGCTGGACGTGAAGGTGATGCACCCGCTTGCCAGGTCGCATGTGCGCGGTGCGTCACGTGAGGCTGGCGCGACCGCCGAGAAGGGCGCACGGCAAAAGCGCGACAAATATGGCGCCATCACAGGTGCCGCCCAGTTCATCCCGCTCGTGCATGAGACGTATGGCAGGGTTGGACGGGACGCGTACCGCTTCCTCCAGACGGTCGCGGAGGTTGCCGCGGGACACGGGGCGGTGTCAAAGCGTACTTTCCTTCTCAATGCCATGCGCGACCTGTCCACAACGTTGTGCCGCGCGCTGGCGCGCCAAGCCCGCGCGGCCGCGCCCCTCCGTGCTAGACTGGTCGGACGGGCGCTGCTGCCGGGCCTTCCTGTCCCCACAGACGGCCTGCCGGCGCTGACAGGCCATCGCGCATAAGCTTGCGTCGCCCCCCCCCCCCCCCCCCCTCGCCCATCCCGCCCCGAGAGCCCCCCCCTCCACCCATTTCACCCTGCAGCCCCCCACCCCCCCCCCCCCCCCCCCCGCACCCGATCCCTCCCTCTTCCCTCCCTCCCTCTTCCCTCCTCCCAGCGCACGTCCGACGTTTCTCCTCTGCGCCCCTCCCCGGACACCGCTCGGGCTGCCGAGCTGGCTGAGGCTACGGATCCTGGAACCGGTGCCTCGCGGCCTCGGACATGGCCGTAGCGCACGCTGTCGCGCCCGTGCAGACTGCTAGTGTCGAGTCGATGACCGCTTGTGGACCCGGCGAGTGCTAGCTGTGTGTTTGGTGTGCGCATGGCCTGCGTCGTACTGCGTGGTGTGTGCGTGTCGGCTTTCGCGCTGGCGTTAGTTCGTTCTGGCATTTGCTCGTGCGGCGCGTGGCCTTGGTGCTTGCGGTGGCCGGTCTGTTTATCTGCATGTTGCCTGGTCTGTTGCCTCGGCGCTGCTGAGTCCTAGATCTATCACTGTGTAACACAACAAATGCCTGCAGAAATGGGCGTTCTCGGTGCTCCCGTCGGACTACATCCAGGCGCTCGTGGAGGCGCCTCCAGGCGCTTCACAGTCGTTGACGGCCGCAATCGTGGCCCTGCTCGAAGACCTGATCGAGCCAACCGCGACGGTTGACCTGCTGCGGCGCCTCGGTGGCGAGTTGGCTGCCATCACGGCCGACACAGTTATGCGGGCAACGCTTGTGGTGGTCGAGGGGTCCTTCCGGAACGTGGTTCATCACGTCGTCTGCGGCCAGACCGACGGTCAAGGCGGTGCGGAACATATGCGCCATATGTTGTCGATTAACGAGGAGCCCTTTGGGGCCCTCTAATGGGACCCCCCGTTGAGCCCACCTAGGCGTTGGCCGCCCTTGGGTTTAGTTGCCCTTGAAGTGCTTTGCAGTGTGTGTGAGGGTGCGAGGCCCAGCAGACGCCAGCCACAGTCCGTGCAGATATTATATGTATGTAGTGCTACATGTAGTACTCAGTACCAGGCTGCGTGCAGGTGGGAATCTTGCAAAGCTCCGGAGCAAAACTGTGGACGGCGCAGCCCTGCAGGTGCACAGCCCGGAGACCGTGCTCGAAAAGGACAATCACACCTGCTCCATGGCAGTCTCGAAAGGCGCGATGAACAGCATCATGAGCCCGCGCGTGCGCCCCTGTCCCCTGCGGCCTTGCGGCTCAATCGTGTTGCCGCTGCCCACCATATGCATGCCCATTTGTGAAACGATGCAGAGTCGCAGATCCAGATGTCTGAACCACGAGGCTGTCAGCTGTGGCCCAGACGCTGCAGCGTCTCTTCAGCTTTCTGCACAGGGCCAGAAGCTTTCTGCACCTGCCACCGATGCCAGTCCGGATCTGGCTTGACACCCGAGGCGGACATTATTCCAAAGTATTTTTTGTCAGATTTTTTTGGGGTGGCAGCTGCACCTTCCAAATCTTTGGAGCAAATCTCGGAATCTTTCGGTCGGGTGTATGATACACCATGTATCTAACTGTGACAGGCCAAGTGCACCGTGACCTGCAGGAGGACTTGCTTCCGTACTACTGTACGACGACCGCACACATGCTGATGAGGCAGCGCGGCACGAACGACAGCTGGCAGTCCAGGGCCTTGCACCTCAGCCTGAGTCATGATGCCGGTGTGACGTCGCTCTGCATCGGCCTGCATGGTAAATGCCTGTAGGATGAATGCCTGCACGATGAATGGCCGTTGCTGTCTTGTGTTGCTTAGCATGCATACATCGCTACCTCTTGCACATGCCTGGGGCCAACTTGTGCCAGGCCCCTGGTGTTGTTGAACCCAGACAGATGCCGTCAAACAGACCGGACGAGGACGGTCTGTGGCCTCCGACGCATGGACTCTTGTGCTCTGGGCTGTTTATCACGTCCCAGGTCCTCACATGTCAAATGTAATTACAGTTTTTTCTAAATTGTGTTGTAATGCGCAAACTCACTATGGACTCCACTTGTTGAACTGTGGATGCATGATACGGCCGTCCGCAGGTGTGGACATGTCCGCCGTTCAGTATCAGCTCATAGGGCAGCTGCAGCACCTCACCTGTGGCAAACCAAGAAAGAGGAGGCTAGTGTTCGTGGATGAGCGACCGCAATCGGACAATGCCGGCGCAGCCACGGATGCTCAACAGGCCCCGGGGCAGCGACCGCAGGGCGCGCCGGGCTGCTCGGGCGCGTCTTGTCCGGCACCTGTCGAGATTGACAGCTCGTCGATGCTTGCGGCTGAGCTGGGTGGTGATGAGGATATCAGACAGCGTATCGACTTGCAGGTATTGTCAGCCCTCTCGTGTACACCGACAACCAGCCTTCTGTCATGGCTTGCATGTGTGACGGAGCCCTGATGGTTGTCTGCAGCAGCCACACATGGCCACAGTGCATCTCACAGGCCGCATGCATGTTAGATGCATTCGATGCATGCATGTAGCGGACCCTGTGACATTCAGCAGATCTGATCGGTGCAGTCATTCGACGGCCTGATCTGTTCTGCACTCGTGAGTGCTGCAGCTGCACTAAGGCACTGCGCACTGCTGAGGCCTGGATTTGTTTGGGTCAGCATCGAGTGCTCGATCTTCTGCCTTGGAACCATTCTGGTTCAACGTCTTTATAAGATCGTGACACCTTGGATCGACTATTGAGCGCTGAACGCTGCGACGTGTGTTGATTTGCCGTCAGGCGAGGTGTGGGGGGTTCTGTGTGCTGTAGCAGCGCATGTCGGCACACGTACTGCCGCGGCATGGCGCGCTGTGCTGTGTAGATCGTCCGCACGCAGCACGCACCCGCGAATCTGCGGCAGGGCTATCAATTTACGTACGACCGCAAGGCCTCGGGTTCCTTCGACGCTGGGTGCCGTGGGTATGTGGACGCGCTACCCGCTGGTGCCCTCTCCGTCTCCATCAGCCACTGCCTCAAGCTCCGGCCCTTCTTCGACGCATGCATGTGCCCCGTGCCACCGCACCAGTGCGCCCCACATTGACAAAATGCATGACTTGCTGACATGAACACTGTTGCGTTCGCAAGCAGGTGAGAAGGGCGTGAAGAAGGTGAGAAGGGCGAAGCACCATTGAGCTTGGGCTCAAGTACCATGAACAACACACGGATCGTTGCGACATTGGCATAATGCCCGATTGTAGGCGGGTAACTTGTTGTCTGGTCAACTACAGTAGTGTTGTGCTGCCACGGCGGAGCCTGACTCATGCAGCATGGCTGTGCTGCAGCCTGGTGACCTCGATGCATGGGCACGTCCTCTGCCTGCGTCTCAAGTTCGACACAGCATGCATGCGGCCCGCAGACAGAGAGGCTGCGCGGGACGAGATCGAAGACATCGAGGCAACCCGCTTCACGATGCCCCTGCGCTTGACATCAAGTTCCGCGCGCTACGTTCCCATCGCGCCTGCTCCACCCAAAAGCGCCCCTGCCCCCACTGACGACCCCGCCTCCGCCCCCCTGACCAGTCCCCCCGCCGTTTTCGCCGCAGGCGCAACCCCTGCAGCATGCCCGCCAACGCATGCCAAGGCCGCGACAAAGCAGCAGCACTCTGTCAGAGACAACAAGCAGCAGCACTCTACCGGAGACAACGAGCAGCAGCACTCTACCGGAGACAACGGCGTCCAGTGTGCCCGCGCGGTCCTCGGCCCCGGCCCTGAGGCGCCGGCACCCGCTGCTGCGGAGCACGCAGCAGCCATGCCCAGCGCCGCGGACGGCAGGTCATCCAGCACACAGCATGCGCCCCCCAGCACGCAGCATGCGTGCCCAGGCACGCACCAAGCGCCGCCCAGCACGTCTCCCCCAGCACGCGCCCCTCAGCACGCAGCACGCCCTCGGTACCAGCTTGAGCCCCTCTGGCTTCAGCAGCCGTGTCGAGCGCCTGCCGGAGGCGGTGGCGGACCTGCCCCATGCCCTCATAGGGACTTCATGTACTGACCAGGGTGCGGCGGCAGGGGTGGCAGCACCAGCACAGGAGCCGAACGTGCGCGAGAGCTCGAGCAGCGCGGAGCATGAGGAGACCAAAGCTGCAATCCAGGCGAGCATGCCAGAAGTGAGGGACAGTGTCAAGTTGCTGGAGGGGTGCATCAAGGAGGCGTACATGACGGCCCGGCACGTGGGCTCGGACGCACGCAGCGTGGAGGGGGCTCCGGAGGACGGCAGGCCTGCTGTGCACGGTCACAGCACTGTGGCAGCAGGGGGCGCACAGCGCGTGCACGATTCCGAAGCCACTGCTGCACCCACAGCAGGGCGCATGCATGCCGCCGCCGGGCAGGCGCCGGCAATCGCGATTGCGCCCGCTCGCCCCCTTTCGAAGAAGCGCCCGCTTGTGTCTGCCGCGGCTGCTGACGCGGGGGAGTACACGAGCATAGTCGCCGCCCCAATGCATGAGGCCCCTGACCCCAAGCGGAAACGCTTGAGCCCGCCTGCCGGCGCGACGGCGCAGGCTGCGGCAGAGCGTGCTCACGCACCGCTGCAGCACGCAGCATGGCCGCCGCAGCATGCTTGCCGTAGCGAGGCAAATCTGCCAGGCACTTCTGCAGTGGCCGCTCGCGCCACGGCCGGCATGGCGGCCGGAGGCCTGCGGGCGAGTGCGCATGCATGCCATACCGCAGCCACTGCGGGCCCACCCCCCCAGGGTCTTGCGCACGCTGCCCGCACTCTGGAGCGTGGTGGCAGTCGAGGTCAGTCCGCCGGCACAGCGCTCCTTGAGGCGGCGGTAGCTGTGGCTGAGGCGTCGGCTGGCGGCCGTGGTCCACGGAAGGGGGCAGCGGCGCCACCTGGCCGGGCCCGGATGTACGGAGCTCGGCCATCACAGCGCGCAGCACGCACAGCAGGGGCAGCGGCTCAGAGCGGCGCAGCACGCCACGCTGCGCACCATGCACCAGTGGAATTGGGGGGTCGGAGCAGCATGGCGAGGTGCGGCGGAAGGGAAGACCTCGGTACAACTGAGCCGGTCCCGTACCGACGCGTAGTGTTTGCAAGTGCAGTGGCAGCGGGCGGCGCAGCACAGTCTGATGCAGCACACCTTGTCGCAGCACGCCCGGCCGGGCAGGGCAAAGGCGCCGTTGCGCAGCGCTGGCCGCCCCAGCACGAGCCGGAGCACGTCGCGGCGGCAGGCAAGCCGCCGCAGTCGCCAGCAGCCGCATGGAAGCCTCCGCCAGGTGCGCAGACGCCTGTTTGCAGCCGAGCTGCCGCCCCCAGCAGCAGCCTCCAGCGATTTCCCTCTGGCCCCAAGTATGAACTGGGCCTGGCCGCAGCACAGCACGCGGGTCAGCGCACTGGAGCGGCCGACAAGGCGCTGGCCGCGCCCGCCGCTGCCGCCACCCGTGCCTGCCCGTTGGTCCCGTCAGGCAAGGCAGCCCCTACACATATGGGTGCCTCCGGCGGCCCAGCACGCAGCAGGGGCATGCGGCCCGCCGCTCCGCGGCGCCGCTGGGGTCTGGGACAGCCCCACCCAGCCCCGACCCTGGCTCCGCCACCGGACATGGCCCCGCCACAGCATGGCGCGCGCTCCACCACTGTGCTTGTGCCACAGCGCGGGAGCCGCGAGGTGGACTGCACTTCCCAGCAGCGTCCCACTGCCGGACCGCCGCTCGGCGGTGCCTCGCAGCTGTGCACGCCGGCGCCGCCGACGGCAGGCGTTGTGGGCGGCTCCCCCGGAGGCCGGGTATCGCCTGGCGCCAGCCGCAGCCGGGTCAGCCCTGGAATGAAGCAGGTCTCCGCAACCGCAACTGCCGCCGCAGCAGCCCAGAACGGCGGCAGAACTGCCGGTGTTGGAGCCACCGCCGCTGCGCTGCCACCGAAAGCGCAGACCCCCAGCGCGCAGCGCAGCCCGCTGCGCGAGGTTCAGGCGGACGCCGCGGCAGGCGTGCCCGGCGTGCCGCGCAGCAGCATGGCGGCGAGCATGGCTGGCGAGCGGCGCACGCCCATGCCCCAGCTGCGGCAGCTGCAGTTGATGTAAGGTCTGCCCTCGGATCGACCCTCTGTTCGCATTGATGGCCGCTGCTGCTGTACCATGCATGTACTAGTTGCTGGTATGAATGGCTGTGACACCCATGTCAGCTGCACAGTCTTGACGCTGTGCTGGTGTGGCCCCCTACCAGCTACATCCAGCATGCCCCACACTGGCCATAATTACTAACTACTCTCATGCACAGCACATGCCCCACATGTTCGCCACGTTGTTTTTGCGCAGCACATGCCGCACACCGGGTCGTCTCTGCACAGCACACGACACACACCGGGTAGTCTGCATGGAGCTGCCCGCCCAGTAGAAGAGTGGCTGTGCAGGCATTGAGCGGCCTGGCATGGGGCACTGACACGTACACGGCAGATGATCGTGATGGAAGCACGGACAAAGCTGTCCAGCGTTGCCAAAGGCTGGGCAGGTCCATCGCGGACTAGCACCGCCGGTGGACTGGCACCGCCCGGAGGAGGCAACGCAGGTTTAGGCAAGAATCATTCAAGCATGCCATTGAAGATTGGCAGCAGGCAAACCATGATGGCGACCACTCTGAGTTTTTCTCATATGGCATGGCTAGCTGCTGTGATTGCAGGGGTCCAGCACAATGGAGTGTTGCATGTGCAGATAGCATCACCTCCAAGTCTGTGAGCACGCTTTGTCCCAGCTGAGTGTGCTGAGCATGCTGTGGCTGTCCCGGGTGTGCTGAGCAGTGTCATGTAGTTGAACTCTGCCTGAGTCTACCGGCGGCACATGCAGTGTAATGAGACCAGAGTTGATGCGGTTCAGAGGCACCTGTGTAGAATGACTAGTGATGTTGTGGTGGAATTTCTTGTCACGGCCAGCACATCGATGCCGCCTTTCATCGTGGCACAACTCAGGCTGCATGTACTGGTTCAACCAAAAACATGTACATTTGACTGGTCGCAGCTAGGGCACATCACGTTGCCCCGCCCCCCCCCCTGGCACCTGTCACTACCTTACGTAACACCAATCTACACCAGTGCCTCAGCACCTGCGGCCACCTGCATGTTGGACACACGGTGCGCCAGCAACCCCACCCTCTCATGATCTCAAAATCCACGCACAGTGCAATGTACGCAGTGACCATGAAGCTGGCTGACACAAGTGGAGGCCCACACCATGCAGTGCTACAAGCCCATCACACATGCCGGACTTCATCAGCGCAGCGGATGCCATGGCAAATGTAATCAGTAAGTGCTTGCCCTTCCCCTTTCACACACAGACAGAACAGTACATAGCAAGTCAATGTATTCGTAGCCAAAGACCATCTCTCACGTAAACAGTTCAAACAGGCGCAAGTCAATTCAGGATCTCCTAGCGTCTGCCGTCCAACTCACTCTGCAGCATCAATTGCACAATGGGTGACAGACTGCTCTGCCTTGCTGCACACCCGCAGCTGCAGATTGGCCACGATCTGAGGTCAGGCTGAAGGGCAGGCCATTAGAAGCCGTTGATGTACACAATCCCCGCTTGGTGTTCCTGTTTTCTTCTTCCCTGTTTACACTTGCAAATGCACCTAGATACTCGTAGACACAGTCGTACATCCACACGTTGTACATTCGCTTGGTGCCCTGGCTCGGAGCCCGTGGATGTAAGAGCGGCGTCACATACACACGCTCAAATTGTGTGCCCATCTACCAGCGGTATCCGCCAAAACAAATCCGTGATATAGCCTAGCCTCCACTCAAGGTTTTTGCGTTTTAAAGAATAAAAAATTTAGTAAATTCCGCGGCAGAGGACATGCGCAAAGAGCAGAGGCGCCCGTGCAGCACAGTGCAGGTGGTATATGGTGCCCGGCTGCTGCAGCATGAAAGTGCAATGCCAGGCGGGCAGCAGCGAGCAAGACACGACAGCTGCCGCTGAACGCATGGTGAGATGTCTGTGATTCCACTGAATCTGTAGCATGCCTGCACGCCTGTTCTAGTGGTGTGACTGCACGGCAGTGGCCCATTGAGCCCCTGCTTGCACAGCCTATCAAGATGACTGTAGCCCACCGCGTCAATAAACGCCCACATAGGTAGCGAATCAAGAGCTACGCGAGCGGTTTGAACGGTACCGTGTGCGGCTGGGGTGAGATACGTTACAGATGTATGCTCCACAAGGTGGAAGAACACAGAGGCTCGGTTCATGGCAATGCACCAAAAATCCCTCCCCATGGCCAAGCGCCGTACACAGACAGAAACACAGGGCTGTGGCTGTGGGCTGGGGTTGGTGGCGCGCGCACAGTACCAGCGGGGTAGGACCGGCCCGTGTACCAGCTCGAGTTTGAGAGCACGCACACCGGGGGCATACTGTGGCTGTGCCAAAATTGATAGCGATCCAGGCCGCTGTCACTGATCTACACAGGTTGGGCCATAGTGGCTTGAGGCGGAATTGGGGTGCAAGAGTGCTAGCAGCACGTTCAGCATGAGGTGGCCATGTGCAGAAACGTGGCATCCTGACATCAACATAATGCCTGCGTTTAAGAACAGCTACCTGCAGTGATAGTATGGAGATGAGAGTGCTCGGCTCGATTAGTGCTGGCGGTTTTGCTACAGCTACCTGCAGTGGCAGTGTGGACATGAGAGTGCTTGGCTCGATCAGTGCTGGCGGTTTGCTTACTCAAGTCGGTGATAGGACGGATCTAATTGATGGATTTTGTAAATCATGGAACCGCCAGCCCCAGGAGGTAAGCGCCAAAAGCATCCGGGTGATCATCGATCGGGCTGTGAACAAAATAAATGCGCTAAGTGTGAAAGAGGAAACCTGACAACGTGTGTTAATTTAGGCCGACGTCGCGACATGTCGCTCTGATCTCGCTGGATGGCCGTGTCAGCAACCGCTGGCTACAACGAGTTCCAACAAACTCCCCGGTGGCGACGGAAGCGCGCAGTGGGTACAGGGGGGCGGACACGATCTCTGGTAGCCACGATCTTTAAGGCAACATAACTTCACGCATATTGCTCCAATCCAGCCGAAACAAATGCATAATGATCGCGTTCGTGCAATTTGCCACTAGTCGTGCGATATGCCACACACGCAAGGAACGTCCCAGAGTGCAAGTCGAATAAAAAGATTCCCTCACCGGGATTCGAACCCGGGCCTTCGGTGTGAGAAACCGAGATCCTAACCAACTAGACTATGAGGGACACTCAACATTTGAGTCAACTTCTTGTAATACCTCCAACAATTAATTTAACAGTACTACAAATTTCTGTTTTCCACAGATTGCTGCTCATTCTGCGCTCGCTTTTTTCTCTGTCAACCAAAGCTTGCAGACTTGCGCATCCAACAGGTGTGTGTGGCGCGGTCACGTGTGGCAGGCTACCGTATCTCACAGAGCCTTTCAATTCTGGTCTTGCGAGCTGCCGAGCTGCATGCGCAGTCGCGATGGACGTCCGGCTCGGATCTGCATCCGCAGAGCTCTGCAGTGCATGTGCTGTCACTACTGATTCACCACTAGCCACAACTACAAGCACCGCTCGCCGCGGTGGACCGATGCAGCTTCGCGCAAGTGTGCACATCGCCTGCCCGCAACTTCATTGACGACGACAAAGCGCCATAGTGTCCATGTGCCTGTGCTGATCGGCGATCTGGTGGAGTCAACTGGTTCGACTGAACAAACTGTGGCATATGTACTTTACATCGACTTTCAGACACAACTAGTGGCTGCTAGCTGTCAAAATGTCTGCTCTGTTTGACTTCAAGTCGTTCTGTGTGGTAGGTCTATTGGGAATCTGCGCCTGCACGTACACAAGGCAGACCTTCCCGTCCTTGGTGCAGCGCGTTCATGGGTGAGTGGCGCTCATGTAGACCTGTAAACTAATCAAATATTCATGTGGACCTCTAAGTACTCGAGTTCATACAGATTTAAAGGCATGGCGTATAAAGCAAGTGTTATCGGAACACGGTTGAGCCCTGCCGTGTCGATCGGCTGCCTCGTTCTTGCGATCTCCGTATTACTCTATTGATACTCTACCTCCAAGCCTGCTTGTTCTTCCCGTCTTTGTTCCTGCGTCTTGTTTGGAGACGATGAATGTAGATGCTCCCGCAGAAGGAGAGCTGCAGGCTGCGGCGCTGCCCATTCGGCAACATCAGTCTGAAATCCTTTCAGCAGTACGCTCCAGCACAGTCACCATAGTCACTGGGGAGACGGGGTCAGGGAAAACGACGCAGCTCCCGCAGATGCTACTGGATGCTCCTGACTTGTTGGGTGATGACAGGGCCTCGATTGCTGTGACCCAGCCACGCCGGGTTGCCGCAATCTCCGTTGCACGGCGAGTAGCCCACGAACGAAAAGCTCGAGTTGGGCGGGAGGTGGGGTACGCTGTCAGGTTCGAAGAGTCTCGCAGCGCTAACACTCGCCTCACCTACCTGACAGATGGCACTCTGCTCAGGGAGATGCTGTCGGATCCACTCCTAACACAGTGCGCTCTATTCATTCTCACGTGTGATTTGTGACTGGATCAATGTTCCGTTGCGCAGTTGCATGTCACTGCAACACCGCCTTGCTTGTCATCCCATCAGTGCTGCCTCTGCGAGCACGCCTGACCACTTCACTCGGGCGTGCTCAGACCCATTCAATGCTTCCCCTGGCTGCTGTTGATCAGTTTCAGCCATCCCATGCTCTGGCCGGAATGAGTCTCCCCAATCGCTTTCACGACCACCCTCATGTGCATCGGTGTGGCCACCAGACCCCGGGTGACGCACCAGCGCTGGCCACCAGGCCGGAGCGTCACAGCCATGACTCGAACGCACAGAGTTTAGCACCAGTGAATGGAGTGTGCTCACGTTTCGAGGCGCAATACTGAAGCTGTTCTGTTTCAGCTTGTGTACGGCATTCGGCCGCGATTCATGTGTCTGATGCATCGCCATGCTTGATTGCCTCTGCGTTCCACAACTTTGTGGAGCATACCTCTGCAGTGTTTCTCACCACAATTCAGCCGCATCTTTCTTCAGCCCCCCCCCCCCCCCCCCCCCCCCGCGGCCCATCGGCACAGCAACCCCATCAGACCATAGCCACACCATCACCACCAGGCCACCTGAGCGCACCAACATCTCCTCCTGCCGCTTTTGCAGCAGATCTCCATCCCACGCCACCGTTGTTTTCTGTGCAAATCTGTGGTCTCCACCGCAGCACAGGAGGCTTGCACCGCTCCCCCGCGTGAACACAAAGAACTGACGTGCGGCACAGGTACGCTGTGGTCGTCCTCGACGAGGCGCATGAGCGCACGCTCAGCACGGACATCCTCTTCTCGCTCCTCAAGCAACTTGTGCAGGCGCGCTCCGCGCCCGACGCTGCGCTGCCACGGCTGCGCGTGGTCGTCATGTCAGCCACGATGGACACCGACGCCATCTCGGCCTTCTTCGGCACCGACCGCTCCGCCGTGCTCAACATCCCTGGCCGCCAGTTCCCCGTCACCGAGGTCTGGTCGCAGGTCCGCCCCACGCCCCGCTCGGCCTGCTCTCCTCTACTGACAACTGCCACCAGCCGATGGCCAACGTTGGCCGGTGGCTAGCTCCATTGACTGCAGCATGAGTCTCCATCTCCTGCACACCTTCCCGGCAGCTGCCAATTGCTGTTGCAACGGCCCTTGGCAAGCGGCCAGTGCCACTGACTGCAGCCTGAGTGTCTAGAGCACGAGTGTCTATGCGCCTGTGGACACTCCGCCACACTGACTGCAGCACGAGTGTATAGAGCATGAGTGCCTATGCGCCTGTAGACACTCAGCTACACTGACTGCAGCATGAGTGCCTATGCGCCTGTCTATGCGCTAATGCCTGCATGTGCTCTGATGTGCTCTGATCGCCCATGCTGCGCTGCAGAGGGGCATGCCACATGAGGACAATTCGGGGGACATTTTTCGCTTTTCGGGGATACCACAATTATTGGCTTCATGTGGCATGCCCCCGACCGAGACAGTGAGATACGTTACAGATGTATGCTCCACAAGGTGGAAGAACACGACCGAGACAGTCTGTGACTTGCGTAACACCAGCCGCATCTCTGTGCTCAAACACTCGATTGTCAAACACTCGATTGTCAAACACTCGATTGCCACAGGTCCCAGGCAAGAAGGGAGAGCCTCCGCTGCCCGATCCGCTGAATTCGGCGATATCCCCGGTGTTGGCCGAGATACACACTGCTGCGCTTCCTGTGTGCTGTGCTGTGCTCTGCTCTGACCGTGTCATTGTCCGCCATGCAGACGTCTTGTGTTGAGTGCGAGGCTGCGCGCCCAGTGCAGGGGTCAGGCAGTGCGCATGCAGGGGCCGCACTGGCCAGGCGGAGGTAATGTAATGCGCTGGCCATCATAGTCAGTGAAGGCCGGCAGTGTGGTGCAGGTGGAGCATGACAAGAGGTATGTGACGACGGCGGCAGCCGTGGCGGTCGACATCCACACGGCAAAGCCTCCCGGGGACATCCTCGTGTTCCTCAGCGGCCAGGCGGAGGTGGAGCAGGCTGTGCGCCTCATCGACCAACAGGTGCGCCTCACCGCACACGTCCATGCATGCTCTCCGACTCAGATTCGCGCACATCCGTGCGCATCATCGACCAGCAGGTGCGCCTCACCCGTGCATGCTCTCGGCCGCGCACGTCCATGCATCCGCGCTCGTCCATGTATGTTCTCGGCCACAGTTCGAACCTGCAAGGACCAACAGAAGCTCTTAGAATAGGCATCATGCCAACACCTCTGGCCGTGCTGTGACACGTCCGCGCGTGTTCCGGCGCAGTTGTTGTCTTGGGCGCTGCGCGTGTCGGGTGCCGAGGTGCCGTGGTGCGGGCGTTGTCTTGAGTGCATCGTGCATTTGAGGCCTGCGCTGTGCTGTGCTGCGTGCTGCGTGACGACACACCGCTCGGTAGTGACTACAAGTGTGCCCTCGTGGTCTCGTTCGAGTCTTGACTGCGCTCTGCCTGCTCCTGCTGCGACCGGCCAACATGCTGTGCACGGTTTATGCCGACTACCTCTGTGGTGGTGTTGTGCCCGACGACGTGGGGTTGCGTGTGAGCAGCCATGCCAATGCAGTAGGCGTATGGCTTGGCCAGGTGACGGGCAGGTGACGAATCCCATGTATGTGGTGGTGATCATTCTGCCAGGATGGGCACAAGAGCGTGTGCATGCGTTGTGTGGGCTTGGGCTCACGCCCGTGGCGGTGTACCCCAATTTGCCCCACATCAGATGAGGCGGCTGCTGCCTGTATTGCTTGTGTTGCTCCTGCGCTTCCAAGACTGCAGTGCCAGTCGTTGGGCGGCAGAGTGTGTGCTGGCGGCATTCCTGGTGGCGCTGCACATGCATGGCTGGCAGCTGAGTGCGTGCCCTGGACGGCCTGTGGGGCTCCAGCGCTGATGCAACTGCTGCGCCAGTACAGGTGCAAGCGCTGGACGGCCAGGACTGCGGGGACCTGCTGGTGTTCGGCCTGTATGCAGCCATGCCGCTGGGCATGCAGGCGCGCGTCTTCCAGTCCGTCCCGGCCGGCACGCGCCGCTGCATCGTCGCCACCAACATCGCCGAAACGTCCATCACCATCGACGGCGTCGTCTACGTCATCGACAGCGGCGTCTGCAAGGAGAAGACCTACGACTGCGCGACAGGTGTGCTGCGCGTGCTGCGTGCTGTACTGCTTCATGTTCCGGTGCCTGTTCGTCTTCCTATACACTGCACACCAGCCTGCATATCGTGACCCTTCATATTCCACTGGCGTGTTGCCTTCCGACACACTTCATCCCCCCCTCCTGACTCCCTGTGCCCGGGCTGATGTGCACCTTGACAGTGCGCGTGGTCATTGCAGACGCCTGGCCACAGGCCGCCGAGTTGTGTGCTGTGGTGGTGTGCAGGGATGGAGCGGCTGCAGGTGCAGCCGATCAGCCGGGTGCAGGCGATACAGCGGGGCGGCCGTGCAGGCCGCACGGCCCCCGGCGAGTGCTTCCGGCTCTACAGCAAGCGGTACTTTGACAATGAGATGCGCGACGTGTCGCCGCCAGAGATCCTCCGCACACCGCTCGCCGCGGCCGTGCTGCACCTCAAGAGCCTGCCTGCTGCGCTGGGCATCGACGTGCTGCGCTTTGAGTTTGTGGACGCGCCCCCCCGCGAAGCCCTGCAGGAGGCACTCCGCCAGCTGCACCTCCTTGGTGCCATCGATGCAGGTACTGTTTTTTTTTCCTTTGGGGAGCAGGTGCCAAAGCAGAACTCCACCTGCTCTCCCCCCTGCCCTTGTTTTCAGCTCGTTTATAGCTCTTTTACCCCTCTGTTCCGGTGCCCCTTGCCCTGCGCGTCCTGCACGAAGCCCTGCGCTTCCTGCACTTTGTGGGGCATACCTCTGTAACGTCTCTCTCATGCATGGTGCAACAGCGCCGCGTGGCTTGCAGACGGCACGCTCACGACGGAGGGGGAGCTGATGGTGAAGATCCCGCTCGAGCCGCAGCTCGCGCGAGCGCTGCTCGCAGCACTGGAGCTCGGCTGCGCGCGCCACATGCTCACCGCCGCGGCCATGCTCTCCGTCGACACACTGTTCGTGTCCGAGCGGCCGCCCGCGCAGCGCTCCCCCGCGGAGGAGGAGCGCATCAAGCAGAAACAGAAGCTTCTCGTGCGCCTCTGCAGAGCTGCACACGCGCACACCGCACTGCTCTGAGCCCTCGCATCAAGTCATGCGATTGCTCCGTCACGGATGGCATGCCTCGTGATACATGCGTGGAGGGTAAAATGGTGCACATGCATGACATTCAAGAGGCAGGACGGTTCGCTGCGGTTTTGGCACGCATGCTGTCGCAGTTTTGGTGTGTGGGGGTGGGGGGGGGGGAGGAGGGCAGCATGATGTGCACATCTGCCGGCGTTGTCTATGCCCGCCGTGGGGGAGGCCTGCTGCGCGTATGTACATACTTGGAAGGTCTGCAGCAGACTCCCCCACGGCGAGTAGCAGTCGCTGCAGGAGAATGCTCGCCGATGAGTCGAGGCCCCCGCGGGGCTGTTCCGAAATGTGTGTTCTGTACTTCGCAGGCAGTGGGCAGGTAGAAGCACCGGCCGCACACTGCTTACAACCACTGCCCACCCCCTGGAGCATGCTGCAGCAGTCTGACCCGGCTTTTACGGTGCAACATGCATGGCCATGTAGCAGTGCACCATGCATCATGCTTGCATTCGCCACCCGGCGCCGCCGCACTGCGGCAAAGCGCACCGGCCACACCTTCCGCTGCGCATTTTACATGTGTGTGCTCCATACACACGGCAGATCTCCGTGTTGTGTGGCGCAGCACGCATCACACAGCGTGCGGAGCACAGCATCAACTCCTGCAACGGCCTTGTGCATGCCATGTGCGCACCCTGCGCATTGTCAGCCATGCATGTGCAGTGCCAGCCATGCATGCAGGCGGAGCTGCAGGCGGACGGTGTCGGCGACCACGTGTTCCTGCTGCGCGTCGCGGAGGTGGCCGGGGGGCCTGACGCTGACGAGGACCTCGTGGAGGTACTCCACCTGAACCGCCGCGGCCTCGGGTTTGCGCGCAAGGTGCGCGAGCAGCTGCGCAACGTCGTGGAGACCCGCGTCTGGCCGCTTTTCCTGCAGCACCACAGCACACGAGACGACGGCGGCGGCGGCGGCGGTGAGCCAGGAGCTGGGCAACAGAGGCACCCACCGGCCCAAAACGGTGCTGCACGGGACGCACGCGAGGGTCGGTCGGGGGATGGAATCGCGCGGCATGCACAGCGTGCACAGCGCGAGGTGGACTCGAGGGCCGGTGACGGCAGCAAGGGGGGGCGGGGGATGGAGCGCAGCAGAGCCCGATCCCGGACGCCACCGAAGCACAGTGGAGGGGAGGGCAGGCATGAGGAGCGCATGCATGAGGAGGGCAGGCATGAGGAACGCATGCAGCGCAGCGGTTCTGCACATGGAGGCCGGGAGCGGCGGGACGAGGAGCGGCGGGACGGGGAGCGGCGGGATAGGGAGCGGCGGGAGGGGGGGCGTTGGCGGGATAGGGAGCGGCGGGAGGGGGAGCGGCAGCGTGATGCTTGGAGCGGGGCTACACAGGACAGGGATGGCCATGATCGGGACGAGGGGGCGTGTGCTGAGCGGGAGGCCCGGGGGCAGGCGTGCCCGGACCTCAGTTTTTCAACGGAGCCGGCGCCGGCGTCGCAGCTGCGGCGGATGCGGCGCGCGATCGCGGTGGGCTACGCGCCGCAGATCGCGCGGCGGCTGGATCGGAACAACGGGTACAGAACGCTGTGCGCGCAGGAGCCGTGTGTGGGGTGCGTGTCCCCACCTGCCCCACTTGCTCGCCAGCGCCTCCCCCCACTGTCTCGCTGTCACTGAACCGCAGTGGCAACGGAACTGTCGTGCATGCTTGAATGTGGGCACATGTGGTGTTGCCTGTACAATTCATGGCTGTCCTGGGAGCAACCACTGCACTGCGTGCGCTCATTCGCCACCTGGTCCAGCATGCATGGGCGGCACGCATCTCCACACAACTGCAGTTTTGCGTGCGGCGATGATTGATGGCTTGCGCTGCTGTCTTCTCCCACATGCATTATACCATGGATGTGAGCTGCCACGCATTTGATGCATACGGTGGTCTCCTGTGACACTTGCGACGTGGTGCGTATGTGGAAGCGCACACAAGGGCGACACCTGCCGCAGCTGCAAACTCTCCCGCAAAGTCTCCGCCACGGGCATGCCACATGTCCGCGCACACCGGTCACTGACAGCTGCATGCATGTGCACTACGACTGCATGCATGTGACTGCATGCAGGTTACTGCACTACGGCTGCATGAATGTGCAGGTCACTGCACTACGACTGTGCGCGGATGGCAGTTGAGGACGGCCTGCTGCCGCAGTGGATTGTGTACCACGAGCTCATCAGCGCAGGGCGCACGCAGCTGCGCAAGGTCTGCGCCATCGAGCAGCAGTGGGCCGCGCCAGTGCTTGAACGCTTGCGCGACATGCAGACCACGCGCCTCTCCACCGCCGGTACCGCCACCGGCACGGCCGCGGGCGGCGGCGGCTCCGCCGCTGCGGCGCAGGCCGCAGCTGGCGCAGCCGGGGGCGGTGACGTGGCGGCGCGCCGTGCCCGGCCTGACGTGCCCAAGGCGGGTGAGCAGAAGCTTCAAGATGCACGGGCAAGGGCGCTGGCGCGGCGGGCAAAAGGGACGGCGGGAAAGGCGAAAGCACGGCACTGACAAGTTTTCGAAAGGCTTTGGATTCATCAGGGTATCATGCTTGCTGGCATACCATGCATGGCGGACTACGGGAGCCATGGCATGCCTGCTATGCCGGATTGAATGGCCAGTCTACGAGCTGTCAACGAGTAATGAACACCTGGTACATGCTAGCTGACAAACTCGACCAGAGGCAGGGTAAAACAGCTGCGCCGTGCCAAGTTGACTCCGAAGGCACGCGAATGAACAGGTCATGCAGGGGATTAATCACACAGTCAATGTGCGTTGGAGCCTTTAACTCCTGTTGACTGGTAGACTTGGGTCATCATTCGTGTGGAATCCATCAACACCGGAACGTTGTATACAGTGCTTGCCCCAGAAGATGTAAAGCATACAACATACAATCAGACTGTATGCCTCGCGTCGGGTTCGCATGAATGTTTGTCTGGGTATGTGCAAGTGCATTGTGTCCAGCCACGAAATTGAGGGTTAGCATGTACCACAACTTGGCCAATGACATATTTCGTAGTGGGAGCACATCGTGCATGGCCCAGCATGTACAACAAGCCACACTGGGCATGCAGCCGCCCAGTGGTCAGCAAAAAATCACCTTGTTTTGCAAATCTACTACCAAGCGAAGTGTTGCAGATCTGCACAATTCTGGTGTCATGCATCCAGATCAGTGACTAGAGACTGATGACTCAATCTCAGCAAATTTATGGCCGTGGCCATGAGGGATCCTCAGCTGCAATGCAGACGCAGACAATTCGCTCATTCGGTGACTACAGCCGGTGATTCTAGCCGGCGCTTGCGCACCAGGCACACTGTGTCATATGGCTGCCAGGTGAACGACCAGGCCAGGCAGATCCTTTGCTCTACATCAGTGGCCAAGTGGGCTTTGCTCGCCGCATGCAGGTGAGATCCATGTATCTCCCCTCTGCCATGCATTCTTCGGGAAACAATGTAGTCTGTGCCACTCCATCTGGGCAGGATGCAGCTGCCCTGCGCGACACGCCCTTCAGTAACACCCTCTCAGATATCACAGCCTGCTGCGGAAGGGCCACGCGCCCTTACATTCCACAGCAGTAGGCGAAGCACAGCACAGCACGGTCACTCATGCCTTGGAAGAAAACCTAAATACTGGCCCGGATGTGCACGCAGCATATCCTGCCAATGTACAGTACACACGGCTAGGTGCTGCCGGCAATGATGCAGACACACTTCGGAAATTAAACTGCCAGAAAGGCCAGAAATGCTGCCATTCCGGCAGAAATCAAAGTACTTCGACTCGCTTGGCGTGTGCGCAAGTCGCCGCACTGTTTGTGTGTCACGTGTTGAAGATATCGCACGCACGGCCGGCTGGGCACTTCACACACAGCTATACCAGACCCCAGGAGTATTTGCCATGCCAGGTGTATCCTCTTCACGAGGGGTTTACGGGTCGTCGAGGCTCAGCGACGTGCCATCGAGGGCCGCAGCACGCAGCGTGAATTGTGCCTCCGGCCCAAACCTGTTATCCCTCAGCCGGAAGATGCATGGCATCACACCATGCGCGCCCACGCTGCCGGTGCCGCCGCGGGAGCATCGGGCGAGCGCTGCCGCGAGCGCCGGCGCCCCCTCATCCCCAATCTCGTTGCCCTGCAGCGCCATCACCTGCAGCTGCGGCAGCGCGGCCGCCGCGTCGGCCGCCGCCGCAGCGCCCAGCCCGCGCACGCCATTGCCGCTGAGGTCCACGACCTCCAGGTGCACCAGGCCTGCTGCGTGCTGTGCGATCGCGTGTGCGCCGATGTCGCCGAGTTCGTTCTGTGCAAGGTTTAGCACACGCAGCGTGCGCAGCGCGCCGATGGCCGGCGCGAGCGCGACGCCGCCGCGCACCGCGAGGCCGTTGCGGGGCATGTGCAGCTCCTGCAGCTGCTGGAGGCATGCGAGAGACCCGGCAAGCGTCTCCGCGGCACCGCACCGAATCTCTGCTCGGCACAGCGTCAGGGACGTGAGGCCCCTCCAGCCACGCTCCAGGCACGCGCTCAGCTGCGCAGCACCCGCACTGATGTCGTTGTAGCTCCAGTCCACGCACTGCAGCGGCAGTTTGTGCATCGCGCGCAGCGCATCGACAGCGGGCTCGCCGAACAGCCCCATCCCCGCGCAGTTGAGCCGCTGCATGCGCGTCATGCATGCGAGCCGCTCACCGAGGTCTGGCAGGTGCCGGAGCTGCCGGTTGTGCGACACGTCGAGCACCCGCACCCACGTCCATACCGCGTCGATAGGCTCTGAGGCCCCGGGGTCCTCTGCAGCAATCCCGCCGCTTGTTTCACCTGTGCTGTGCACGCTGCCGCTCGCCGATGAGTCTGGCGCCGCATGGAAGAATTTGTGCGTGCTGACATGCACACTCGACACATCGAGCGTCTCCAGCGCCGTCAGCCGGCAGACCTGGGGCAACAGCGCCTCCCACCCAACGTCGGCGATGTGCGTACTCCCGAGGAGGAGTCGTTCGAGTGCGCGAAGGTCGCCGACGTAGAGGGCGAGCGTCTGCGCGGCCATGTCGGAGAGGTGCGTGTTTGACAGGTCGAGGCAGGTGAGCGTCGCAGCAAAGGGCGCGAGTGCGGGGGCGACGACGGTCATCGACGCGCGCAGGTGCGACAGGCCGAGGTGGCGTAGGCGGCCGCCGCCGAAGGACGGCTGGCGGAGGTGCTGCAGCAGCTTGAGCTCGCCGTCGATGTCGAGGACCCAGCCCTTCAGAGTGAAGCTGGAAAGCCGCGGCATGTCGGCGACGACGCGGAAGACGGCGGCCGCGTCGGCAGGGGCCTGGGGGGCCAGGGGGCAGTTGGGGGTGCGCACAGCGTGGAGGGCGAGGGAGGTGAGGTGTGACACGGAGGCCGCAGCGCGCACAGCAGGCACGGCAGCCGTGATGTCGCGGAAGTGGAAGATGAGGGAGTGGTGGGAGTCTATGGAGGGGTTGTGGGCGCGGAGGGCGAGGGGGTGGAGTTTTGGGGGGAGGGTGGCTAGCAGGGTGTAGACGTTGGGGGCGGCATGGAGAATTGAGAGTGCAAGGTCCTCAGAGACACGGCCCAGCACCTGTAGACACGTTTCCGTTTCAAACCCTGCTCGAACGTTGTCACCGAATTTCTGGTGCGTGTGCAAGTTCCTGCACGTATTTGTACACACACAGCATGCATGACATGCGCAGTAGTCGACCTCTGTAGTACTGCACAACTGCTGGAGCAGCGTCATACCTCCGATGCTGAGCTGCCTTCGTCCGGCTCCGTGTCAGTGCGGTCTGACCTTGAGCACGTGCTGGGTGTGCTGGGCTCAGCGGGCACTGCATGCAGCCGCGGCGTGGACGTTCGCATGACCTTGGAGAAGAGGCCCCGCATTTTGGCGCCGATCTTGCGGCCGCGCGAGAGCGGCTTGTGGGCGTTGGTTGCCGGGCTCGGCTGCATGCATGCATGTGCGTCACAACAGCTTTCAACCGGGACTTCTCGCCGAGAGGCTCTCCAACGCAAGCCAACAAATGTCTGCGATGTCGTGACATCCTGCCAAATTGTCAATGTCCGCTGATGCCATGAATCGTGCCTCTGTGTTCTACCAAACTGTGGAGCATACTTCTGTAACGTATCTCATGTCCGCTGATGCTGTAGGTGCTGTAGGTGTAGAGACACACAAGTATTGACTGGTCACATGTGCTTGCGTCATGCACGCCTGACCTTTCAGCTTGCTCACCTTGCTGGCACCCTTTGCAGACAGGACCTGTTGGTGTAAACAAGAGTAACCCACAGCACACCAGTTGTGGCAGACCGGCATGTGGTGACGCATGAACTGGTCTCTTTCGGCAGCAGCTGTGGAGCCATGCTTGCAGGGTGTGATGCTGGGTGGCAAACCTATCTGTGGTGGGCATGAGCTGATCCTGCTATCAATATGGCATTTGCTCTAACATCGACGAAACAGACTAATAACGCTGTCAGCGGGGACATCAATTAACAACGTCAGCCTGACAGGCTATTGGAGTCATCAGACTAACAGTGTCATCAGCGTGACAGACTAACACCGAGCGCCAGTGCCAACTCAGCAATCCACCTGATAGACACTCGGAGGGCAGGTGCTGAACATCCCTGCCCCGTGCTCAAGACAGCGACCAACCACAACCAGAGCTCAACATGTTGCTGTGATGTTCAGCGGACTTGCAGCCATCATGACCGCGAACGAGCGTGGCAGCAGCACTTTGATGCGTTTACGTGCTATTGGCGTGGAGTGATCCGCGATTCTTTCATGCATTTCTTGTCATTTCTTGTCATTGTTTGGTGTTGTTGTCCGGCAGGGACTTGGAAATGCAGCTGATAGATTGCGACGGGGGACGTACCGGAGCAGACTCCAGGCTGTCCAGGCTGACAGCAGACTGGTGTGACTTTTGCAGGGCCAGACCGGGAACGATGGTTGCTGCAGGTGCGAAGAGGCGGTCTGCAATGAGGTGCGCCACCTCGTCTGTCGTCGCCTCGTCGATCAGAATATCCGCCGCCTGCAGCAGATTCCTCTACTTACATTTACATTTACATGTGGCTGGGCGAACACTGCCAACCGTCATGTGGCCGCCAGTGGCCTTGCACAGCAGATCGTTGGCGGCGGCCATTTTAATCTGCAGCATGATGTGTCCGCAAATGTCAAATGATGTCTGTCCACACTTCAGGGGCTCACCACGCATTTGCCATTGATGTTGGGTTCATGCATTCCACACACAACTGCTCGAGAGAAAGGCCAACTGCGGAGTACTGGCCAAGATTTCTTAACTCTGTGGTCTCTGTTGTCCAGGAATGCATGCACGCCCCCCTCACTACCACTTATCGCGATGGCGGGCCATGTGTCAAGAAAGGCTGGTCGCTGGTGCCATGCAGAGGAATTACCAGCCTTGCACGAGCTTGTCGGTGCCATTAAAACTACTTTGTGAGGCACATGTAGGCATTGATGGATGCACGCCATTGCCCATGCTGGGTGCAGTGTACAAACTACCAGTCAACTCGGCCGGCATTCCCGCACTGTGACATGTCAAGGCACAGGAACCAAGGAAGCAGATTGACAAGAACAGACACTTGCCAGCATCAGCTACACAAGCGGCAGAATCAGCACTGGCGGGGATGCTTCACGATGTGACAATTATGCCGGACGCTTGGACTGAAGGTGTACATATCAAAGTCCGTTTGCTTGTTGCCTGGTCTGTTGCCTCGGCGCTGCTGATTCCTAGATCTATCACTGTGTAACACATATCAAAGGCCAGTACATCAGCCTTGCTCCTGATGCAGCCTGTTCACTAGTCCAGGGCTCCACGCGCATGACACAAACGCTACTCCAAGCATAGTTAACCTCTGTGATAACATTTCGAAAGCAACACACTCGACCATCGCGTTCCGTTTTCGTGCGCAGCACCCCGGGCCCGGCCGGGTGTGTGCGCAGTGCCCCTTGCAGCGCCCAAGACCCGTACAAGCGCATGGCACCTGGGCACAGTCGGGGAGAGGGACCAGTGCAGGTCCAGCATGATTTGCACACTGATCATACAGCGCCTCAGTCGACTCGGACTTCATGCACCGACGTCACTGTGGTGAATGCGTGTCGGCAAGCGTGCGTGCATGACAGACAGTGCCGCGGATACGAACTCGTGGGCTTGGAACCCGGCTACCACCAAGCTGCTTCACGCCGAATGCGCACCACAGGTATCTGAATTAATATATGATTTCGTGTGCATGTGCGCCAAGAACTGGAATAGACTCAGCTGCAGGCGATGCTACTCGTTTACGCAAGCTCCAGTTGCGGAGTCGCAGCGGCGCGTCACGCTCTGCGGCGACGGAATGCTCAACGACATGCAAGAAAGTCCCACCAGATGACGTCTGTGTATGCTCGATAGCGACAAGTTCTGGCCTCTCGTGCAAGCGTGATGCCCGTTCCCCACAGCGTGACGAGGCGACATTCATGCCAGCGTCGCTTGCAATCTGCCGGAATCAATCGCATACATGAATCAGCACAATTTAATTGAAAGCACCTTCAAAATTGCTTCAAGAGATTCCATGGGCATCCACTCGGCGTGCTGGTGCTCAGGCTGCTGCACGAAGGCAAGCCAAGCCGACAGGATGTCAGAAGACACAACCACCAGCGGCTGGTCTGATTTCTCAACACGGCAGTCCAGCACAGTTTTCAAATATTCACTCTTCTGTGTAATTCTGTGTTCCATGAATACTTCTTTGCCATCCTCTGACGTCAGGCAGAGCCCGGAGGTATCACGAAAGGAATCGGTCGCAACGGACGCCATGCTTCAATTTCGCAGGCTCTAGCCTGCACGATATCATTGCAGTATGTATCTCATGATTACTACGCAGGCATCTGAAGCATCATCGTCGAAGCCGAGGAACATTGTCGACCATGCACGTTCCGAGGCGTCCAAGCGGCAGACAGGTGCAGGCCCGACACAGTGCGGCAGCAGGCAGCAGTCGGGAACACACTTCTGATCCTAATGTATGTCAGCGAAGCGCCGAAAGCCTGCTCCGCACTGAAGACCGAAGGTTCGTGCGTGCGTGTTCGCTCCCGGAACGCCTCTTCACAATTCAAAGCTTGGGCGATCTGTATGGCAGTGGACGTGCCCTGTGCAATCTATCGTCCTGACAGATTATTACGATTAAGCAAATAGCTAATGGTTCATTTGCGTCACAGAACGCATGTTCCAAAATGTCAAGACACCGCGAAGCAATGTTCAATTCAAGAAACAACGTCCAGCGAGAAAGCTTGATAACAGACCTACAGGTGGAGGGAGACAGGTCACACAGTGCGGGACGCATGTATCGGGAACCATCTTTGAAGGATGTTGGCCCCACCGCAGCTGTCGAAGTTTACCAAGTACACCAGTAAGCCAAATGCATGGCCACTAGAGCCATGCATGCGTGGGAGGCCATTGTGTATATAGTCGGATACTGCGGCCGCAAAGTACCATCTGCCAGCAGATTTGCTCGAGGGATCCGGCATGCGCCCGACATTTCGCGACTGCACCAGAGCTTTCGAGATCGTGCACAACCTCGTCCGCCAGCTACCGTCATGTGTGTCCTATCGGCTTGAAAGCTAGCTCACATGCGAATGGGTAAACACCGCTGATACGCTTGCCAGCTTTCCACGAGCGCCTGGTATATCTGGCTGCTGTGTCAGCAGCTACTGTAACACGTAAAGGCCACTTCAACACATGGCATCAACAACTTTTGACACCGGCAGCCACATGTACGGGAACCTCGCAAGGCCTCGTTTGCGGTCATGCGCAAATCTGGCCAAAACAAAGGTACAAGGCATATGCATCCGATTCTCTCACACATCTTGGCCTGCAAATGTGTGGCCGCATGGTCCCGTGGTCACGCGTGACCCAAAGTGTGACGTATGGGCTTCTGAACTTCACATCTGTGCGCGGACACGGTGGGCTGTCCTCTTCCAGTGCCTGCAACATCGCGAAGCACACCTGCTGCGCACTACCGACTGGGCCCGTCTCGAACAGCCGCTCATGGGCGTCGAGAACGCCAGCGTACACGCCATGTGCCGCATCATCGAAACGCAACAGCTCACCGACCTACAGCGTGAGCAGGCCTTGCTCCCTCATAGACATGGCGGCATGGGTCTGCGACACTACACAGCCGACGTTGCTGACGCCGCGCGCCTCGCGTCGGCAGCAGTTGCGCACGCGGTGCTCGCGGACGGCATCGACGGCGGCAAGCCGTTCCGCGGCGACGCCGCGGTCCTGCACCAGGCCCGCCTCGCACGCTTGCGGAAGGCATGGCCGGCCGTGCAGGGAATCTCAGACAGCCCGACCCCAGCCGACGCCTGGGCGTCTGACGCTGGCTCGAAGCTGCGCATGACGCAGCTCCAGAGCGCGCTCAGCCGGGCGGAGGCCGACGCGCGCTGGACCGCGACGCGCGACTATCTCGTGACCCTGAAGCACGGTCCGAATCCCCAATCGGCGGAGACAGCGTGCGCTGATCTCGCTCGCCTCCTCAGCTGCTCTGGCTCGCTGGCCTCGGCGTTCCTCACTGCCTGCCCCGGCCCGGTGACGGGCCTGACCGACCATGAATTCCAGGTGGCCGTGCTGCTGCGGCTGGGTGAGCCGCTGCTACCCGTCCTGGAGTCGGATGAGGCCTGCCCCTGCGGCCGCGTGGCTGCGTCCGGTACACACAGTGTCATATGCGGACAGCTATGGGCAAGTTCAGTCCTAAAGCACGACCTCATCACCGTGGCTTGGAGGCGGGTGCTCATGCGTGCGTCGATCGCTTCATCGCTGGAGCCGCACGTTGGCAAGCTCCCCGGGGGCATACGCGTGCTCCCCCTCCGCGGCAGCCGGCAGTCGCCACCAGCCGCGCCGCCGGCGGACTTTACGCGCCCGCCGGCTGCGCCGTCTGCGAGTGCACCGGCCGCGCCGTGTCAGCAAGACCCGCCGCCGCCGCCGCCGCCGCCGCAGTCACCGCCGCCGCCGCCGCCGCCACCGGACCCCCCAGCCGATGCCGCGCCGGTCCAGCCCCCACCCCATCTCTCGCAGGCCCTCCAGGCTTCGGACGTGCCCCACACCCCTCATGGCACCCAAGCCCCGGCTCCGGCCTCCCTTACCCTTACTGCCGCTACCGCCCCCCCCGCCGCGGCCCACGCCCCGACGCGCGACGCGCCCCTCGCCTCTGACCGAGAGGCAGCGCCCCCTGCCGCACCCCCGCTGCCCCGATCGCAGCGGCCTCCGCAGCGTGGCGACCTCTTGGCATTCCTCACCACGCGCATGGCGCTGCTGGACGTGAAGGTGATGCACCCGCTTGCCAGGTCGCATGTGCGCGGTGCGTCACGTGAGGCTGGCGCGACCGCCGAGAAGGGCGCACGGCAAAAGCGCGACAAATATGGCGCCATCACAGGTGCCGCCCAGTTCATCCCGCTCGTGCATGAGACGTATGGCAGGGTTGGACGGGACGCGTACCGCTTCCTCCAGACGGTCGCGGAGGTTGCCGCGGGACACGGGGCGGTGTCAAAGCGTACTTTCCTTCTCAATGCCATGCGCGACCTGTCCACAACGTTGTGCCGCGCGCTGGCGCGCCAAGCCCGCGCGGCCGCGCCCCTCCGTGCTAGACTGGTCGGACGGGCGCTGCTGCCGGGCCTTCCTGTCCCCACAGACGGCCTGCCGGCGCTGACAGGCCATCGCGCATAAGCTTGCGTCGCCCCCCCCCCCCCCCCCTCGCCCATCCCGCCCCGAGAGCCCCCCCCCTCCACCCATTTCACCCTGCAGCCCCCCCACCCCCCCCCCCCCCCCCCGCACCCGATCCTCCCTCTTCCCTCCCTCCCTCTTCCCTCCTCCCAGCGCACGTCCGCCGTTTCTCCTCTGCGCCCCTCCCCGGACACCGCTCGGGCTGCCGAGCTGGCTGAGGCTACGGATCCTGGAACCGGTGCCTCGCGGCCTCGGACATGGCCGTAGCGCACGCTGTCGCGCCCGTGCAGACTGCTAGTGTCGAGTCGATGACCGCTTGTGGACCCGGCGAGTGCTAGCTGTGTGTTTGGTGTGCGCATGGCCTGCGTCGTACTGCGTGGTGTGTGCGTGTCGGCTTTCGCGCTGGCGTTAGTTCGTTCTGGCATTTGCTCGTGCGGCGCGTGGCCTTGGTGCTTGCGGTGGCCGGTCTGTTTATCTGCATGTTGCCTGGTCTGTTGCCTCGGCGCTGCTGAGTCCTAGATCTATCACTGTGTAACACATCTGTGCGTGCGCCATGTCTGGACTTTTGGCGAACCCGCCAGTTCGTCCGCAGATTGACAAGCCCGCCGTGAGTCCAGATTGTTCATCTGTGGGATCGACAGCGTGACACCAGCACCTGCTATGTCCGTGTCCACAGCCAAGCACATCGCGTGGTTGTACATGCACACCTACAGCACTGGCATGTAGGTCTCCGTGTAACACAGCACTAGCATGTCGGGCATTACAGATGGCCAGCTTGCAAACAGAGTACAAGCCGTGGTCACCTGCAGGGAGACCAAGACATACGGGCACGTTGTGTGCAAGTACAGTAAATTGCATCATCGTGGTATGACAGAGCATTGTTGCATCACATCAGCTGCAATCTGCTCTGGTGCTGCTCGAGCCAGTCGGTCCGTGTAGGTTCACAAATCACATGAGGATGGCCTCTCCATCCTGTGGTCATTGTTGCATTTTTGCTGCTAGGCATGCCTCTTCTGCACTGTGGTGTGTTACACAGTGATAGATCTAGGACTCAGCAGCGCCGAGGCAACAGACCAGGCAACATGCAGATAAACAGACCGGCCACCGCAAGCACCAAGGCCACGCGCCGCACGAGCAAATGCCAGAACGAACTAACGCCAGCGCGAAAGCCGACACGCACACACCACGCAGTACGACGCAGGCCATGCGCACACCAAACACACAGCTAGCACTCGCCGGGTCCACAAGCGGTCATCGACTCGGCACTAGCAGTCTGCACGGGCGCGACAGCGCGCGCTACGGCCATGTCCGAGGCCGCGAGGCACCGGTTCCAGGATCCGTAGCCTCAGCCAGCTCGGCAGCCCGAGCGGTGTCCGGGGAGGGGCGCAGAGGAGAAACGGCGGACGTGCGCTGGGAGGAGGGAAGAGGGAGGGAGGGAAGAGGGAGGGATCGGGTGCGGGGGGGGGGGGGGGGTGGGGGGGCTGCAGGGTGAAATGGGTGGAGGGGGGGGGCTCTCGGGGCGGGATGGGCGAGGGGGGGGGGGGGGGGGGGCGACGCAAGCTTATGCGCGATGGCCTGTCAGCGCCGGCAGGCCGTCTGTGGGGACAGGAAGGCCCGGCAGCAGCGCCCGTCCGACCAGTCTAGCACGGAGGGGCGCGGCCGCGCGGGCTTGGCGCGCCAGCGCGCGGCACAACGTTGTGGACAGGTCGCGCATGGCATTGAGAAGGAAAGTACGCTTTGACACCGCCCCGTGTCCCGCGGCAACCTCCGCGACCGTCTGGAGGAAGCGGTACGCGTCCCGTCCAACCCTGCCATACGTCTCATGCACGAGCGGGATGAACTGGGCGGCACCTGTGATGGCGCCATAGTTGTCGCGCTTTTGCCGTGCGCCCTTCTCGGCGGTCGCGCCAGCCTCACGTGACGCACCGCGCACATGCGACCTGGCAAGCGGGTGCATCACCTTCACGTCCAGCAGCGCCATGCGCGTGGTGAGGAATGCCAAGAGGTCGCCGCGCTGCGGAGGCCGCTGCGATCGGGGCAGCGGGGGTGCGGCAGGGGGCGCTGCCTCTCGGTCAGAGGCGAGGGGCGCGTCGCGCGTCGGGGCGTGGGCCGCGGCGGGGGGGGCGGTAGCGGCAGTAAGGGTAAGGGAGGCCGGAGCCGGGGCTTGGGTGCCATGAGGGGTGTGGGGCACGTCCGAAGCCTGGAGGGCCTGCGAGAGATGGGGTGGGGGCTGGACCGGCGCGGCATCGGCTAGGGGGTCCGGTGGCGGCGGCGGCGGGTCTTGCTGACACGGCGCGGCCGGTGCACTCGCTGTGGTGTGTGAGATGGCCATGGACAAGGTCGCAGATGAGAACGATGAGGCAAAAGCAGCTGCTTGTTCCCCAGACAAGTATGTGCAGCCCTATCCTGGCTCCTGGCCCATTCTGACTCACCATGGCATGCCAGTGGCACGATCGGGGTTCAGCTGGTCCATGTTTGAATCTGATGACTGGTCATAACTGGCGCCAGTGGACGCTGAACGTGCTCCTATACACTCGCCGAGATACCTATCGCAGCCAAACAACACACACATTCTCTCCGGCTACTGCATGCAGGCTGCAGTGTCTTCGATTGATACATGATTTGTGCATTGAGGAGGCCCAGTGCCAAGGGCACATAACTGAGGAGTGTGGCAATGGAGGACACCATGCATTGCGATCCGCAAGCGCAGTCCATGGTCACAGCAGCCATCGGGTCTGCCCGAATAATGTACAGTTGCGAGGTGAGCGGAGATTGCTGACTGCATATGTTCACCACATAGACGCTACTTGCAGGCAGTTGGATAGATGTGGTGGCAGTTCTGCGAACTAATTACTACAGGCAACGCGAGTCCATCAACACCGGTGACACTCACGGTTTACTGCAACATGATGTGGGTAACTTGTGCTGCCAGCTCTTGATGATTTGGCGACGGCTGGCGTCGACGGCAGCTGCTAGTGCGACCCGTTGGAAACAAATGACAGCAGGCAGGCCTAGGCAATTCTGATCGAGGCGCGATCCTCCGAAAATTCTTGAGTCATCTCACCACTGCTGTGCAAGGTGCCAACACACACCAGTGCATTCGTGCCACCAGTGCAACCAGTGGATCATTGTATTTACACGCTCAATCTGATGCGCCCATGTGATTCAGCAACATACGATATGCTTGACAATGTACGCAAGACCTTTAACGAAGTAACTGTGCACAGCTGTGCTCAGGATGCTTTGTACCTGCCTAGCGTGCTTGTTTGCTCATGTGCAAGCCTCCGCGCTGCGTCGCTCCTGACGCCACGCTGCAACCCACTAGCGCGCAGTGTTCAGAACGTTTGCATGCAAAGTGCCACAGCTGTACACAGCTAAGCTTGTTCCCGCGCAGCTGACATGCATAGTCGACTGACGGGCCATACATCACTGTATTGAGTCCAACAGCTAGTCTCGAATACAGCAGGCACGCGTGCCCTCCCTTTCTTGATGAGCGACACCTGTAGTAATCCTCTATTTGAATTACTGAGCAATAGATGCGCGGGTCTTGTCGTACATAAATCCATTATCGTGCAGTGGACCTGTGCTCGCCTGCTGCACTCTTGTCACGTTTACAATTTCATTTCCCATGGATCTTGCGTTGCTCACCCGCATGCCAGATGGCCTCGAAGTATCCAAAGGAGGTCAGCCAGGCGCCTACATAGGCAGATGTGTCGTCAGAAGAAGTCAGGTTCTGCGAAACATACTCGAAGAAAGCGAGGAAGGGGACACATGCGCGGTGCCGCTGGCTGTAGACCGGCTGGAATCGTGGCGAGCTTTTCGTTACAATGATGGCTCATCTTTGCAAGTTACCACGACGGAGCTAATCAATCTCATTATGGTGAGCCTTCATTTTGCCAATATGGGAATGTGGTGCAGCAACGTGTGGCTCGCCATTGCGAGTCGGCAACCGCGCTGGCCTGCGATGGTCGATTGCGATTCGTGACCTTCTCGCGATGTACATGTACAACCGCGCGAAGCACGTCAGGCACGTGAACAAATTGCACGAAATGTAGCGTGCGCATGTGTACCGAACGTATCCATTTTCCTGTTCCGATTGGGCTTCGGCGAGTTGCCCACAGCTGACGACGTCACACAGCCTCGCGAGCAGACTCTTCCTAGCTCAGCACCCCATCTTTTATCAGGAACCCTTCGGCCCTTCCTGTGCAGGCTGCAGATGTATTGATAGATGTGAAGTGCCTGGAGACAGTCTGCTATGAGCTCTCGCAGCGGCTGTTCCCTCGACCAGGCCCACCAGTACCAGCTGACCCACAGACCACAGTAGCGCAGTCAGACGATTCGGGTGCGGAGAACCAAGGGCCAAATCACGCAGATGTGCACGACACGGAGACCGTGGCCATCAGCACCAAAGACTCCAAGCCATTGTCGGCCACCGATTGTGGCTCGGTGGAGGTGATCCAGGTATGTTGCCAATTGCAGCACACTTGCCCGCTGACCCCCAGCGTGCAATCCTGAAATTACAGGAACTTGCCATGCACCACCAGTACTGCTATCAGGCTAGCACACAACTCCGCTTACGCTATTGTGGCTTGCATGTCCCCATGTGATCGTGCGAGCGTTCCCATACCCCTGATGAAGGACACCTGTATTGGCAGCATGCCAGCAGTGGCCAAACGCTCACAAACGCAAGCACAGCCCAACAAACACGTTCTGAGTGCCGCGGACTAAAACACAACTTGTCTGCACCCATGCTCTGACAGTCGCCTGCTGTGTGTGCAGGCTCTGCAAGCCCTCCCTGACCACGTCGCGCTGTCGGTCATGCGTGCTGTGACGCACCTGCCGGCGCTGTTTGCCGCGCTGCCCCCCAGCATGCACGCCGCAGCCCTGCGAGCCCACCACCCCTTCATCGACTCTCACGCCGCACTGACTCTCATTTACCCCCCCCTCGACACACTGCCCCCGACCATGCGCGCGCTCTCCGCTCTCGGCAGCCTCACCGCCATCACGCTGCGTATGCGACCCCACGGCAGCGCCAACCCCGAGGGCATGCAGCCGCAGGAGTTCCTGGACCGCGCGCTGTGCCTGCTGAGCCTCCGCGACCTCAGCATCGATGACTGGCACATGGCAAAGGCCCCTGCCGCCACGGCCGCTGCTGACGCCGCAGCAGCGGACGCGGCTGCTGCAGCCGCGCCACTCACGCGCCTCTCGCTGCGTAACAGCAGCGTCTCCACGCGCGCTCTCGCGCCGCGCTTTGGTGTGCTGGGCACGCTGCGCGTGCTGGAGGTGTCCGCGGCTACGCGCCACGACGCCCGCATGACGTCTGGACGGATGGTGAAGGATGATGCCCATGCGCTCTCGGCTCATCTGCACAAGCTCACAGCGCTGGAGGACCTGTCCCTAGAGCACAACCGCATCGCGCCAGAAGACTGGGTGAAGCTGGCGCCCGTCATTGACGAGCTCCCGCACCTGCGGGCGGTGAATCTTGCGTGCCTTCAGCTGCCCGCAGACATGCTGTTTGCCGGAGCACGTGTTGATGGCGCCTGCGACCCGCCGCTCACTGCAGAGAGCGTGAGGCGCGTCTGGCGGCAAATCGAGTCCCTGAACGTCTCTGGCAACCTGGTGTGTGCGAGAAACCCTGTGCTGTGGGCCGCGCTGGGCCAGATGTCGCGGCTCGTGCGACTCGCGGTGGCCGACATGCCAACAGAGCTCGGCATTTTCGTACACCTTGCGGATGCGCTGCGTGCTGGGCATGCTGTGCCGGAGTCCGCCACGCTGGGCCATGACGTGGGCGAGGCACAGCGTGCTGGGGCTGGGGATGTCACAGCATGGCCAGCGTTCCGGCTGGAGAGTCTGGACGCATCTGGATGCCGCACTATTTGGGGCAATGCATTTGAGACATGCATGCGGGCGTGGCCAGGACTGCAGCGGTTGGTCGCGGCGGGGACGGGGCGCCTGGAGCGCATGGGCGTGCCCGGGCAGGGTTTGACGGCAGGCCGGGCGCCGACGGTGGCCACGGGGCTGGCGCACGTGCCAGCACTGCAGGAGCTGGTCCTACGTGACCACAAGGGGCTGGGGCCGGAGGGGGTCAAGGCGTTGGCCCCCGCGCTCGCCACCCTCCGCGCGCTTACGCTGCTGGACCTATCGGCCTGTGGCGCGGCGGCCGCAGGTGCAGCAGCGTTGTGCCCGGAGGTAGCACGGCTCCGCAAGCTGCAGGTGTTGCGGCTGGCGGCAAATGGAATGGGCAGCGACGGTGCAGGGGACCTGCTGGCCGCACTGGTGGCCTGTGAGCAACTGAGGGACCTTGATCTGTCGCGGAATGGCGCGGGGGATGGGCTGGCGCCGGTTGTCAAGGCGCGGCTGAGTCAGCACAGCGCGCTGGAGCGGCTGGACCTCCGCGGGAACACCTTCCGCGAGGCAAAGGCCACGCTGCGTGCTTTGAGCATGAAGCGCGGCAATGTCATCCTGTTATAGACTGGTTCAATGAGGTTCAGAGTCATTTCTAGTGTGTTGGTGCACTGTTCGGCATGCAGGCACATGCTCTGCATGCTCTGCAATTCTTCAGCCTCGTGACAAGCCGGAAGTTTGTTCTGGTGCGTGGGGGGGCAGACAGACGCTGCTGTGCATATGTTGTCCGATCAGTGCATGCCGTTCTGTTCGCAACGCTATCGTTGGCACCAGCCTGCAGTCGTCAACTCACAGGCATGTTTTCTTGTGAGCGGTAGGGATTCGGAGCATGGCTTAGGATAGCCCACATTACGACTCACACAGCATATGAAGCAACGCAACTGTGATGCTTTTGTCCGTGCTGGCTGTGTTTGTGGCCGCGCTTATCAGCAGCAACTGGACGAGATGACACACCCGCACATGACTGCGCACTAGCATCTTTCCATAGTCTTTCATGGGGCGCTGCAGACGATAGCATACAAGTGTCTTGGCTGGGTGCCTTGCGCACAGTGTATCCACCCCAGCGCACTCATGCATCACACTGATGATCACAGGCACCAGACGAGGTATCACAGTGTTGACTCTGGAGCTCTGATCTAGGGTCAGGCCAGTCTGGTGTCAGGCCAGTTCACAAACACTCTTTAGTTACAAACCTCGTGTTGGTCCTTTGTACACCACTGCAACACTGTAATCCACGTCACATCAAGCATCACACCACGCCAGTCGCCTCCCTCCACTGAGCCCAAGTCAACCACGTTGCTTGGGCCATGGCCAGGAAGGATGTGCGCGTACTCACTGCGCACTACTTGCAGGAGCGAAGGTCAAGAAAATATGTTTTACGGCATGCAGATGGCCTGAACTTGCTGACTGCAAACGCTACACAGCTCGTCGATCATCGGCATCATGCATGTGACAAAAAGCTGCTGCGGCCGCTTGCAAGTTAGTATGCCTTAATGGCCCAGCCGCCGTCGGCCACCATGTTGGAGCCCGTGACAAAAGAGGCTTCATCCGACATGATGAATGACGCGAGGGCCGCGATCTCGTCCGGCCGGCCGGCCCGGCCAACCAGCTGCTTGTCCGCCGCAAACTCGTCAGACTTCTCATCGGTGTTGTCCGGGCCCTGGATCGGCGTCGAAACATAACCAGGCGAGATGCCATTGACGCGGATTCCTGCAGCACAGCACGGCTCACCAGCACAGCACAGCATAGCCCCAGTTCAATGTACGGAGGCGTTCTCTCTGTGGCCCATCGAGTTCATGTCTTTACACACGTTCCACATAATATGGCTCGCCGACGCCGAAGCATGCAGCGAGCATGTATGCATGCTATGGCATGCTAGGCCAGACCTGGACCGCGGGGCGCACATGGCACTGCATCGAGCGACACTGCACGCACGCCCTCACACACGTATGCATGCATCCATGCAGCGACCACGATATCTCGCCGGACGCATCAACTTGTGTGCATCGTATCGGACTGCAGAAGTACACTCCTCACTGACGGAGTCCTCGGGAACAGGCGCCAAGCTCAGATCAAGAGTGGAAAGAGCAGAGTTCCAGCACTGATACAGAGCATGGCGTCAGCAGCGCCAGGGAAAGCGAGCACGGAGCACGAAGTGCAGCACGGGCAACGCAGCCACAGCTCCTCTTTGCGCAGCCGTGCAATCGCCATATATATCACGCACGAATGTGAACAAAAACACTGACACGTTCCAGCGGAGGCGACTTGCGCAGCTATAGCTAGAAAGTCGGAAACACCCATATATACATGTGCAAAAGCTGCCATACATACCGCTGCATGCCGTCGGAGGCGAAACACCCATGCAACCACAAACACATTTGTACATGCAGTGTCAAAGCGGAAACACATACCGTCGGAGGCGAATTCTGCTGCAGAGAACTTGACGAGGATGTCCACGGCCGCCTTGGACATGGAGTACACTCCTGCTGGGGGCAGGCATGTGGAGACGCTGGTGCTGAGGATGGATGATGTGGCGAGGATATTGCCCTGGGTGCCCTTCTCCTTCATCGCCGCCACGACCGACTGGATGCCAAACAGCACCGACTTGGTGTTGACCGCGAAGCTCTCGTCAAACTCTTCGCCGGTGAGATCGGCGATCATGTTGAAAGGCCCCCCACCTGCACGCGCGACCTCGGTCGTGGCTATGGTGGCTGCTACGATCCCGGCGTCAACGGGCGCGGTTGCGCAAAGTGTGCAGTGACTTCCTTGCCAGTGCAACACCGTCGGTGCGGCGGTGGGTGCGTTACAGTTCCCCTCGCCAGTGCGCCGGTGCCGGCTGGGCCATTGGCAACTCCAGCGATGATGCAGGACCCAGGAGGGGTAGAGCCAAAGCCGCCGCTGCTGCTATGGTCGGGCATGCACTGGCTCGCGCTGCTGTGGCTATGGGGCCAGCTGCTGCGCCACTGCGCCACAGCATGGCCCATTGTAGTATCTACGGTAGTTCGACCTGGTGCAGCATGCACAGTGGATTGCCAGATAGGGGGGGATGGGGGGGGGGGGGGGGGGGGGGGCATTCAGTTGGGCACGCAGTGGGGCACGCGGATGGGCATGCACACTCGCAATGCCGCACTTGCAATGCCGCGCGTGCCTTGCGGCATGGCGAGTCGGGCGTGCCTGGGGTGAAGCCAACAGGAGGCGACAACAGGTGATCCAGAGAGTGGCTAGCAATGAGCACTCAAGCACTGTGCACTCCAGCAGCATGGGCCGTGAGAAGTTTGAGATATGTTGCAGACGTATGCGCCACAAAGGGGTAGAACACAGAGGCAAGAAAGCATGGCAATGTATCAAACACATGAACCAGGGCCCAATGCCGTGCACAAGCTGAGTGATAGAAATCGCCTTCAGCAGCGTGCGAGTGCAGACTGTCAATTTGCGGAAACGGTGCTGGCGGGAGTCTGGCTATCAGCCTTAGACGTTCAAAGCCCCAGGGCTTGCAGCTGCTGGTGCCTACAGATCCATGCGCCCGAGCTCCGCAATCAGCCTGGTCACGGCGCATCGAGACTTCCAGCAACAGCAGTGGCTGTTGAGTGGCGACAGACCATGCGACATCAGCTGTGACACATGCTTGCGCTATGAATTCAGCCATGGTGTGCACAACATCAGCGATGAGGTTATCGTGGTCCTCCTCAGCCTGATGAGGCATCATCTGGGGCATAAGGTCGGGCCATGCTCTCTGTTGCATTGTGAACACTGTGATTGAGCACTGCAGCTGTGCTCAAAGGCTGGCCAATGCACACGCCACCGGTTGCCTGGTCTGTTGCCTCGGCGCTGCTGAGTCCTAGATCTGTCACTGGGTAACACACGCTGGCCAATGCACACGCCACCGGTTGCCAGACATGCCTACTGCCCTCTACTGCTGTGCAACGCACATACCGCGGTGACCTACAGACACGGTAGATTAGGCCGAATTTTGATGGACTGCAATGCGTTTGTAACGACTGAAACGCATGCCAGGGCGCTGCAGCGCCGTAGCGCTCGGGCCACACAGCCTTGCGTTTCGATCCTGCTGCTCTGGCGCACGTGCACGAACGTGTCGCTCCCACGCTTTCGTTCGGCAGGGCCACGTTTCCCGGGCCATACGGGCAAGACAACGACAAATATACCAGCTTGACAAACCGTAAGGGGCATGTGAAGGAGCACCTGCGTTGAGGAAGGCTGCGTCGACCTGTCCGAAAGCGTCCAGCGCCTCCTGCACCATTTTGTCGTTCGACTCTTTCGTCGACACATCAGCCGCTACAGTCTTGACCTCCCCGCCCGTCTTCTCCTTAATTTCAGCTGCTGCTTTCTGGAGCTTCTCCTCCGTGCGGCCGACGATCACGAGCTTGGCGCCCTCTTCAGACAAACGGCTTGCTGTGGACAGACCCAGGCCAGAGCTGCCACCGGTAACAATCACCACCTTTCCCTTGAAACGGTTTGGAGTGGGTGTTTTCGGTGTCGGAGCAAACATTGTTAGCGTCGGTCAGCCTTCGGATGTCAACTCGATGGTCGAGATGTGCATGCACAGGATGTGGACCCAGAGCAGAAGTTCCACGGTGTTCGACAATTTGATGACCAGCATGTCCAAGCTTTTTCTGTTGTATACTCTTTCGCACTGTGGCGAGCCTGCGTGAGCCGCGCGAACACTGGTCACGCCAGCAAGCCAACGTGATCATAGACTGCCGCACTAAGTCGGATTGCCGTGTACTCACGTCAGCGCCAGCGCCTCAGTGCTTCGAATGCCAGGCTGAGTTGCCGCTGCGTCCCGCCGTCAAACGCGGGTCTACGGCCGGATGCAGCAACAGCCGGTGCCCAGGTCATTCATTTTCAATTCTGGACAAACTACGACTCCGCGTGCCGAGCGCTGCTTCAGCTGATTTCATTTGAAGGCTTCCAGGTCCCGACCACAACAATCTGCTGCAGGTGCTTTCTAAATGACGTCGTGCAGCACTTGACGATGCCTCGCTCGGGGATCGGATTCCGCGGTGTGTTACACGGAGAGCAACGTAAGAGCCCGGCAGCGAGGGCAAGCAGACGATCAAATCCCGCAGACAGGCCTAGGCAGCAACAAGCAGCAACAGTCCCTTACGGAAAGCCACAACAAACCAGCACGACCGACACAACCGCACCCGCACACCCGCACACGCGCACTCCAGCTCACCCCACCATCGCTTCAGCCACGCCCAATTGGCAAGCCGCTCACAGCGACCGTGCCCACCCCCGCACCCGTGTCCGCCCCCAGCAGGCCCGGCCACCACCGCAGGATGGTACCATCTTTCCAATCGCACCACCACCACCGCAACCAGCCCCGCCCGAGCCCTTCACCGAGAGCACCCCGCCCATGAGATCCCGGGGTTGCACGCACATGCATGTGCACATGCGCTACGACCCTGGTAACCATGCGTGCATTGGTACCCAGGGTTGTTACCGAGCCCGCGACATCTAGCGCAAACGTGCCTAAATTGACTCCTAAATAAACACACAAGCAGTATACGTTATGGTAAATCATATGCGACATCCGCGGATGTTGTGCTGGCGCCATGCAGCAGACCATCAAAGGAGCATGCGTGCGCAAGGGCATGCGTGCGCAAGGGCATGGTGCCCGCGCGCCCCCCTCAGGGCGGGGCGTAGTAGCGTCTCGACGGCAGCCCGGCAAGGGCGTAAGGGAGAGACACGAAGGGCGCTTCCGCGGTGTGTAACATGTACATACATCGAATTTTGGTACATCGAATGATTGCCCGGTCGACAGCGAGCTCGCTGGGACAGAGGCAAGCGCTAGCAATGCGGCAAGTTCGTACGACGTCTCAGCAATCACAGTCCCGATCGTCACATGTGCAGCTGTAATATGTGCTGGAAAAAAATTGGGCGCCAGGTTTTCACTGGCATCAGGAAGCCCTGTTTGAGATTTTTCTCGCCGGGCCTGGGGCTGAGATTGGATCTCAGACCGGGATTCCCGGTCGTGGTAAAGGTGGCTGAAGAGCCCTGGTGAGATACGCTACAGATGTATGCTCCGCAAGGTGGTAGAACACAGAGGCACGATTCATGGCAATGCACCAAAAAAAACATTCACCATGGCCGAGCGCCGTACACAGACAGAAACACAGCAGCGCTAGCTTCTGTATTGCGCCAAAGTTCCCTCGAAAAATTCACACACGCTATTCTCCAGTGCTGCTCACAGCACAGCTCACAACACACTCAGAACTGCTCGACCGGCACGTCCAGGCCTGGCATGAAGTGCTTGCCGGTCACACGCGCAATGGCCGACAGCGACTGAGCATGGCCACCAAGAGCCCTGGTGGCCATGGTTCCTGATTTCGAGATTTGCCATGCATGCCCAGTTGTTCTACGTATACCACATTGTGGAGCCTGCCCCTGCAGTGTTTCTCAGTGATTGACATTCACGTGCACCAGCCTAAGAAGTCTGGCGCTGAAAGTTCATGCTACAGTCTATTTGAGAGGTCGATGGTCATGCCGGATCCATGCAAAGTGGCACATGAGACACCGGACAGGCTGGAGCTGCCCGCTTGTCACACCCCGAATATCGTCCTGTTGCGCTACCAACGTTGGCGAGCACATTATAATAATTAGGTGATGCCATGGCGTGCTGATGTGACCGCAGCACAGGCCGCGTGCACCACAGCACGTGCACCACAGCCACCACAGCGGTCTCCACCTCCACCGCCGCCGCACCCTCTGCCTCCGCCGCCGCCACCATGAAGCCCGTGGCACGAACCCAGCTGCCGCCGCGCTCGGGCCCGGGCACTGCAGCGGCAGAGGAGGGTTTCGACCGCCGGGGCCGGCGTCCGCGTCTCAAAGTGCGACGCTAGAAAAGAAAGCGGAAGAGGCGGGTGAAACACCGATCACTTGCAATAGAAGCAGGTCAGTGCAGAGACGAGTGCCTGCCTGTGGCTACTGCGGACTGGGAGGCTCCGTCCGCAGTCCGATCGGCGGTGCATGCGCCCGCCGTGGTTCCTTTCGAAATTTAAAGGATATCCCTGAAACTCCCCATTGGATGCCTTGGTCCCATGCATATGGTGCACCGGCTCCCTGCCAGTGCGCACCCCGCGCCGCTTGCAGCGGCCGCGTGGGGCCGGATCCGGAGCCGGGCTTGACGCTCCGCACTATATAGCTAGCTATAGTCTACTATAGTCTGCTCTACCCAGATGGCCAACCCGCTGTCCCGCCACTCCCAGTACTAGTGCGACCGAGGAACTTGAAGAGGGGACATCTCCCCGCAGGGCTTCACTGCGGACCTGCGCTTTCGTCGCGGGCGATGTCCGTGCATGACATGTCCGGTGGCCCCTGCAGCTGCTCGAGTCGCGCGCGCCTGGCACCACCGCCCAACCGCTGGACAACTCGGCCGAGCTCGGATGTGTACATGTTTGACACAGTCATAGATCTAGGACTGAGCAGCGCCGAGGCAACAGAACAGGCAACAAGCAAACAGACAGACCGGCTCGGATGTGTACATGTGTGATCACTGGTAACTGCGCATGCTGAGCTACACACGATCGATCCGTCTGCAGCTAGCAGCTAGCAAGTGGTTTTCAGGCCCGTTGCAATGGCTCCGGCCACAACACAGTAGCCTGTGTTGCGTCTGAGACCAGCAGAGTCCAGTGTACCTTCTACCTCTTTGACAACGCACGTGTGAGGGGGCCGTTCCATGAAGTCGCGGAGCAGGTCCTGCCCAGCTTCGCGGCACCTGCGAGTTCCCGAGGCGTGCTCACTTCGCAACCACGCATGGCAGCTCGTGACGGCCAGCATGCAAGGCTCCGCTCCGCGTGCACTGCGTAGCCGTTCAAAAACCTATAAATGCTCGATTTGCATGTAGACAGCTCAGTAAATGTTGTACTAGCACTAGTTCCGCTGACAGGTACATCTGTGCACGTGACGACTTGAAGAACGCGCGCGTTCGAGAACGCGAACCGGCATGCGCACAAGCGACATCGGCGCTCGCGAACCAGTTATGGCACCGGCACCGGCACCGGGCGATCGCGAGATGCCTACTGTGGCAATCCAAGAGACTGCGGAGCGCGATCTAACCGTCTGGTTCATGCTCGACAGAGTGCGTCTCCTTCGTCACGCTTAGCCGATGGACCAAGTTCGCATGCCACAAATGAAGCACCTCGCAAATTCATGTAGCTACGCATGATGTGATTACACTAAGCCCAGTTTCGTAGCGGATGCTAACCCGTTCCTAGGTACGTCGACGACCTGTAGTACCCACCGGCACCCTGGCACCCGGTGACAGAGACATGTGCATAAATGCCATGCATACTTGCCGTCCACACTAGTAGCTGATATCTCATATGTAGCAGATTACTACTACTTCACAGTAGTTGTACAAGGGACAAATAATTTGCTTACAATTGCATAGCCACAGCTGGACACAGATGTGGTATGGGTGCTGTTGCATACCAGATACGTGTCCGAGGTATACACTGTTACATCGAGGGGCTCCGATCCAGTGCACCCAGCGAACGTACTAGATTCTAGACTCACATGCTACCCAGCAGATGCGATCCGAGGTATATATATGTGCTCTTTTATATACGGGAGTGATATACAGGAGAGGGTGTATATATGTACAGCGCTATACATATGTAGCCTGCGCAGGCTGATCACGACACGCCGCACAAGAACACTCCACCGCCCGGGCCAGCACCTCGATATATGTGTTGCTGAACGCATTGCGCATACTCACCGACGCGGCACCTGTGTGCAGACTGGCTCCATGCACCAGTTTGGAGAGGCATGCAAGCAGCTCCTGCCGGAGGTGCTGGCCCTTATCTCTGTCCTCGGGGCCGGCCGCGCACAGCTGCGCTTCATCTCCTACGGCGATTATGACACCCCTGATGATGTGGTTTCTGCGCCGGCCACCGGCGCAGCCGCCCATGACGCGCTCGCAACCCTCAACATCACCGGCGGCGGCGATTACCCGGAAGCCGTAAAGACCGCGCTCCACAGCATGCTCACTGACATCGAGACGCACCGCGCTGCCGACAGCGCCGACGCGATGCATGTGTTGTTTCTATTCACCGATGCCCCTCCACACACATCCGAGGACGGGCCGCTGGGGTCCACCCGTGGCCACATCGCTGCTGAACGCGCTGCGCTGGGGGAGGAATTCAGCTGGCGACGGCTGTGCGCGCGCGCCGCGTCCGCGAATGTCGCGACGGTGACCTTTCTCCCAAATCATTCGCTCGCAGCATGCTCGCTGTTCTACTCCCTGCTGGGGCCGCTAGTGCCGCTGACGCAGGCAGCTGCAGCCCAGGAGATCTCGGCGGCGGTGGTGTCAGTGTTCCTGCACATGCTGGGGGAGCCAGCGGAGGCGGTGCAGCTGCAGCGGTGTCCAGAGGCGGAGCCACCGTTGGAGCTACGCCGGTGGGAAAAGGCGCTGCGGGTGATGACACGTGACTACATCCTTCCAGAGCCGACGCTGATTGAGTACGACTCGGCACGGCTCACCACAGAAGCGCCCCAGGTGCGTGCTGTGCTGGGCGGCACGCTGGCACAGCTCCCGGCATTGCTCAAGGCGGACGCTGCGCTGCGTGCTGAGGCGGTCGCGGCGCTGGAGACGCTGGCGACTGCGGAGCGCGTGCGCACGCTGATGGTCAACGCAGCACTGGGCAAGGTGTGGCGCGTGGTGGTGGCATTCCGGAAGCACGACGTGCGGGTGCAGGCGCTGTGCGACCGCTTCTCGTGTGCTGTGCAAGGCGACCCGGAGATGCGGAGGTGGGTCGAAGCCACCTACAACATGCAGGCATGTCCCCTGTCACCACCTGCCAATCATATGCACGTTGTACTTCTCTCCTGCTTCCTGGTTGCACACATGCCAGGGTCGCATGGAGCCGTAGGGTACAGAGTTGTGATTGCGGACCCTGGGATAGCTATCAGTTCTAGCAGTCATTTGCGGTGTTGTATGGTCAAGCACGAAGGCACTGCAGCAAAGTACACTACCTCGTTTGCACGAACGGCACTTGCGGGAGCGCAGCAGTATACGTGCTGAGCAGAGTCAGGGTGCAGGAGGAGATCGACGAGATCCTCAACAGCGTCAATCCTGCTGGACCGCGCCTGACCGCCGACGCAGCTACCGCGTTGTCCGGCGCCTTCCCCCGGCCAACCCTGAGGGACACCCTCGACCTCCTCCGTGGCGGGATCACCGCCGACGCCGCCGGTGGCGTCCTCGAGTTCCTGCGCGCTGTCGACATCAATACCACCTCAGCCACCCCTTACAACAACGGAACCCCTGTAGCCATGACTACTGCCGAGCCGCACACATGGACTCCCGAGGACGGCGTGCCGGTCGCACTCCCGGACGCGCAGCTGTTCTCCGTTCTACTCCACCTCTTGCACCCTGGGACGCTGGCGTCGAAGCGCGCAGCGGCGCTGGTGGCCGTGTATGCGATCGTGTCCGGGAATGAGCACCTCGCACTGCGTGCTGAGAAGTGGCTGGCGTCAGAGAAGATGCGCGGCCGATGGACCGGAGCGGACGATCCGGAGACAAACCCCGAGGTCTTCTCGGTGCAGTTCATGCATGTCGTGCGCCGCGTGCGCCAGCTGCTCACGGACGAGGAGGCCAGCTTCTTCGACCGGCTGTGGTACCTCTGGCGGTTCCGCCGCACGCAGCTCGTGCCGATCAGGGTCCGCGTGTGCGCTCCGGTTCAGGGTGCAAAGCCGGAGATCCGCGCAGACCACCGGCCGGAGTGCCGCAAGTGCCGGCAGCCGCGGCCGGCGAGCCTGATGCTGCGCGCCACGTGCGTGTTTTGCGCGGACGTGGGGGTCAGTGAGGCAAAGCTTCCGGAATGTGCCGCTGGCGGGCAGCGGCGGTCGCACATCGTGCAGTGCCGGGTGAAGAGCTGCCGAGCGTTTTACGCGGTTGAGCGGCCAGAGCGGCTTGCATGCGTGCCAAAGTGCCACTACTGTCGGATGAAGCAGCCGGCGCCGACGATCACATGCTCGCGCTGCGCGGCGCGGCATATCTGCCCGGACGTGGGCCGCATGAATGCCAAGACGGCCGCAAAGTGGGTGTGCGCGCCGTGCGAGGACGCTGTGGTGGCCGGGCAGGAGTCCAGTGCCGTGCAGCGTGACGCGCCGCTCGGCGAGCTCATGCATGAGAATGGCGAGCTCCGGGGGGCACTGGAATTTGGCATCCCGGCTGCCGCCATCGAAGGCAAGCTGTCCACCGCGTTCCGGGAGCAGGAGAGCGCGATTGTGGCTCAGGTGCCGGTGGCAGTGGTGCAGGGACTGACGTGGCACGGCGCCGCGGTGCTGAACTGTGCTGCGGCGACTGAGCAGACGCGGGACGTCGTGCGAACCGCTGACGTCGCCACGCTGTGTGCGCTGTGCTGCTGCAGCCGGCCGCTCGAGGCGATGGGCCCAGCGTGCGGAGCATGCGACACGGAGATCTGCCGCGACTGCAGCCGCCGGTGGTACGGCGTGGCCCCCGGAACCCTACCCGTAAGCCCCGCGCAGCTGCACTGCCCCTTCTGCAAGCGCGCGCCGCGGCGCCGCGCCGAGCACTGCGGCCGCCGGAACCTCCCGCTGGCAGTTCGACCCGACGAGGGCATGGTGCTGGGCTTCTGTCGGCAGTGCCGCGTAATCCAGGGGGCCGTGGCGCGGGAGTGTGTGCGGGAAGTGCCGGAGCGACAGGACTGGGTATGCGTGGACTGCGAGGAGCGCGTGGCAGCGGCGGCCGCTGCGGCGGCCGCCGCACAGCACGACCAGGACGCGACGGCGGCCTGGGAGCTGCACGAGGAGGAGCGGCGGCTGGCACGGGGGGAAGTTGACGGGGCACGGCGTGGGCGGCGCATGGAGCAGGCTCGAGAGGCGATTGTGAGTGAGTTTGCCAGGGAGGGGCTGTCGCTGCTGCCGGGGATGAAGGAATGCCCGGGCTGCGGCTACGGCACAATGCGGTCGGCGGGGTGCTGGCACATGACGTGTGCTGTGTGCGAGGCGCACTGGTGCTGGGTGTGCGCGGGCGAGTTCACAGAAAACACGATCTATTCCCATATGGAGGGTGTGCATGGAGGAATCGGAATCTAGAGCAGCGGGAGTGACGCTGGAGTGGGCGTGGCGCGGGATCGGCCAAGGTGTGCTTGTCTGCGATGCGAACGGCGCTGTCTGTGAGACTTACCCTGATATCAGATAATTACGGATATATTGAAGTTGCTGTTTTTCAATGGTGTCGGGCCTGGTTAGAGGTGAGGCCGTGGCTTGGAACGGACTTGTGCGCATTCAAGTTGTGGCCTTCCAAGGTACATCGGATGTATGAGCAGTATCACATGTGGTTCAAAATGTCGAAGAACGTGAAGCAGGTTGTAATTGTTGTACATTATAATATCTCCGTTTTCCTCTGCCCACTGTCCCTCTACAACCAGTTGAATATTATATCATGGTCTTAAGTGTCTTGTTTCTGTTGTCAGTCTTGTTTCTGCTTGTGGATAAATGTGGGTCAGGCCACAAAACTGTGACAGTTTTCCATCACCGGTGAGGTACCGGTCTGGAGTTGATCGATCAGACACATGCGTGGACTCAAATGTGAACAGAGAAGTTTGTGGAAGCCCTTTGATCAGCGAGCTGTCACAATCGTTACCAGAAAGGCAGAGCAGGACAGGCGCAGCTTCTAGCCCTCAACACATGGAGATGCGATACTGCTATCCAGCTTGCACGATTGCAACCATGTGTGCCCTCCCACAGCCATGCAGCACGTGGTGCAGCTCATACAAGGCGTCTATCAGTGTGTAACACATGAGGCGTCACTAACCCGCCGGTGAGGCGCTAGCACAACCCCGACGCCTTCCCTCGCAGGCCCCCCAGGCTTTGGACGTGCCCCCCACCCCTCTTGGCATCCAAGTCCCGGCCCCGGCCTCCCACCGCCGCCACCATCCCCCCCACCGCGGCCCAGACCCCCACCGCTGTCTCTCCCGCACACGGTGTGCCCCAGCATCCGCGAGATGGTGCAGCGCTGCCCGGCAGCGTGTCCCAGCCGTCGGCGGGCGATGACCATCCGTCCCTCGCAGGCGCGGCGACTGTGACTCCGGTGCCCGCAGCCGGCCTGTGCCGCTGGCGGGAGTCCCACCGCCCTCAGACATCACGGCACCGTCCCCGACGCGCGACGTGCCCCCCGCCTCCGGCCAGGCGCCTGAGCCCACCCCCTCCCCCTCGATTGCAGCGGCCCCGCAGCGCGGGGACCTGCTTGCCTTCATCACCACGCTCATGGCGCTAGACGTGAAGGTGATGCACCGTGGGCTTGCTAGATGCATCAGATATATACGGCTGGCGCGACCGATCAGAATGGCGACCGGCAGAAGCGCAAAAA